>JACEFO010000648.1:0-39069 GCA_015342445.1 Digitaria exilis
GGGGTTGCAAAAGAGCACTTGGCGAACGCTCGAGATATCACAAGAATTCGAAAAAACGAGTTATTTTCAAGCGGTATCTCTGCGATGCACGTTGTGTCGAATGCACGCGCCTTGAAAGGAAGTAGCCACCAGGATCGATCGTACGTGAATGACTTAGGCGGAGGGAAGTGAGGTGCTGCCATAGCCTCGAGGCGTAGGCGAGCACTCGGCTCAGGCGACCCTGCCCTTGTCCGTTTCACGCCTAGTGTCTTCCCTTCGAGGGTTGCAAAGGAGCACTTGGCGATACGCTCGAGATATCACAAGAATTTCATAAAAGTATTGACTTTTTTCGGGGGTTCGTCCCCATTGCGGCCCCCGAGGGAGGGATGGTCCTAGCGAGGGTAGGACCAAACCTCACTCAAATGAGTGGACTCGAGTCCACCTGATTCGTTCACAACTTGCGAGAGCTAAGCCAAATACTTAAACAAGAGTTTGTACAATCGAAAGTATGTACAAAAAAGGTCCGAGGGTCTGAAACTGCTCTAGGGTAGAAGCGACTTAGCTGTTGATGTCGCAGGTGTTCGCGAGGATTTCCGTCGGCGTGGGTCGTCCGATTGCTGAAAGAACACGTCACCGTCGGCATAAAGACTCTCCTCCACATGGAAGGGCCTCAGGCCCTTGGTGCGCTTGAGGTCCACTGGCGGGGACTTCGTTCGCCATTGTTGCCCTTTCCTCGCGAGGGGTCGACTTCTTCCCTTATTGCCTTGATTTTACTTCCTCAGGGCTTCCTGGCTTTGCTGCCCTCCGCGGGCGTCTCTTCGGGGCCGCTTCCCTTCTTGCCCGTGAAGATGGCGTTCGCCGCCTCCTCCCCCGAAGCGTACTTGGAGGCTACCTCGAATAGCCGGTTCGCCGTCGGGGGGGGTCCCTCCCCACTTGGACCCAAGCTATAGCCATGTGGGCTCTCGAGGTAGAAGTGGATGATCTGATGGTCCGGTGAAGTCGGCAGCCGGTGCAACGCTTGGAGAAGCGCCGGATGAAGTCCCTCAGGATTCCACCGGGGCTTTTGCCTGCACCCTCGAAGGTCCCCACGTGTCCCAGGCGCACGTAGGTGCCCTGAAATTTCCCACGAAGGTCTCGACCAGGTCTCCCAGTCGCGATCCGGTTCGAGGGCAGTGGCTCGAGCCATTGTCCGCGCGGAATCCGCCAGGTAGAGTGGCAATTGCGGATGATCATGGCGTCAGTCTGTGCTGCGCCGCCGAGCTGGCACGACTAGGCGGTAGTCGTTGAGCCATACCCTGGGGTCAGTTTCCACCAGAGTACTTGGTGATGGTGTAGGCTGTCGAAACGAAGCGGTCAGAGCGGTGCGGATGTTATGACTAACACGCGCGTTCCGCCGGTTCCGAGACCGCATCCCGGTTCCACCGAACGTCGGGTCCGCCCGCGTTGGTGGGCCCGGGCTCCCTCTCGCTGCCTTATATGATTCGTGTTGCGAGCATCCATCGCCGACCGCGCCTCGGTGTCCCGGAGGCATGACCTCGCGGCACCCTCGCTGGAAGCGTTCTGCTTCGGGCGTACGTGGCTCGTTGGCGTGGCACTGCCGCCGAGTTACGGCAGAGTCGCCGCGGGACTGGGCTTGCGCCCTGCCGTTAGGCCGGGGAGCGTTACCGATGACTCCCCTCCTCGTTCGCCTCCGAGGCTGCGGAGCGTCGAAGGCGGGAGCTGAGCTCTCGGCATGCCTGTCGGGCAGCATGCTCCGACCAGGTTTTGAGCCTCGAGCGTGCAGTTTCGCCCTTCGGGGTGGCTGCCTCGGGCATGGTCGGGAGCAGCAGCGCGGCCACCGCGATGAGCTTCTGGCTTGTTCTGGGACGAGCTCGTCATCTTTGCCTTCGGCAAGGATGCGGGCCTGAGCCACTCGCCCCGCGTGTGTCGTGGGGTTCGTGGCGTGCTCGTCGCCTCGCTTGCCGGCTCGCGGTCGGAGCGCGCGGTGGCGAGACGTCACCGCTAACTCGTGCAGGGCCGCGCGGATCTCGCTCGTCCTCGGAAGGAGAGTGATCCGATGGGTCCGATGGCTGCGCGCCTATCGGATCCATGCCATCGTCGTTCCCCTGGTCGTCACCCCGTCGTCGTCGTCCGACGTCGACCCCTCGCTGGCTTGTCCGTCGTTGATGACGAAACACTCCCTGGTTGGGTCATACTCATCATCGGAATACTCGAAGCAGTAATCCGCCGCTGTTTGAAAGGCAATAAAGGCCTCTGGGTCGCGGAGACCCGAGTAGTCCCAACCGGGGTGTCTACGCATAAACGCGTGTCCATCATCGGACTCCGTGCGAGAATCGCCGGGCAATGGATCGGCGAAGGATTGCTTGGAGACTGGGTGACAACGTTGGTTGCCGTTCGCACTCATGGCAGTGCGGATGAAGGAGGCGTACGCATCCGCGGAGGTGCGTAGCCCGTAGGGATAGGAGTGCGCCGTCGTAGCGCGTGGCGCAGCCATGGGCCCTAGGAGGAAGGGAGCAGCCCTCTCCTGTGCTCCTGACCGCAAAAACGTCCCCTTCCCTTGTGGGATGGGGTACTGACGTCGGCGACACGCCTTGCGGAGCGTGCTCGTCGTGCGCGAGGTCTGGGACGACTCCGCCGTCGCGTGCCGCCGGAAGCTTGGTGATGAGGCTCCGGTTGGTCGCTGGGATCCTCCTGGAGGATGCGCATGTGGTAATCGTCGCCACATGTGTGAACCGCAGGCTCCCGAACCGGATCTCCTGCCCGCTGGAGCAGATTGCTCTCGCCAGCGGAGCCGTCCTTCGCCGAAGTTCGTCATCGGGAATGAGAGCAGCGCAGCGCTGGTCCCCTACCTGGCGCGCCAACTGTCGGTGCCTGATTTGGTCGCACCGGCACCAACGAGCGATTGCAGGTGCTAACCACTCGTTTTCCCGATGGCGAGAGTGAGAGACAAGGGTTTTATCCTGGTTCCGGCCACGGGGCCGTACAGTCAGCAGTGGTGCGATGCACCGGGTTACGTGTTGCTTGTAGTAGGGGTTTACAAGCAAGGTGGGAGAAGGAGATAAGCTCCTAAGTCCCAGGCTATGATGTGTGGGTGCGTTCTAGAGTGTGTATGAACTCGTGTGTTCGTGTCGCTTGAGACTTGTGATCTCGTTCCCTTTGCCTGAGCTTCCCTCCCCCTTTTATAGACCAAGGAGGAGGGATCGGATACATGCGTTCGTGTCGTGACGTGGTCGTGGCGCTGACGTCGTTTGGTGCACTGTGCTGCCCATGCCGTGTACCACGCGGGCGGGAATCACGTCCTCCTACTCCGGCTGACGGCATGGCGACAGTTGACGTAACGTCCTCAAGTGACGGTCCACGGCTTCGAGGGTAGAGGTCTTCGTACGGCCGCCTGGGTCGGGGTTCGGTAGCTTCCTTCGAGGGTTGCTTTCGAGGGTAGTGGCGCATCCGAGGCGGGCGGAGTCAAAGGAGTGGTTGGCACAGTGTTACTGCCAGGTTAGGTTTGCCGTGCGGCGTGGCGCTCAGAAGTCCACTGTGCGATTGGATTTGACCGATGTCTTCTCCGTGGCGTGGGCGGTGACATGACGCAGCGATTCCCCCGCTTTTTGACCGTGGAGGGACGACATCAATGTCTTGAAGTGATAGATCGCAGAGCGAGGGCGTCGTTCCCGGCGTGGCGGGCTCGAGCATGGACCGCATGCTCGAGCTAGCCGACCCTCGTACGAGACGGAGATCCCCGCTCGAGGGTAGTTGTAAACCTCGAGCTCGGTTAGGCTCGATCGTCACGGACATCCCTGCTCGAGGGGTGGTCGTCTACCTCGAGCGGGATGGGTTCCAAGGAAGGAGTTGTCGTGACGGGCCTTTGCCGGGCTGCAGAGCCAGGCCGACGTCGTCGTAGGCCTTGTTGCTAAGTAGTTTAGGGCTCAAGTTAGGGTACCCCTTTTCCAGGGTCCCGACACGGGCCTTTGCTGGGCTGTTGAGCCAGGTCAATGTCGTTGCGGGCCTTGATGCCAAGTAGTTTTGGGCCTAGATTGGGGTACCCCTTTTGCAGGTACCCGACACTGACGGATAGGAGGTTGCGCTAGCAATTGGCTGATGGATGGGATGCGGTTAAATGCTTGTGGGGCCGGTTACGGTTCATGCGCCAGCTCACAGTGGCTTACAGCCCGCTGAGGGCGTATCTATTAACCATGCTCTTACGGGGACCACAAGCGCTCAATGTGAGGAAACTTTTTTTTTTTTTGGAAATGAATGTGTGAGGAAACTTTCGCTGCTAGTCTATCATGATATACGTTTATAAACCTAATAAATTACAATGCCAACAATTCAATTCAGGCAGAAACTCACGCAACACCATCTCTCGGGCACCAAGTTGACGTAAAATGCCTAACAATGAACTTATCTAAACGCAAAGAGCATAAACAAAAGCAAAACAAAATACACCAGGCACCGTCCTAATGCATGTCCATCTCTCCTTGTACATGCTTATTGCTTGGGGCCACAAGATCAATCATAGCTCACTAAATTTTCTGGAAAAAAAGGGGCCCATTTACTTTACAGTGTAATCTCCTCTTTAGTGCCGTCATTGTCATCTCGATGCAAAAATGCAAATATTTCCATCCACATCTCGAAACTACTGCAAACTACATTACAAGTTTCTGCTAACCACATGGACAACTGAGCTGTATAATGAGCCAAAGGAATAGATGAACAGGACAAAATGCCACTAATTTTTCATGTGCAGGAAAGACCAACAGATGCGAAAGAAAAATGTTGCACAGTGAAATGGGGAAAAGAACCACTAAATATAGGCCCCTGAGGCCAGTGCAGAGCCTTTGAAGCAATCTATTGATATGTGGACATGGTTCAGGACTTCGCATAGATGATAGAATAATTAGCCCCATTTGACAATGGCCGAACCCCAGGTAAGTCCAGCTCCAAACCCTGATGCCGCAATAATGTCACCGCTCTTCACCTTGCCACTGCGAACAGCCTCATCCAATGCTAATGGGATGGATGCTGCACTGGTGTTGCCATAATTAGCAAGATTTGAAATAACCTTGTCAGATGGGATATCTAAACGACTGGCAGCAGCATCAATAATCCGCTGATTAGCCTGTAACACAAAAGCTCATTTAGAATGGCAATGCATGTAACACAAAAGGTCGAGTACATTCTTAGTAAGGAAACTCACTTGATGTAACAACAACCAATCGATACTGGAGGCAGGCAAGCCAGCTTCTTCAAGAGCCTTCTCAATGGACTGCGGCACACACCGCACAGCAAAGCGGAAAACTTCTTTTCCATTCATTTGAATGCACGAGTAGGTTGCCTTCTTTGGTGGAAATCCAGCAACACCATTGGTATTGGACAAGATTGACTCATCATTTGATGTTACAGCATTTAGGTGCCTATGTAAATTAAGAGAAACCAAGTAAGTCAACAAATATTTAGAATGGACTTCCAGTATCTCAAAATTTTCAGAAGGAAGTCGTACTTTTGTCCGTTGCCATCACTTTGAACAGAAAAACCTAACAAGCCATCTTCATCAGCACTGCATGCCTGCAAAATTCTAAATTGAGAAGTTGGACAAAAGAATTTGGATAAAGATTTGTGCTAAGTAGTACTTCAGGCTTTTACTGAACAAAGATCCATCTATGTTTCAATGATTTCGCCATGGAACATTAACTACCAGGAAAGGAGAAGAATGTCAATATTTAAGCTATACCTGAACCAACACAGCACCGGCAGCATCGCCAAATAGGATGCATGTACCTCTGTCTGTCCAATCTACATATTTTGAAAGGGCATCTGCACCAACTACAAGGACATTCTGAGCGCCCCCGCCTACAACAGCGCCATGTGTTACCCAAATGATATACGGATTTGAGTGAGCATATGCCACCAACTACATACATATTTTATACTGAATTACCTTTGATAAAGTGTGTAGCTGTGAGTAAACCAACAATGAACCCACTGCAGGCAGCTGTAAATATCAAATCCAAAATGCATTTTATGCACCCAACTTCCGTCAGCACCTGCTTCCATTGAACAAATGATTTTGCTAATATATGTGTGCATGGATTGGTTTTTCTTTAAAGAAAACACCAAAACAGAGTGGTTGTTTAACATGCTAATAGTACTGAACAGAAAACAAGGCAAATATAAGGTGCAGATGTATCAATGACAAATTCCTTAATATTGCGTAAAAAAGATAATTGTGCCCTTTCAGACCATGCCCGGCTTATGGTAAATACAGTAAAATTGTAAAGTAACACGGAATCTCAAGCAAAATATGGTGCCCACTGAAAGTATAAATATGCAGTAGCTTTCGTAATGCTGGCAGAAAATTCATAAAAAGAGTACAGGACTATTGGCTCTGTTTAATAATGCAAACATTTTGACATTAGCACTTATAACATTTCAGAAATGGTTTTAACTTAGAAGAATTTTCTTAATATTTTTTTAAAGAGGTGGGTTTCACCATTCTAAGAGCCATACGAGGCTTTTTTCACGTATGGAAACAAAATCCAAAAGTCTATATCTATTTTAACACTGGCAATGTACTAATGCTTAATGTGTGTCACCTAATACCTGACAAGCACCCCCAAACAGTCATCTGGAGTAAGATGTACAAAGGATAACAATGTCAACATCTTCGGCTTTTACTTGAAGCCATCTCAAGTGCATTATTTGGCTGCCTTACTGAGAGCCCCCGCAATGTTCATCTCCTGTCAACATTGGAAAGTAGAATCATGAGGGTAGTGATTAGTGAAGCAAAACTAAGAACCTATGCACCTAAAACAGCGGATAAAACTAATTCTAGCGAACCTATAGTCACCAGCTTTAACTGTTGTTGCCCATATTTAGTAAATTAGTTAATACCACACAAGCTACAACAACTGTTAGTAGTTTCTGTTGAGTCTATCTAATATAGGTAGACAGAAATAAATTCCAGGCCAATGCCTTTTAGTCCTTGGCAAAGTACCAAGAGGTGCCATAATTTTGGCATCCTACAGTACTGATTTTTAGTTTTTAGTATCTCATAGGTTTTTAGGTGGTCACCCCCAAGGAAGGCAAGGACAGTAAGAGAACTCTTATAGGTGTGTTCTCCTAAGCCCACAAAAAAAACAATGCTGCATTCATTTATGTAGATTTTGTGACAACCAGGCAACATAAGAAGGCTTGATATCATTGCATTTATTTCATAATATCATTCTTTTTTATATAGTTTTCCCATAATTTTCACACGTAGTCTGTAAAAGTTAACAATTTTTCTCATAAGTGTTTTGACAGCAGGAAATGGTTATGATTCATGTCATCTACTTCTAGAATCAAAAGTGATGTAGAAAACTATTTGGACACACCACCCATGGTTATCATCTATTGTAACCAGAAAATGAACAAAAATAAACATATGCTGTATATATTTAGTCTAGGGAACAGAACTTTCCCTATTTGTTGCTTTGCTTAACTGAAAGAATTAAAAAGAGCCCAGAAACATAATTACCTGAAAGAACTCGCCTATTCCGAATCCCAGTTCGAGCCGCGATCCATTCATCTGATGTTTTCAACTATTTTCGAAAGGTTATCATTTGAAATGCTAAGTGTTGGGATGGCCGATCCGCCACCCAACGAGCTTTGAGCCCATACCAACCACTCTGCAATTCCATCATCTAATAGAGGTCATCCCCACTGGTGGATATTGTAGGCTTCCATGACAAAGGGCGCAGATAAATGCATGTATCCTAGCAATACAGTCGGGCCAGCACAAATATTGTCATACAGTGGCAAGCTACAAAAAGGGCAATGGCCACCATTTAATGAGCGAGCTGACTACATGCAGATCCCGGTCAATCATCAGAGAAATCATGGTATAGCATCGACTTTTACATGACAGGGTGGCCTATTACAGTGGGTGATGAGAGTGTTGAGACGCAGAAATACAATCGACTTGATGCATCTAAGCTACAGACATCACTGAAGCATCAAAGGATGGAGAGGATGGAGCCACCTGGAACAGTTATGACATCCTGACTATATGGAGCTACGGGATTTCGATCGTAAGGACGTATAACCCATACGTACAGAAAAGCAAGTGCCAGAGCTACCTTGTGCAGTTGGACGTTGGAGCCAACTATTACCCCCACAAAAAAAGTATCTCGTGACAATCACACCATTCCGACAAAAAATAGTGAAAACAAATCCCTCCTCTTCGAACACACCCAATAGCCAGTATACAAACAATACAAAAATGACAGCGTCTTCACGAGAGCAGACGAGAGAAGTGCCATCCCACCTTCAGCAATCGCATCACAGCACAGCCAACCAATCATTGCGCGAATGAGGTTCATAGAGGGCGGCAGAGGCGTCAGACTTACCTGAGGGAGGCGGGCTTGGAAGCCTCCGCGGGACACGACGCCATCGTCGACGCTGGCCGCGCAGCACCGGAGCTGCTGCGCTGGCAGCGCCACCGGCGGCGCGAATCCGAGGAAGCCGGCCCGGAGGCCAGCGCGCGAGCGCGCCGGGCAGGGCACAGCGCCCGCGGCAGCGCGAGCTGAGGCGGACCATGGCGCGGGCAGCCGGAGATCTCGGCGGCGGCGGAGGGAGCGACGCGGGTCACTTGGGCGGGTGGGGAGGAGGGAGGAGTGCGGGAAGTGGCGGC
Organism: Digitaria exilis; assembly: GCA_015342445.1. Lineage (NCBI taxonomy): Eukaryota > Viridiplantae > Streptophyta > Magnoliopsida > Poales > Poaceae > Digitaria > Digitaria exilis. Next base: position 8,648 of record JACEFO010000648.1, read on the forward strand.
GGCCGAGCGGGGCATGCGAGGGGGAGGAGGAGATATAGAGGCGGTGGCGGTGGGAACGGTGGGCGGCCGGTGATGGTTGCGAGGTGGGAGGAGGGCGAGCTTTCGAAAAGCTCCGCCCCCAGGTGAGGAAGGTTTTTTAAAGGGGAGGGCGATGTGGCTGATGGCTTTCCCCTCCTGCGCTACGCTGCCAAAACCAATCTATGGGTGGAAGAACCCAAGCTGTTCGCCCTCCGCGGGCGTGCTACTGTTCGTCTTCTACCGGCTTTTTTCACTGGTTATATACACGCGTAAGTACCGGCATACGCTAATTATGCAATTTTTAACATAAATTATTTATTACCAGAAAAACGAGCCTGATTTGGTTGTAGAGCCTGATTGGTTTTCTTGCCAAGAAAATTGGCATGTTTTAGTTTGGCAAGTCAAAATTTAGAAGAAAACTTATCACAATTTTGGTAGGATAAATGTGAGATGTGGACAAGTTATGGTACCCAAATCAATTGGTGGGTTTAAGAATTAGCATGCTCAATTTAGCAGTCAACCAATCAATCTCGTAATGTCATCATTTTAACATAGAAATATAATATGATATAATTGGTTTGAATGTAGAAACATTGTAAATAACCATCAACTTGTGCAATGCTTTAGGACTTAGGTATGTAACTGCATGCTTATTTATTCCAGCCATTTAAAATGTAGATGATTTTGTTATATGTGGATGCATAATTTTTAACATTTATCTAGTGAATATCTAAGTACATACAACTATTTATCCGTAAAGAAAGTACATAATAGTACTTTATATTTAAAATATCATCGTGATACATTTTATAACATTTTAGAACGGAATGAGACTACATAGGTGGTGTTTACATATATCTGCAAAACTAAATTACTATAGTCAACAATGCTAATTTTTATCTGAATGATTATCATTATTAACAAACATGTGTATAATGGATAGTTGAACTAAAAAGAAAGAAAGAGCCAGATTTTCTTGTTTCCTGAAATAAGCTAATCACAAAGTTAGTTTAATTGTTACAGGTATTGCATTTTTTATATCATAATTCTAACTTGTTACATGTAAATAATGACACGATTGACAAAAATGAAAAAATATTTGATCATCTGCCCTCTAAGATATATAAAAAAAAGGTTGCTCCACATTAACTAGTTGAAAAAACAGTTATCCATCTATCACCTTCTACAACCATTAAATTAGACCTAACGTCTAGATTTTCGTTTCTTATTCTTTTTCTCTTCTTCCTCATAATTTGTTGAGACACCCTCATCTCCTCCATTGTTTATCACGGATCCTCTAGCCCAGATCTGGTGGGGGGCCTCGTTGCCTGTGCTCCGTTGCCATCTCTACCGCCTCCACCACCGACCGACAAGTCGTTCGGAGGCCCGAAACTTCCTCTTGGCCTAGAGGAACATATAATCCACAACCCCCAAATTCTCTAAAGCTTACCTCAAATCTTTATCTACATTTATTTTTTATTACAATTTTGAGTGATTGGTGTATGTGCAAAAAAATCAATCTTCCAAGAGGAAATCTCAAGATACAGCTGAAAAAAAAAAGAGAGACGAAGGAGCGTGCTGTTGACCTCTCTCCGGACTGCTGACTTCTGATGTGATCGAACGGCGCTCCATGATTTCTCGTCCCACGTGGCCTCAATCCAACCGTCGTCCCTCCCATCCCAATCCCAAATCCTCTCGCATCTCCCCTCACTCATCCGCAATCTCCAAAACCCACGCACGCCGGCGTTGGCCGGAGAACCTCCCCGCCTGCCGCCGCCATGCCGCCGCCTCTCCAGGCCCACCGCCTCCTCATATCCCACCGCCGCCTCCCCACTCCCGCTCGCCGCCGGTTCACCGCCGTCTCTTCCCTCCAATCCGCTCCCGCCACGACCTTGGCCCCGGGCCCCGCCACCTCCTCCATCCTCTCCATCCGCGAGTCGCTCCTCTCCGGCGAGAGGACCGCCGCGGATATCACCTCCGAGTACCTCTCCCGCCTTCGCCGCACTGAGCCGAGCGTGCGCAGCTTCATTCACGTCGCGGACGCCGCCGCCGAGCGGGAGGCGGAGGAGCTCGACCGGAGGATTGCCTCAGGGGAGAAGGATGCTGTGGGTCCGCTCGCTGGAGTGCTCGTGGGAGTGAAGGACAACCTCTGCCACCAAGAACATGCCCTCTACGGGTGGGTCTCGGATACTGGACGGGTATCGTCCGGCGTACGACGCCACGGCGGTGCGGCGGCTTCGTGAGGCTGGCGCCATTGTGGTGGGGAAGACGAACCTTGACGAATTCGGCATGGGGAGCACCACTGAGGGCTCTGCGTTTCAGGTTTGGTGGCCAGATTCTCATATCATTTTCAATAGGGCGTTTAAGCATTTCTGTTTGGCTTACTCCGGTTGAAATATGAAAAATTAGTGTTGAGCATGGTCAAGTGTTTTTTACGTTGGTTGGTAAGCATCCAGTGAGACGATAATGTGGCGACATTGCTTGTGACGTTGGCAAACTCTGTCCACGATGGTTCCAGGACAACGTTTGTTGCATATTAATACATGTAGCTGGCTAGTGGCGTGTCGAAATAAACCTGCAGTTGCAATCTTCTTCATCTCAACATAGCATTCATGTACTAGGATGCAGATATCGGTGATGTGACAGGTATTGTTGGCGATCTGCAGGTGACAACAAATCCATGGGATGATTCACGTGTCCCGGGGGGATCCTCTGGTGGTTCTGCTTCTGCGGTTTCTGCTCGGCAATGCGTAGTGTCACTAGGAAGTGATACAGGTGGAAGTGTGAGACAACCTGCATCATTCTGTGGCGTAGTGGGGTTGAAGCCAACTTATGGTCGGGTATCTCGGTTTGGCCTCATGGCGTATGCTTCATCGTTGGATGTTGTGGGATGCTTTGGTTCATCAGTTTTTGACACTGCAACCATATGTCTGTTGTTGCTGGCCATGACAAGATGGATTCAACCAGCAGTTCACAGGTAAAGAAACCGAGGCTTTACCTTAAAATTACATTTGCCTTTTGCCTTCCAGTTTCAAATACATTCTCATGTGAGTTAAATGGGAACTACTTGCATTGTGGTTTATGCTTAGGTCATGACATTTGTTGGTATAGTTGCAATGTGAGCCACTTGTTTATTGCTGTTGTTGGCAGAAAATGTAATAACTGTTAGTCTGTGGCTTCACACATATTGTTGCTTAATTAGGCCTGTATGGTTAGTTGCAGGCTTGGACACCACACTTCATTTTTGCACACTTTATATGTCTTGATATGTATTGATGCTAGTGATCCTGTTAACGTAAGGACCCACTTTTGCGCTTTCATCTACCTAACTGTTTCGTGTTTGTATTAGTAAGAAAATGCACCAAACGGGTGCTTTTCACCTGGGTTGGGAAACAGTAAGATTATATCCCCCAAACCAATTTAAAAGAGTGCGTATACTAAATTTTTATCAGGAGGAAAACCAACAATACAGTAGACTTGCGTATGTGTTAACAACCCCTTGACCTGATTTTATCCTCCTTGAATACTACACATCTGCAATTGGATAATGATCCGTTAGCAATCTGAAGCATGCAGGAAGGAAAACATTATAGTTTGGTTCATTGATACGTAACTTGATCTCTTTGGTCACCTTTTTCAGGATGTTCCAGACTACACATCAAAGTTGGTCTCTCTAGATTTACTTGAATCAAAACCATTAAATGGTTTGAGAATTGGGATTATACAAGAAACTCTTGGAGAAGGTGTGGACACTGGAGTCGTGTCGTCAATCAAGGGTGCTGCTTCACACCTGGAACAGTTGGGATCTGTGGTGGATGAGGTTTGTTACTTTCCTCTTTCTAACTAAATAATAATAAGGAAGTATATATACATTTCCCCTTTTTAATGGATTTCTGAAAGAAATCTTTACTTAACTTTTGTCTTCTATCATATTTCAGGTTTCACTGCCTTCATTTTCTCTTGGCCTTACCAGCATATTACATACTAGCCTCATCTGAAGCTTCTTCTAATCTATCACGATATGATGGTATCAGGTGACTGCTGCTACTGCTTTTTCCCTGGGTTTTCAGAGTCTCAAAGGATTTATGTTTGGGGCACCATTTTCAGGTATGGAAGGCAGGTTTCAGCTAATGACTTGAATGAGATTTATGGGGAGTCCCGGGCTAGTGGTCTGGGCCATGAGGTTACAATATTCTCAGTTATCCATATATCAGAATTCAGAACCATACTCCTCTAGTATACTCGTCAATTGTCTTTTTAATATTTATGCATGATGCTACTGCAGATGTAGTCATGCAGCTTAGAGTATCCAGGTTGCTTAGGACATGGAACAGAGCTGTCACATTGTGTACAGTATGCACTTGTCCCATGTCATTGTAGCTCAGAGGCTAGTCCCATTGTCCATAAGTTTTGTCCGAATGTCTCCACTCTTTTTTGCAAATATCAAGCAGATTTTTTTCTAATCTAATTTGGAAAATAATAAGGATGCAAGCAGGTTTGTCCGCAACCTATTTGTAGGCATGCGGACAAACCTGTCGGACCCCTCATTAAGCAATGCTTTCGAATTGAACAGATTGGCTGTTCTGATTTGATTCTATACTTGTAAACTTGTATTGTGTGTATACTACTGTTAATCCATGTAGGTTTGCCCATTTTGGGCGTGCCTTATTGCTAACAGCGTTCTAGATGGAAATGCGCAATGCTACTTCGCATCTTTATAGCATTATACTCATGCCACATGCTATTGGACCCGTAGTATTGTGTTGTTTTGAACCTTTTATATTTGAAATGGTTGTTTTTCTTTAGTTATATCACAACTTTTTTTCTTTACAGGTCAAGATGAGAATTTTGATGGGAACCTATGCTCTTTCTGCTGGGTACTATGACGCATACTACAAAAGAGCGCAGCAGGTAACAGCTGAGCAGCAGCATCCAATTCAATGTTTGAATTAATTATTGTACCTCTTTGTATGTAATTTTATGGACTGTAGTAGGTGAGGACACTGGTTAAGGAAAGCTTCAAAAATGCTTTGGAAAAATACGATATCCTCATTTCACCAGCTGCACCATCAGCAGCCTACAAGATAGGTATGTTGTAATCTGCTCGAGTCATGAGTATGGTCCCTTCCCTGATTTCTTGAGGATTGATGACTCAAATCTTGTTGGCAGGTGAAAAGATAAATGATCCTTTAGCTATGTATGCAGGAGATATAATGACGGTATTAAATTCTTTCTTTTTCATTTGTTGATGTTGACTTGTACCTGGGCTCTGTTCAAAGTACCCGCCGACAAGAAATTCTCCCACAACTTCAAATCTCATGATAGAAATCTGAAGGGTGCAAATGACGACTTATGTAGGTGAATGTTAATTTGGCCGGGCTTCCTGCATTGGTCGTGCCTTGTGGATTTGTTGAAGGCGGACCTGTGGGACTCCCAGTTGGACTACAGATGATCGGGTCTCCATTCAGTGAGGTAAATAATGCAGTGTTGTTGCTGACATAATATTGGATATTGTTCGGTGTTGTTTCAGGATCTGACTGTTCCTATGAACTTATCCAGGTGTTGTGACTTGTGATTTGCTTATATACAACCCCACTAACTAGTACTTCCATTTTTATCCAGGGGAGTTTGCTGAGAGTAGGCCACATCTTTGAGCAGACACTCCAGAATTTCAGTTTCGTTCCACCGTTGTTGGCAGAACGCTAGCTGCAATGTAGGCTTCTCTATGCCATACTAGGAGCTATCAAACAAGCAACCACCAGAGTCACGGGTTTTGAAGGCTCTTCTGTTCACTCTTGTAAGTTTCGAGACATGTCATGTTGTATAGCGAGGAAATTGGCTGTACGCGTGTAAACTTAGACGTTTTCCTCCTGGAATTGTTGATAATTGAGCTGAGACTGCGACACCCATGTGATCATGTACATCGGCACGCCACACAGATATCCCTGACAGCGAGTGAGTGCTACAGCACCATCAGCCATGTGGTTAGCAATATGTCATTAGTATCGGTCAATGGTCTGCTTAGGTGCGTCATGCTAATAAAAACATGGGCTCCTTTGGCAGCAGCACTTCACCCACAGCTAAGTAAAACACCTTGCAGCGATGGGTTTTGACAGAATCGATTACCGGAGCAATCGATGACTTGCTGTGCGTAGCTATGTAACAAACAGAACTACAGAAGCAGGCAAATACGCAAATACAACGGCACAATCCTAACCATTCCCATGGGCCACATCAATTGATTAAGGAAACGAAATAGTGAATTGCAATAAGATACACGATCCAGAAGAAAAATACATTGTCTGCGACTTCAGGATAGATAGGTGTGGTACAGCAATGTGCACACACTTAATAAATATAAAGACAACTATAATGAACATGCAGGCAAACAAGGTCCAATTGAATTCACTACACCAGCTGCACACACCAGTCCGAGCTAAAGTTCATTGGCAATGTTTGGTTTTCCAAGTACAAATTATTCAGGGTCTTGGATGACCAGGTCTACGCACTGAAACAAAAACGCCACCACTCTATAAACAGGTACAAGTCTTGGAGCTCCAGCATCAACTTATTGTTTCCGCCACTGCAAGGAGAAGCAAACCATTAACATCTAAATAAAATAGACTGATTCCATGAGTGGTGATTACATCAGTGTGCATTTGAAAATTAAAATTTAACTGCATGATGCATTTGATCAGATCATCCAAGCTACAGTAAAATAACACTGTTTCCAAATGAAGAAGAACGGTTCTAAACCAGGCAAAGTGAGATGTCCCCCTTCCCACCGTCCCAGCAAGTATAGTACAGCATCTTATGTAAATTCTAAACTTGGCGGTCGTAAAATTGTAGTTTAAAATTTGACTTCAGGTCAACAATGGTTCTAACGTTGGAAAATAAAGAAAGAAAACGTAATAGAGCTGTAAAAGAGAGACCCATGCCAGTGAACTTTCAGTTCAAGCATATCAACAGGAGTTGCTTCCAAATTTGAAGAAACTAAAGTGCTAAATTGAGATGGACTTAAAGATTATCCGGTTGCGCTTTTATATAGGTGTTCATACACTATTAGGATTTTTATGTAACTGACTGACTCACTGAATGCACGTGCCAAAACAAAATCCAGTTCACATCATTAGAGACCATAACGCTAGCAGATACAAGTAATTTCAGAATAAAGCAATAAAAATCTAGACTAGACTGCAGGACCACACCTATGTTGAAAAACAGATATTTCCAGTTATAGCAGTGACTGTGTGAAATAGACTGAATCCTCTGAAAAATGATGCTGTATTAAAGTTAATTAAAAAATATTATGAGATTGCAGATAAGGTCTATAATGCACACCGATATCAAGTTATAAGTATATAACTGAATCTTTGGTATGCTTTGTGGAAAAAATACTGAGCAGTGTGTCAAGTGAACTTCGGGTTCATGCAAACTAACAGGAGTAACCTGACCTTACAAAAATAAACTGAATTAGCTCCAAAGTTCAAGAATCCACTTGCAGTGTTTCGCATTTGCTTCTAAACCAACTTAAACTCCAACTGGATTTGGAAGTTCAAGAATCAGGTTGCTGTGTTACACAGGTATTCATACTTAATAAACTGTGCCTAACTTTATCCTGATGTCTATTAGGCGTGAAATGAAACAATTTGTGCAATGCTGGTGCCTAGTGCTACCATCCTTCACAACCTGCCCTTCTCTATTATGGCATATCAACATGTTCCTCTACCTCAGTACCTCCCAAGAGAAGACCAGTATTGGAACAATCAATTGTGCATAATTTTTTTTAAGAATTCAGGCTAATTTTCCTGAGGAACATAACATACATCAACAAGAAACTATGGTGTATATATAATATAATGAGTATATGAAGTTCTAGTCTTCTCCTTTTCCTACTTGTGCCGTTGTGCGACAAACACCAGGAAGTTGGAACTTCTACTGGCTACAGCTGCCTGATGCTTCCAATTACTTTTGCTAATTTGCACTTAAAATTTATTACAATCCTCTATCAAAATTATTGTTATTGATTTACTAATATATAATATATGCCATATCTTAATTTTCTGGTACATAGATCCTGCATAACCAATCTAAAAGTGAACCTAATGATAGGAAGGCTCTGCAAATACAAAATTCATAAAGCGCATATTGTTTCCAGATGAAGTACAATGGTAATATCATTTAGTGATGAATGATCCAATGTGATTGTGATTACAGAATCCTGTTTCCGTGAATGATAAAGTCACTTTAGAGTTCAAATAAATTAACACAATCAGGAATACAACCAATGCAATCAATCAGCAATTGTATTTTCCTGTTTAGAACCCATCTACAAACACGATGCAAAGTCATATATTGATAACATGCATGAAATCAGCGGCATGTTGTGATGGGCATATCTTGTTCACATTAACTAACTAAACTGAGATTCAGTAAATTATCACAGTGAGCAATGCTTTTGGACTAAAAATCTAGGGAAGGTAACTTGATCGATCTGGGCATTAACTGCAGCACAACACACGATCAATACTGGTACAATCAAAGGAACTACAGCCTACAGCGTCAGGCTTTGCAGAAGAAAGAAAAAACCAATGCAGCAAACACATATAATCAAAGTTTCTGATCCCAGATCCAGAATAAGAGGGCAAGGCATTGATTATTCTACGCACCGATTGAATGATAAGCATGGAAAGAGTAGATCAAAAGATGATGTCGTCGTCCTTCTCCCCTCCAGCAACCAGCAGATTTGCCGCAGCCCCCACGGAGATGCCTCTCTTGAGGGCGAGATCCTCGGCGAGTTGTTCCTCCGCGAACAACTTGGCATTGATCATCTGGCGCTCGATCTCCCTCTTCTTGTAGCCCTGGATCTTCTTGAGCCTGAAGAAGTCCTCGCGCTCGAGCTCGTCGAGCTCCCCCTTGATGTAGCTGATGGTGTTCTCAATCCTTGGCTTGACGACGTTCTCGAGCGCGTTGACGCGGCGGTTGGTGGTCTTGATGGCCTCGTCGAGGGTGAGGAAGGAGGTCTGGAGCGAGGCGAGCTCGACGAGCACCTCGATGGCCTTGACGTGCGCGGCGCGGCAGGCGGCGACCTGCTGCCCACCGCGGGCGAGGCCCGTGAGGCTCGGGGACGCGTTGGAGGGCCCGCCGGAGGCCGCGGCGGGGTCGACGAAGTGGCTGAACTTGGGAAGCTTGACCCCGGCGACGTTCTCCTGGTGGGATCGGACGCGGACGGAGGCGGCGCGGACGGACTGGAGCACGACGTGGCGGACGCCGTCGCCGGCGACGTACTTGGCCTCGGCGAGGGAGAAGGAGGAGGCGCGCATGGTCTCGCCCATGGACTCCTTGGCGGCGACGATCTTCTTGAGGATGGCGCGGAACTGGACCGTTAGCGCGTCGGACTTCTTCTTGAGCAGCGCGTGGCCGCGGGTGGCGCCGATGAGGCGCGCCTTCATGACGCCGAGCATCGTCACCGTCGGCACGACGTTGAGCCGCTGGTTCTGCCCCGCCATCGCGCCGCTCGCCGCCGGCTAGATCGCCGCGAATCTGAGGGGGAAGGAGGAGGACGGGGAGGGGATCGTGTGTCGACTCGTGTGGCTGGATCGGGTACACGGCCGCGGCGATGTGGAGGTCAGTTGGATCGGCGACGTCGATGGGGGTGGTGGTGATGGTGGTGGAATTGGGGAATTTTTAGATGAACAAAATTTGTGCCTCTGAGGCTCTGACTCCAGCTGCGATACGCACGCAGTTGGGCTGACACGGACTCTATTGGAGCTTGGGCTCTTTGTCTTAGCCGCCGCGAACGCTGCGGTGGCCCAGTTTAATCTCTCTCTTTTTGTTTTTCTGATTCTGAAACGAGAAACTGGCACAATCCCTGCTGTTGATTTCAAGATTTTATTGTTAGTATTTGGTCAATTTTTACTCCATGACATTGACTGATTCTTGAAACAAGACAGTGTCTCTGCTGCTGATTTCAAGATTTATTCCATGAGTTTCCGTATCCATTATCTTTCGCATCTGTGTTCAGGTGCCGCAAAGGTTACGCGTACGCTCAACTGCGCCTGCCTGTTTGCTCTAGCTGCCAGCGGTGCGTAGCCTTCTTGGTTCATGGCAAGATTGCGGTATGAAGTAACTAGCATGGTAAATCAAGCGTGCTTCTGCAAGTGTCAACCCTTGAGGCTGCGTGCAATTCTCTACTGACAAACGGTGGTATTGTCCGTGGCCATCAGGGCCTCGACTCTGAATTTGCAATCTGCCGAAAGGAGACTGGAACTCTGAAACAAGTCACCATCACAAGCAACAGAAACAACATACTAGAGTAAAGTCTAGGCAGTGCAACCTTCTAACAGTGCAACCTTCTAACCTTCCCTCAGAGACAACATAGAGTAAACTACCATCACAAGCAATAGAAACAACATAGACTAAAATCCCATCACAAGCAACAGAAACAACATAGAGTATACTCTAGAGTCTAGACAGTGCGACCTTCTGATCTTTCCTCAGTTTCCCCCGCCTATGCCGAACCGGTACTTCTTCCGAGCCTCCCAGTATAAAGCGGTGTAAAACACAATGAACAAGCCAATGAGCTCCTTGAAGAAAGAGTCTGTCGATGTCGTCACTGGAGAGGGGAACCACCGGCACATAGTACTCTGGAAACTTGGCGTCTCTGAAGAAGGTATTGGCGACCACCTTGAGAGCGTGGATTGCATTCACCACCGTCTCTGCCTTCAGGTAGCCCTCCTTTGCTTGACTCTCCACGATCAGAAAACTATGCCCAGCGGGGATCAACTCCTGCCATGAAAAATTCACACATTTTGTCTTTTTCTTTTTCATCACATAGCAAAACACAAAATTGTTGCTCTATTTCAGTTGGTGTTATTATTATACCTTGACAATATCCTGGTGGACAGGCGCCTTCACAAGCAGGAACTCCACTATCACCATGCAGTCCTTGGCGGTGTTGAATGTTTCCTCCAGCAGCATATCCGTCGGGCTGCCCACGAGTGCCATTGGGCGTTGGGCAATCTTGAAAACCTCCATGGCCAAACGGAAGGCCAACACTGCAGCCTGAAACGCAGTAAAAAAATGCTTTATTTTGATTAGTTGTTTTAGACAAGGAAACGGAACACAGAGGCTAAAACTAGGAAAACATCACCACACGTAAATTTAGACCAAAGTTTTGTCAGAAAACAGATTACAAGTAATGAAAACGTGGACGGCTGAACACTGATGGTAAATGAGACAGTAACAATATAAAGTGACTTGGGCCAAGATTTGGTGCGCAAACATCGGGAATATCTTGGTTCAAGAGAAGAAAATCATTCACTTCGCAAAATATTGGTTCATACATCGTGACTCCCTTGATTTCAAGACAAAATCCAATCTTTTTATCAAGCACTGCACAAAGTTTTGGTTCACACCAGATGCCTGTCTTGTCACACACAGATTGACATGGAATTAGCAATACAATGGCAAAAACAAAAGGAAGATGATTTCGATGGGCCAAATCCAGCCCGTCGAGGAGGCCTCTTCACCACCAAAAATCACACGCTGGGCTAGATCAACGAACGTATATCATCAGAACAAGTGCAGAACAAGCACAACTACCCTCTCTAAATGATCTCGATCGATGATCATCAAAACAAAACCCACACGATTAACGGTGGCTCGAGACAGGGAGGGGTGACCGCGATGCTTACCTCGGGGTCGTCGTTCTCTCCCGGCTCTGAGTCTGCGGCCGTGGCACCCACCACCGGCGCCAGCCGGCCAGTCTTGGAGGCGAGATGGAAACCGGCGACCCCGAGGAAGATTGAAGGAGGCAGACAAAAGGCTCCCTCCGTATCTTGAGGAGTCCGGCTTGATTGGCAAAGAGAAAAGAAATAGAGATTGGCAGAAGTTCAGAGAAGAATAGCGCTAGAAATTTTAACAGTTTCAGCTAAACAAGTGTAACAGGGGGGAAAAAGAGAAGAAAACACAGAAAATAATTGCAAAAGAAAATATTAATGACGGTCTAGGTGGGTACTCAGCAGCTTTGACGTCTCTGGCCGAGGCCTTGAAAAAAAAAAGGGAGAAAAAAAAATTAGTCCGAAATATTCAAAGAGGCAGAGAAAAAAGGCCTCCCTCGAAGATCTGTTGGATTGGAAAAAAGAAAGAAACAGCCTGGCAGGAGTGGCGTCACACAAGAATAGTAGAAATTATTTACCATCTCTATAAGAACATGTGAGGAAAAATTCCTGAAGCTACGAAGAGAAAGTGACAGAAGCAGTAAGCTGGTACAGAAAAGAAAAACCCAGAAGACTGCGTGTTCATCATCATTTTCACGTTGTGCAGACGAGCCTCTTACCCTCCCCTTTTTGCAAGAAAAAAAAAACGAGAACAACAAGAAAAAGAAACTACATGTTTCCGGCTACCATGCCATGGACAAGGCTTGGGGGGCGAGAGAAAAGTAACCTGGTGAGGCTAAAATCAATCCAAAAAGCTACATCCGTATCAATTGGATTAATGGGAAAGCTATATCAAAAACCCAGAAGACGAACTGAGTCCACCTCCGTGGACGAGGCTTGAAGGCCGGAAAAAAGCAAACCAAAACTCATACCGGCTTCCTTTCCACGGACATGAACAAACTAAAGAAACCAAGATGCAGCCAAACAAAACCCAACGCAAAGATCAACAAACTACGCATCGGCCTTCCTGTCATGCCACGGAAGAGGCAAGAGAGGCCCCAAACCAAGCGCTAACCAATCAAAGACAACCTCATACAGCAACTGACCTAACCATGATGGTTCTTCGCCTGCCATGGACGACGCTTGGATAGAGGGGACGAGAGAGAACAAACCACAGACATCAGGCTATCCACACTGTGAGAAAAAGAAAACCCCAAAATCCAACGGCAGCGATGATGCAACAAGAAACAGGTCGTGGAACACAAGAACAGCGGTGGCGGTGCAAGGGGTAGCACCAATAACCCACACCGAAAGCTGCGCTGGCTCCCTCCCTCCCTATCATATGGAAGAGATCGACTGGATTGGCAAAAGAAAAACAAACATATACCGGCAAGAGTTCGAGAGAAGAATAGTAGAAATTCTTTTTAAGCAGATTTTCATTAAGATTTAAGAACAACTGAACAACAGAAAAAGAAAAGGGAGAAAGAGAAGAGGTAGAAGAGCACACTGAAACAGAAAAGAAGGCCCAGAAGGCTGCATGTTCGTCATTTCCATCTTGGCAAGACTACTACTGATCTGGGTAGGATGATCAATTTGTGCATGTCAGCCTCACTGTCCCTTTTGCAGAGGGAAACAACCGTGAAAAACGGAAGACTACATGTCCATCAACAAAGAACAAGAGAAAATAGATCATAACCTCGCTCTTATCTGCAGAAAGGAAATAGTACATGTTGTTCTTTGTTTCCTGCCACTTCCATGAACGAGGTTTAGAGGGAGAGAGAAAAAGCAAACCAAAACTCACCGGCCACCTCCATGGCTCCATCAACGAGGTTTGGAGGAAAGGACAGCACAGTCAGAAAGATTGAAGGAGGCAGACAAAAGGCTACCTCCGAATCTTGAGGAGGTGCCCGGCTTGATTGGCAAAAAGAAAAGAAACAGAGATCGGCAGAAGTTCAGAGAAGAATTTTCAGTAAAACAAGTGTGATGCAGGGGTGAAAGAGAAGAGAACACAGAAAATAATTGCAAACAAAAAGAGAAAAAAATTAGTCTGAAATATTAAAGAGGCAAAAAAAAAAGGCTCCCTCCTTTCATACGGAGATCGGTTGAATTGTGAAAAAAAAAAAGCATACTGGCAGGAGTGGCGTCACAAAAGAGGAGTAGGAATTCTTGACATTTCAGTAAGAACATGTAAAACAAAAATTCCGGAAATTACGAAGGGAAAGTGGCAGAAGTAGTAAACTAAGACAGAGAAGGGAAATAAAACAACTCAGAGTGACTTCGTGTTCATCATTTTCACGTTGTGCCGACGAGCCTTACGCTCCCCTTTTTGCCAAGAAAGAACCCAAGGAAAACAAACAAAGGAACAACATGTTTCCAGCTACCATGCCATGGCTAAGACTTGGAGGCCGAGAGAAAAGCAGCCTGGTGAGAGAATAAAAGAGGCCGACCAAAATACAAAAAGTTCCATCCGTATCATTTGGAATGGAAAAGCTATATAAAAAAACCCAGAGGACGACCTCAGGCCACCCCGTGGACGAGTCTTGAAGGCAAAAAGAAAAAAAAAACTCACACCGGCTTCCTTTCCACTGACATACAGGAGGCCTGAAGCGAAGGCGCGGATGCAATCATGCAACAAACTAAAGAAACCAAGATGCAGCCAAACAAAACCCACGCAAAGACCAACAAACTACGCATCGTCCTCCCTGCCAGGCCATGGAAGAGGCTTGAAGAGAGGCCACAAACCAAGCGCGAACCAATCAGAGACAACCTCATAGCAACTGACCTAACCATGACGGTTCTTCGCCTGCCATGGACGACGCCTGGATAGAGGGGACGAGAGAGAACAATCCGCACACATTCTCCAGTGTGAGAAAAAGAAAACTCCAAAATCTAACGGCAGCCTTGCGGCGGCGTCACACAAGAACAGCAGTGGGGACGCAAGAGGTAGCACCAAGAACCCACACCGAAAGCTGCTGGCTCCCTCCCTATCATATGGAAGAGATCGACTGGATTGGCAAAAGAAAAAAAAAACAGATACCGGCAGGAGTTCCACAGAAGAATAGTAGAAAGTCTTTTTAAGCAGTTTTTCATTCAGATTTAAGAACAACTGAACAAGTAACAGAAAAGGAAAAGTGAGAAAGAGAAGAGGCAGAAGATCACACTGAAACAGAAAAGAAGGCCCATAATAAGGCTGCATGTTCGTCATTTCCGTCTTGGCAAGACTATACTACTGATCTGGGTAGGACGATCAGTTTGTGCATGCCAGACTCACAGGCCTTTTGCAGAGGAAAAAAAACCCGTGAAAAAGCGGAAGACTACAGGTCCATCAACAAAGAAGAAGAGAAAATATATCATAACCTCTCTCGTATCTGCAGAAAGCAAATAGTACATGCTGTTCTTTGTTTCCTGCCACCTCCATGGACGAGGTTTAGAGGGCAAGAGAAAAGGCAAACAAAAACTCACAGGCCACCTCCATGAACGAGGTTTGGAGGGCGAGATAAAAAGAAAACCAAAACTCACACCCAGATCCTCTTCCTTCTGCACTACATGGAAGAGGCTTGAAGAGACGACCCACAGTTCAAACGGCGACCAAACCAAACAAGAGCAGTGGCGATTCAAGAGGAAACACCAAGAACGAACACCAACCCAGGAACTTACCGTGAACGCAACGCCGAGCACCCCGCCGCGGCCAGTCCCGTCCCTCCGGCCGGGGAGCCCAAGCGCACCGTGGCCAGGGAGAGCTGCTAGAGACAGCCTCCCGGATCCGAGGCGGTGAGCTCGCCCGAACGGAAGGGCACCGGCGGCGACGGCAGCGCGAGCGACTGAGGGCGCCATGGTGGTTTTTGGACTGGTTTGGACGAGTAGAACGAGGGAGGGAGAAGACGCCTGTGAGTGCTCGCAGGGAAGGGATTGTTTATATAGTCCGGATGGTTTACTACCAGAAAAGACCTTGCTCTGTTGCATTTTTCTGTCACAGTCCCTCCTATATGAACAAATACATGATTGTTTTGTAAAAGGTGCTCTCCTTTTTGTACCTTGCTTCATTTTAGAAAAACTCCTGTTTGTTTACAGTTTTTAAACACACACCCTACTTTCTAGACATGTACATGGCTAATAATTTATTAAAAAACACCCTCAATCTGTACTTGTGTTGTACTGCTGCCAAGTCCTGCTGCTTCTTGCCACAGGATGGCAGACTGCACCGGCTTGATGCTTGCCAGCCGTTTGATTCTTGTAATCGCTGAGCGGCCGGATGTTGCGGTTGACACCTGCCACTCCCTCTGGAATCTTCCCTGAACCCGTACTCTAACCGCATGGTTCACGGCACTGTGACTCTTTTGCTTGGGTGCCAAGCAAATTTTCTACAACTCATGAACACTGTCAGGAGGGCCCACACAAAAGAATCAGAGGGCAAGGCAGCCAATGCATGCAGATCCCTACCTCTCCTGCCGGTCTCCTAATCGCTTGCGTTTCCTCTTCTCTCGTCGGGACAGAATTATTACAGTACTTCAAAATTACATCGTCTAACTTGTATATCTACTGACTAATTGAATTGTGATCTTCTTCAACAAAATTAAAGGTTCATGGAAGTGTCATCTCCCCTCTAGGCGCGGCTCCCCGGTGTTGCTACTGTTGGGGTATATATGTTGTTTCATATAGCATGGATATATGCTTCCTCTTGCACATCATGGCACGACGAACCTTATAATCAATGATCAACACCATCCGCCATCAGTTTTCCAGCATCAATGGCAAATCATCCAGGGGGATGCATGTACTCATCCCAGACGAGTCTTCAAAAAATAACAAAATCTTCCTAAAATGACTGATGTTTAATTATTTGTTCAGTCATTGGTCGTCTCTCTGTCTATGTAAAGTATGTAAAACAACACGGTAAAAGTTGAAAGCTCTACAGAAATCACAAGTTGGTAAGGTGGAGAGGTTGCCGCTAGCTGTTTCCTTTCTCCCCTCGATGTACGTACGTGCACAAAGCACAGCCAGCCGGGCACGACGTCGTCACGACGACTGGTTCGTGAGCCTGCATGCATGCAGCAGGGATCAGGCCAGCCAGCTGCCTCCCTCTGCGAACTGCTTTTTTGACTGCCCGGGACGGAAATTAAAGCAGAGAGCACGCTGGTGAGCCGTTGTACATGCTCGTTGTCGTGTCATGCGCACCACCGTTTCCATCCGTGAGGCGTGACAAGAAACCACAACGGACAGAATGCCTCTTCCTTCACTCTGATCCATCTCTCATTTTCGAAAGAGGCAGGTTCTGATCAATCGCACAGAAACCACAACGGACTGAATGCCTTTGGTGCTGCTAATCACTCTGACCAATTTCTCATTTTCAGCCGGTAATCCCTGCAGTTAAAGAAGAATGCGGAGCAGCTGTTCTTCACAACAAACCAAGGGAAATGCTGCTTTGTCGATACGAAGTACTTCTTTGGGTTGACTACACTGATGTTGATGTAGTTCTTCGTAAGAGGCAGCAGTTTCTGATTTCTGAAAGGGGAGATGCAACAAGGAACGGCCCTCATGGATCGGAAACGCAACCGTGACGAGTGGGAGCCCGGCACGGTTGTGATTCGGCCCTGTGAGGCTAGAGATGTGCCAGGAACAGGAAACCTCTCGTTTTGTTTTCATGCGGGGACATTGTCACGGCAGTGCAGGCCTGCAGGGTGTGTGCGTGCCGTGGGGCTGTCTGGCTACCTTTCATTCTTTTGGTAGGAAGACCCAGCTGCAGCTAGGTGCTGCGGCAAAAGCAAAAGGATCGCGAGAGCCTGCCCAAAAGGTATTCTTGTTCTTGTTTCCAAAAGGACGAAAAGTAAAAAAACAGTAACCTATACAACTGGTTGAAAATCCAAAAGCAGAAAGTATTTGCATAGGAAGTTGGTCTCTTTCTCTCTTTTCTCCTCTCCATCTCTCTCCAGCCATTATAGATGTACAAATGGGTGGCCCTGCCCGGGCCCGGGGTGGCCCGGTAAAAACCGGGCCGGGTCTGGCCCGACCCTACCTCCCACCGGGCTGACACGACGGCCCAAGCCCAGGCCTGCGGGCTGCTTTTGGGTCGGGCCAGCCCGAAAAGCCCGACCATAAATAGAGGACAGGGCTGGCCCATAGCTCACGAATAGAAAAAAAAACTGAAGTTTCAGTGTTCAACATTCTAAATTTATAGTTTCAATATTTATTAATTTCTACTTCAACATCTTATATGTGCAGTTTCAACATTTTGAGTCTCAAATGTTGAATATGTTCAAATCTAATGTTGAGATATTTCATTCACGTTGTTAAGTTAGCACAATTAAAATGTTGAAAATGGATAGGAGCCCCGGATGGAGGAGACACCGGGCCTTGACCGGCCCGTCCTCTTTCCAGCGGGCTGGGTCAGGCTGGCCTGCCAGACGAGGTGACGGCCCAGGCCCGGCACCAGGTAACGGGCCGGGCTAGCCTGGGCCCGCAAAAGACCAGGCTAGGCCAAAAATCCGGGCTTCTGGGCGGGTCACCAAGCTTTGGGCTTTTTGTACATCCATACCAGCCACGCAGAAAGCCAATAGACCCAAAACGACAAGGAACACCTGCCCCATGGCCCATGGGACCTCGTGGATTAATGCTACTGTTTTTTTCTCTTCAAAAGTTGTTAGTCTAGTGTAATATACTTCTTTCATTCCAAAATGTATATCGTTTGACTTTTGAACTCCAAGTTTAACCGCTCGTGTTATTCAAAAAATTATGCAAATATAGTCAAATTTAGGTCATTTTTGAAATTCAGTTATTACTAAAGCTAGCCATAACAAAAAAAATATGATTTTTTGCAACTTTTTTTGAATAAGACAAGCGGTCAAATTTGGGGCTGAAAAAGTCAAACGACCTATATTTTGGAACGGAGGGAGTAATAAGCCGTCCTTGCATCTCATACATTCAAGGGACCATTGATGGTTTAAGACGCCTTCCATTCTTTTTGCATCTTTCATCCCAAACTTTAATTTGACTGTTAGCCAGCACTTGTTAGGAGATACAACAAAGAATTGACAAGAGAAAGCACAATTTTACTGGAAACTAAGAGTTTAACGCCCTCTAAATTTACATTGACTAGGAGCATATGCCAAATTGAGATTCCTATACAAAAGCTTCCATCTCCTAGTAGCAGACTTCCAATATTTACAAAAGGGCATATGCTTAATTAACACAGAAGAGCATATGGTATACTGGAACCCTTTTGCATATAAGAATTTTTTTCCCCATTTCATATAGAACTAGCAGTCATTGCTTAAGTAACAGTCTGTGCAAACAAAAAATAATTAGAGGTGATGATTTCTCAAAACAATTTAACTTGTATAATTATCTTATTTGACAAAATTTTTGACATGTATCTAGCCGATGTTACGATAAGAAAAGGAGCTGATGGAAGCAGAAGAGGAAGACGACTAATGGAGCATTGTAGCCGATGGAACGAGGTTGAAGTTGGTGGCTAACATCATCACAAGAGTGAATCAGACTTGCATGCGGGTCTATATTTTTAGTAGGATAAATCCTTTCTACACCCACGTGTAGCCCATGCCCAAAAAAACCACTTTGGGTATGTGTATATACTAATTTATCATTTTGAGTATGTACACATACCTAAAATAAGATTTTCCAAAGTCCTAACCATGAAAAATTTTGAGTGAAACTCGTTTTTTTTTCACTTTATGATATATTACATTTCCTGTATAGAAAAATGAGTATGTTCACATACTTTATGAATAAAAAAATTATGTTGACATACTATTTTTAAAAAATCAAGTATGTGCATATACTTTATTTAGAAATGTCAAGTGCGAAAAAACACCCTGTAATTTGTGAGATACAATAATGGGTATAGCTACACGCGGGTGTAGGAAAAAATCCTCATTTTTTTTTAGTATTGTTAGTTTCTTTTTAGCTAAGTATAGTAACGTAGTTTTTCAGGGAGTTATTCATTTTGGCTTGTTGGGCAATTTGGTGTCACAGAAAAAAGGCACAAGATCATTTGCATACTCGAGGTACCACTTTGAAAAAGAAGTAAAACTGGTAACCCTGCAGGTTAAACCAGCGATCAAGGAGATGCTCCATTCTTTTCTAAGTAATAGCTTTACTCTTTTTTCTTTGGGGCTTGGAGCTCTTGTATTGTACATACCTTTCTTCCTACATATTTTACGTAAAAAAATTGAAGAGGTAGGGATCTTCCCCGCTGGTTTCGTAAAAAATACGTATAGTTACGTAGTACTCCCTCCGTTCCAAAAATATCAATAATTTTAGGTGTCATTTTGAGTGTCTAAATTCATGACATCTCATGGTTTAAGATTATGGAGTCATCATAGATGTCTCACGGTTTAATCACATTGTCTTTCCTTAGAAAGACTGACTTGTTGAGTTCATTTTGAGGAATATTTAGCATGATTGAACAATCGTGCAGTGCAGAAACTTAGAAGTCCAAGACTCGCAATACTAATACTAACTTTCTACTGATGTAGTACAATTCTATCCCATTGGGACTTAAGCCTCGTAGGTACGCCTCCAACAGGCATTTACAACAAGCCTGGTAGAATATATTTTCAATCTCTTCTCACATTGAACCAGAGCTTGTCCCCAAAGCACCCCCATCGCCTGAAGCCTAGGTGGAACGCCTCCTCCCCTTGGTACCTGCAGAAGGTTGGCATGGCAGCATTATCATAAGGAGTTCAACACTATGGGTGGATCTACTACTGGCAAAAGCAGCATAGACCATCGATCAAAACCCAAATGGAAGAGGAAGCATACCTGGGACATAACCTAGTAACTTTCATGATAAGCAACCATCGCTGAAATATAGGACATTGTAAATATCATTGCGTCAGTCATTGTAGGCCTCAGAATCTGCAGTGACCAAATGTTAGAATTACAACATGGCACAAAAGGGTAAAGGGACAAATTTATAAAGACACAACCTCATATGCCTTGGTACTCTTTGAAACGGTCCTGAATTTTGCTTCCAAATTGTTCATTTATTGCTCAAACTCGCACCAAACGCTCTCTGCATCCAGCACTACACCATAGTTTGACGAGCTATATGCGCCATAGTTGAAATTTGCTAGGGCATCCTGAAGCAATATGTGGCCTACTGCGGCCACACCACTAAATGCACCTAGAAGTGCAAAAATGGACTCTTCATTGAACTTTTTATCATACGTGTCCTTTACCAGCGCAACAAAGATAGATACATACATCGTCAGAGTCTGTAATTAATGGGAGAAAATTAGTACACAATTAATTACCAGTACAATCTGAAAGTTTTCCAATCTGACACTCTTACCTGCTTTGTTGTACATGAAGAAACTTCGTCCTGTTTATCAAATCTTAAGGCTGCACTTTCCTGGAATCATTTCGACATGAAACGAGTGTATAATACCACATATACAAATTTGTAGAAGATATGGAGGGTTGTTCAAGGAATAAAAATCGATGTTGTTACCATAACTCTGGAAGCGAACTTCACACCTCTTGTAGCTATCATGCAAAAATACAACGAAAATGTTGTAGCTTCTATGTGCTGCAGTTGCCACGAAAACAAACTCAACGTGCATGGAGAACATATTTCATTGAACTTACCAATTAAAACAACGATGTCATTCCAAATATAAAATCTCTATGATGTTGATTTGAGATCGGTCATAAACAAGACTAAACAAAGGTAGCTATGAAAATACTTTCTTAGTGATTACTATCATCCTATCATCTAAGTTTGGGCGTTTTTTTTTGTACTAATATTATCTGATCTCTGTACGGACTATTTTACCCAAATTACTAGAAATGAAACTTACAAAAATGCTGGTATTTAAAGAAGACATTGCCTTCTGGAACTCCTCAATTCTTTGTATGTCCTCACGAAATGGCATATCCTTTGAGAAAAAATAGATCCAAAGCAAGAATTAGGGGAAAATAATACTAGAGAAGGAATTCATTCTTCGCAATCATGAATAGAAGGAAGATGCATGTTTTCTTGTTAACCAAACAATCATAAAAGAAAGATCCAATCATAAAATAGAGTAGCAACGACCTTATCCAACTCCAAGTGCCCCTTAAATATCAGACGGAAAGTCTTGAGTTGTTCCTCGATCTAATTGAAGCAACACAGGAAATAAAAGCATTAAAGATTTTCACATGTTAACGATGATATGAAGATATGTCTCGAACAAAAATGAGTTCACTATTTCAGTTCATCTCGCTCCAAAAATGGAGATTGACCTTTATTTGTTGGATTTCCTTTTGTTGCAACATCATCATGAGTAAAATCTGGAACATAGATGTTGCTTTCTTAAAAAAAATTGTAGGACTTAAATGTTCATTCATTATGTCAACACTCAACAGTTGATGATCTATTAATTCATTTTTAGCTGCATGGAATTAATTTGTACATCTCTAATGTTCATGTGAAGATATATAGTACGTTGATAATCTATATATGGCGAGCCTTAATACCAGTTAGGTGTTCTTAAGAGTTTTGCAAAACTGGTTGCTACAACGATTGTTTCTTTGCGGGCTGTTGCTTACATAAAAAGAACCCTTTTAAGAACACAAAACTTTCAGTTTTTTTTCGTCTCGCTCACTAATGCATAAGAGCTCCCATATATATTGGTAACTTATAAGTTCCAGTTCAGAAAAGGAACAATAATGAGGTTTCTTGGAGAGATCAAGAAAAAGGAAAAGAAAGATGAAACTAATTAAAGCTTTGGGTGCTAGCCTAGTTAATCGTACGTTAGTAAAGGGAGACTCTAAATCAAACGGTCCGCCCATGCTCCACGTTGACTAATTAGGTCTAGTGAGACGACGATTCACTTCAGGAGCAGCTAACAAACAGCTACACTCGTTCCATGAATATATGTAGGGAAAAGTCTATTTTTCACCCTGAAAAGTCTGATTTTCAACCCGCAACTACAAAACCGGACACTGGAGACCCTCCAACTATCCAAACCGTGCAAAATTGGCCCTTTGGGTGGTTTTGAAGGTGGTTTTGTTATTTTTCAAAAAAAGTTAAAAATTATTTTGTATTCAAAAATTCATGACTAAATTATTTAGAATTAGAAAATATGAAACTAGTGCCAAGGTTTTCTAAAAATGTGACCTATATGTTGGTGCACCATTAGAAGTTATTTGCATATTATTTATTTTTATTCTAATTATTCTTTAGAAAAACAATAAGACACTAGTAATATAAACATATAATACCGAGATAACATCAGATAGTGTACCAATAGGTTGGTTACATTGTAGGGGAATTTTGGGCACTGATTTCATATTTTTTGGGTTCAAAATGAATTAGTTATGGTTTTTTTAAAGTTTAAATAGCATTTTTGCTATTTCTATAAAATCCAAAACCACCCTCAAAACCGCACAAAGGGCCAATTTTGCATGGTTTGGATAGTTGGATGGCCTTTGTATCCGGTTTTGTAGTTTAAGGTTGAAAATTGGACTTTTGTAATAGTTTGAAGGGTGAAAAATAGACTTTTCCCATATATGTAATGCTGGATCTACCCACAGGGTAAGGGGCATCGGAAAGGGGAAGACAAGTGAATTAGTTCAATTCAGTTGCTAGCTAGATACTACTACGTTTTAGGCTCGGCATTAGATCGAACGGCAAGCTGGAAGATTAGACAGGTGAATGATCTGTTACCGCGCGCTTCCTGTCGTATGGATCGTGCCTTCCTCGGTGCCTTTGTGAGCGCCGACGATCGCATGCCAGTGGCCCGTTCTACCGGTCGTCGTCGTCGTCTTAAGGCTGCTATGGAGCGAGGCGCTGCCTCGCCTTCCCAACGGCTGGACAATAATGCGAAGGGACGAGGTGCCGAGCGGTTGGGGCGTGCCCACGACGAGGCCGGATGGACGCGCGGCCATGCCAGACGCCTTGGAATCTTCGATCGGCCAACTGCCAATGAAAGATCGGTGAATTCGGTTTGCTGGTTCTCTTATCTCTGCTATATGTTGTCGTGCTTTTGGAGATTTATTTAAAAGAGGGGCGCTTCTTGGTACGTGTACGACTTGGACTCTTTGACTTGATAGTTAATGGTTGTGGGTACATGTTCTAATCTGATGCGCACCGCGCGCGATCGCCTTTTTGCATGCTCTCCACTTTCAGAGTTGAGCTGCTGGTGTTCTTCAACGGTGGCATTGTGCCTCTGCTGAAGGCGAGGCCAGCTATATATAGCCCCCCAACCTGGACACAGCAGGAGCAGCCGCATGGCCGCCATGGTGATGAGCTGAGGGAAGCACGCGCTGCTTGCCTGCCTTCCCGTTGCTTGGTAGCATCAGGCCACCGGCTGCATGCATGCCTGGCTCACACGACCAGGCATGCATCCTTGTGTTCGGACTTGGGAGCTCTCCAGCCTCCAGCTCCCACGTCCCACCTATCTTGAGTGCCTCCATGCATCCACCGCTGCCCACGACGACGCCTTCGCCTTGCCGCTCCCGGCTCGATCGCCATGTGTTTAATTTGTTTTGTCTCGACTCGGTCGGTGACTCCATGCATGGTCGATACGTTCGGCTAGTTAGTCCAAAGTAGAACAAATTATCGGCGTTCATGTCGTGTAGCACCAACGGCGCGGGCTCATGCATGCAAATATAGATCAAAGCATAGCGGCCGATCAACGAGATATACGATCCCCGGCCCCACGAAGAAAAACCATGCATCCAACGACCTAATTAAGGTCTCGTTAGCCATGGCTGCGCTCCGACGACCGTACAGTGTCTGTGTCCATCCAGCCATGCCGTCGTGTGAACACGCAGGCTGTGCGGCACCAGCAGTCCATCGCCGTCTTCGTCTCCTCGCGTTGTCCCAGCGCTCGGCAGGCAAGGAAGCATCTCCTTCGTCAGCCATAGCCACAGGTTGGATGGCAGGACGATGGCTCCCCGCCTGGGTCACCGTTACGCAGTCCGTGCTCGGAACTGGACATCATGCACACATGATAACACGAATTTGACTCCATCTCTGCCCTGTAACCTATCAGTTTCAATCATAGTTTATCCCCATTACATGATCCGATCTCTGAACCCTGCCTGGGCCTTGTGCAAACATGCACTTGTACCGGGATATATAGACCAAGATTCGTGTAGTGTCACCCATCAACGCCAATGCACTCATCTTCTTATTGGTTTCTTGGTTACTACCCATCACATGCCATTGACCTTCAATTCACTTGTCACTGTAGGAACTAAATGTCTCTCTGTTCTCGGCAGATGAGTTCAGTTCGGAGAATGTTTTAGTATGTGATTTAGCTAGAGATAGGGATAAACTCATGAAAGTGGTGCGGATAATTTTCGCCTATGATCTGAATCCGAATTTATGGATACGGAGAAGAGTTTTTTAAAATCCATCCGGATATGGATAATCCTAGTCCGATTATGTGTGGATGTGGAGTAGGATAAGTATTAGCAAAACATGATGAATATAGATTATTCGACAATTAACGCAGATTATCCTAGGCAAATACTACTGCATGCAACGAGTCAAATAGTATGAAGAAGCCCAGACATATACACTTGCCATTATATGCCATTAGCATACATTAAGGACATTTTAGATGCGATTTGTTATTATTATAATCTGATTATTTTACTCCGTATCTGCTCCCATACTGATATGACTTCCACTATTTCCGATATCCTATAAAATCGCTCCACATACGGAAGAAAAAATAGATGGGGATGTGGAAAAGTATTATCCGCTCTAATCTATTTCATTCCTAGCTAGAGATGCATGCATGTTAAGAGTCAAGCACAACGCAATATGTGATAAAAACAACTAGATTTGTACAATCGAGTAGTAGATTTGCTTAAGAGTGCATGCAATTGTTTTACTAGTCTATATTGTTTTATTATGTGGAATTTTACTTGCTCATATTTTATTCCAATTCAGACTGACGAACAATTCAGAATGTTTGACGAGGAACTAAAGAAAAACTGCGAATTGGATAAGGTCAGTATTACTGTTATTTAGTGGCTGAATATTTATTTCATTATTCATGGTGATGAAGATAATATATTCTTTGGAACTATATAATATACCATCTGCTCATTCATTAGTATATCTTTTTCCCCTTATACTTATTTTTTTCTTCCTTTTGTTTCCCAAAGGATATGCCATTCCGAGAGGAGAGAGAACAATTGATGAGTACTGGAAGAATAAAATTACTTCTTGGAACATTTGCATTTTTGTAAGTCTTATTATTCCTATCCTAATCGAGTAAATTGAAGGAGCTTAATTATTCCAGCTGAAATATACCAAATGTAAGGTGATGGCTCTAATAAGGACCTGTTTTCATAGCTTTCCTATCCTTATGTATAACTACCCTGAGATCGTATAGTCATAGAGAAATTGGAGTATATTTTTTTTTTTTAAAAAAAAGGCGTCGAGTATTGCTACCAACATATAACTCCTTCTGTGTTTTCATTTGCATTGCTAACTAAGTATGATAGATTTGTTTAAAAAAAACTAAGTAGGATAGATTTCAATCGCCTCTCACATTGAACCGGAGCTTGTCCCAAAGGCACCGGGCTCCCCATCGCCTGAAGCTTTGATGGAACGCTTCCTCCCCTTGGTACCTGCACAAAGTTATGGCATGGTAGTATTATCATCAGCAGCTCAGCTTAACGGGTGTGGATCAACTGGTGATGAAAATCTCCCAAGCATAGAATCATGGAAAAAGCTATCATCAAACCACACGCTGTTTTGCTTGGCAACAGTTAATAAACCCAAATGAAGAGGGACTATACCTGGGACATAACCTAGTGTCTTTTCGTGATAAGCAACCATCGCTGAGATATACGACATTGTAAATTTCATTGCATCGGTCATTGTAGGCCTCAAAAACTGTAGTAACCAGACGTTAGAATTATAACATAGCACAAAAGGGGAAGGGGACAAAATTATAAATACCCAACCTCATATGCCTTGGTACTCTTTGAAACGGCCCTGAATTTCGCTTCCAAATTGTTCATTTTTTGCTCAAATTCGCACAAACGCTTTCTGAATCCAGCACTACACCGTAGTTTGACGAGCTATATTCAGTGTAGTTGAAATGTGCCAGGGTATCCTGAAGCAAGATGTGGCCTACTGCGGCCACACCCCTAAATGCACCAAGAAGTGCAAAAATGGACTCGTCATTAAACTTCTTATCATACGCGTCCTTTACCAGTCCAACAAAGATGGATACATACATCGTGAGGGTCTGTAATTAATGGGAGAAAATAATAAGTACACAACTACCAGTACAATCTGAAAGTTTGTCAAATTAAGTAAGTTACCTGTTTTGTTGTACATGAAGGAAACTTCGTCCTGTTTATTATCAAATCTTAAGGCTGCACTTTCCTGGAATAATTTCGACATGAAACGATTGTATAATGCTACATATACAATTTTGTAGAAGATATGGAGGGTTGCTGAGGGAATAAAAAATCGATGCTATTACCATAACTCTAGAAGCCAACTTCACACCTTTTGAAGCTATCATGCAAAAATACAACGAAAACGTTGTAGCTTCTATGTGCTGCAGTTCCCACGAAAGCAAACTCAACATGCATGGAGAACATATTTCATTAAACTTACAAATTTAAGCAATGATTTCATTCCAAATAAGTATACAACATCTCTGTGATGTTGATTTTAGGTCGTCATAAACACTCAGACTAAATACAGGTAGCTTTGAAAAATACTTTCTTAGTGATTACTATCACTCTATCATCTAACTTTGGGATTTTTTGTTTTTTCTGGTGCTAATACTCTCCGATCTCAGCATGACTATTTTACCCAATTTATTAGAAAGGAGACTTACAAAAAATACTGGTACAATGATCCATTGCCTTATCATACTCCTCAATTTTTTGTATTGCTTCTCGAAATGGCATATCCTTTGAAAACAAATAAATCCCAAGAACAAATTAGGGAAAATAATACTACTAGAGATGGATAACTCATTCATTTCTTTACTATCATGAATAGAAGGAAGATGCATGTTTTCTTGTTAACCAAACAATCATAAAAGAAATATTCAATCATAAAATAGAGTAGCAATGACCTTATCCAACTCCAAGTGCGCCCTTAAATATTGTACGCCAAATCTTGAGCTGTTCCTCGATCTAAATTGAAGCAACATAGCAAAATAAACGCTCATATGAAACAAGATGGACTTGGGACCGTACGTACGTAAGGTAAATAAATCTTATCATACCCAATAAGGAACATCATCACTTAAAAAGAAATACTGTGTGTGTATACGTGTACATTTGCGGGGAGCTGGCAATGATTTACTCTACGACACAGCATTAATAATTTCACTTCTTAACATGTTTAAATGATATGAAGATATGTTGAGGCAACATTTAGATGGATCAAATAAAAACACGTTAGTTTGGAGTGTCTCTGAAACAAAAATAAGAGTTCACTATTTCAGTTCATCTCGCTTTAAACAAATTGAGATTGACGTTTGGTTAGATTTCTTTTTGTTGTAATATCATCATGAATAAATCTGGAACATAGATGTTGTTTTATTTTGTTTTTTAAAAAAAATGTAGGACTTATTAAATGTCTAGTACGCCTTAGTGCAGATATGGAATTAATTTGGACATAATCTCTAATGTTCATGTAACAACAGTTGATGATCTATATAGCGAGCCTCAATAGCAGTTAATTAGGTGTACTTTGCAGCTTTATTTGCAAAACTGGATGCTACAACGATAATTTCTTGCATACTGCTAGTTGCTTACATAAAAAAGAACCCTTGTAAGAACATTGGTACAAACTTATAACTCGTTCCATGAACGCTGGTACCTTCTGGACAAAAATTATATAGTTTGACTTGTTCTAGCCAGTCAGCTAGTTGCAGGGTCAAGGCATCGAAAAGGGAAGACGATATATCGAGATACAGCGTTGATCTAGTATGCTCCTAGCTAGGGCATTAGAACGGCAAGCTCTGGTGGAATATCATATCAGAAATTGTCATGTTTACCGCTCGCTTCCTGTCTTCCGGATCCATGCCGGAGGGGCCTTGGTGATGAGCGCGCCGATCGCATGCCGACGCCTCGACGTCTTAAGGCTGTGGAACGAGGCGCGGCCCAATGGCCGAAGGGACGAGGTGCCGAGACCCGAGCCCCACGACGAGGCCGGATGGACGACACGGCCGGAGCGCCGCCATGCCGGACGTACGCCTTCGATCCGATGGACGATACTGCCTGCCAAGTTTACTATTTGGATGGGTGGGTTCTCTTACCTCTGCGGCTATCGTCGTGCTTTTCCCCCTTTTTTTGGAGATTTATTACAAGAAAGAGGAGTCAAAGAGTCCAAAACCAAAACAAATCTGCGTTCGTTCATGCTGTCGTAGCACCAACGGCCTCATAACATGCTGATATATATCAAAATCAAACCACAGCGATCGACGCGACAAACCATAAGAATCCTAACGACCTAGGGTTGGGTGCTTGGCCATGGCGCAGCGCGCTCCGACCGTGTCCGTCCGGCGGCCATGCCGTCGTGGGCGCGCGCTGGCTGTGCGGAATCAGCAGTCCGTCGTCGTCTTCATCTCCTCCTCGCCTTGTCCCGGCGATCGGCAGGCAAGGAAGAAGCATCTCCCTCGTCAGCCACGGCTTGGAAGGCCGCCGCCTGCGCCACCGGCAGGCAGTCCGTGCTAGCAAGGACAGCGCCGTCGACTGGCCCTTCGGCGTGGAACCTGACATCATGCACATGGTATAGTTAACACATGAATTTGACTCCTTCTGCCCTGCATCCTATCAGTTTCGATGATGGTTTATCCCAATTAGTACATGATCGCATCTCTGCACTTGCATTATTCAACCCTTGGCCTTGGGCAAACATTTTTACCAAGATTTTTCGTGTAGCGACACCCAACGCCAAATGTACTGATCATCTTCTTGCTTAAACATCATCACGTGCCATTAACCAATCACTTGTCATCACTGTCGGATGCCTATCATGTTTACTCGGCAGATGAAGTCAGTAGCTCGGAGAAGATTTTTTAGTATGTATGGTTTTAGCTAGAGATGCATGCAGGCATGCATGCTTGCTTCGAGAGTCGACCACAATAATGCAATATGTGATGAAAATAACTAGATTTGTACGATGGAAGTAGTAAATCATATGCTGGATCACCTCAATTACAGAAGTGCACTGATTTTTATTTTTTTTATTTTTAGGTGCTATTTGTTGCCAACAGAGTGTGGATGCAATTGTTTACTAGTCTGTCTATATTGTATATGTGGATTTTTATTGGGTCGTATCATTTGTCTATTCAGGTATATGGGCATACGTGGTTTTTTAATTTTTCCATATTTTTTTAATTCAGACTGATGAACAATTCAAAATGTTTGACGATGGAACTAAAGCAAAAAACTGTGAATTGGATCAAGTCAGTATTACTTTTTTTAGTGTTTGAATCTCTTTTTACTCTGATTCATGGCATGAAGAGATCATATTCTTTGCAATAAACCATAATCCTTGTTTATTAGTATACCCCCGCCCTCCTAATCCTTGTGTTCGATTTATTTTGTTTCCAAAAGGATATCCATTCCGAGAAGGAGATAGATAACAATTGCTTGAGTACTGGAAGAAATTGCTTCTTGACCACTAAGCATCTTTGTAAGTTGTATTCATAATCTTAATTGAGTAAATATTAAGGAGCTTTATTGTTCCTAGTAGTAAATGGTGCCCAAAAGTAAGTAGGTGATGACTGTAAGAACCTATTT
>JACEFO010000649.1:0-27576 GCA_015342445.1 Digitaria exilis
GAGGCGCAGCGCGCCGGGCGCGAAGGCGACCCCGCCGCGAGGAACGACGCCGCCGTCAGGAACCGCGCCGCCCACCCCATCGCACGCGCGGCCCTCCGAGCTCAGAGCGCCGGTGGCCTGGGGTTCGTGGCGTGGAGACTGGAGGCGGGCAGGAGGAACAAGACGGCGGAGACTGGAGAGAGCTCGGAATGGAAGCGAAAGCGAAGCGGCGAGCGTTGACTTCCTCTTGTTCCTCAATTGAATGTTTCAGTTCGTCAAAAAAAAAAAAATCGAATGTTTCAGTTTGTCAAGAAAAAAAATGGTTGCTTTTTAGACAGAATTGTCGCAAAACGTCAGAGATTTAACAGTTTGCACGGCATAAATATTGAGAACAGAAACCATTGCTAGTGGGAAGAAACGACACTCTTCTGTATTCCTTCCTTGCAGTTTAATCGTTTGCAATAATTTCAACATTTTTTTTCAGTAATCTGGTGCCTCATTCTAACTTAACAAATCTCCATCCTCCACCTTTGCAGAGACAGAAGCAAAAGCATCCATAGCAATCACAATCCCCAACCAACTCAAAGCCCCCAAAAAGAAACCAAATTATTAGACACGACACGCCTCTGAAATCCGAATCCTCCTCCTAACCTTCAAAGCTTCAGTTTGGCCATGCGGTTCGTGGTTCTTCTATGCCCCAACCCTGCTCGACGGCGAATGCTGATCCGAGGTGCGTGAGTCATCCAATTCACCAACCGATGCTCGCTCGACTGGATCCCGCCGGACACCATCCCTGGTCCGCACACGCTCATGCCCATCGCACACAGTCGACGCCCATCTCCACCCGTCGTCCACGCCTCCCGCCGCCACGTGCACCTTCCTCGAACGCCACCAGCTGCCTCAACCGGCGCTCCATCCTTCGCCCGGCGAGGCGGGCGCCGGTGGAAACACGAGCACCGGCGTGCGCGTCCGTCGCGGTCGCCGACGTTCCTCACGTCCACGTGCATCCGGCACCTCATCCCCTCGCACGCGCGTGCGCCAATCGCCGCAACGGTCGTCCTCGGCGTGGCGTTGAGGAAGGTCGCCGGCGACGAAAACGCCTTGCCGGAGTGGCCAACCCGGCGGCGAGATGGACGGTGAGGTCTCGCCGGCGCGTGCCGCAAGCGAGTGCGTGAACTTGGTGTAGCTGAGCCCCGTGCCCGAACGGGTAGATCGTCGGGCCGTGTAGACCTGTTAACGTCCTGCCGGGGTAACCTGTCGGCCGGTTGGCACGCATTGCCGATGTTCGTCCATCGGCACTCTCTTCTGCAAGTACTTTCCTGTGGGTACTCAACGTCACCGGCAAGCTTCCCTTCCTGCACAACAACAAATCTAACATACCCAAAATGCCTTCCAAAATTATAAACTCCATTTAATTTCTCTCTCGTTGCAAATTTGATTTGAGAAACTTTCATTCGAATTTGTGTACTGAGTACTGACCTGGGTTATTGGTGGCCGAAGATGACGTCCAGCGATGGCCTGACCACCAAGCCTGTCCAGGGTAACCCGACCACAGTAATGGCACCAATCCTCGGGTCGTTCTTCGCGAAGGCAATGTCGATGGGCCCACCGGACATGAGCACGAGGACGACGGGGCCCTTGGACGCCATGGCCACGGCCGAGATGAGCTCAGCCTGTCTTCCAGGCAGCATCAACCCAGACCGATCAAGCCCCTCCGCCTCGACCTTCTGATCGAGCCCGGCGACCACGACGGTCGCGTCGGCGTTCCTCGCGGCGTCGACGGCCGCCGCGATCGGCTGCTGGCTCCCCGCGCACGCCACGTCAGCGCACCCGGCCTGGCGCACCACGCGCGTCGCGTACCTCGCCACCCCCTGCACCGGCGTCGTGTACCTGCACGGCTTCCCGGCGTAGTTCCCGATCATCGCCACCGTGGCGTCGGCGTGCGGGCCCACCACGGCGACCACCCGGTGCGCCGCCGGCCGGAGCGGCAGCACGCCACCGCCGGAGGATCCGACGTGCTTGCCACGTGGCGGCTGGCCGATGTTCTTGAGGAGCACGACGCTCTGGCGCGCCGCGTCGAGCGCCAGCTCCTGGTGCGCCGGCGTGCACACGTGGCGCGGCCCGAGGTGTCCGTACGGCCCGGCGGCCGGCTCGCCGTCGAACATGCCGAGGCGCATCTGGACGGCGACGGTGTTGAGCAGCGCGGCGTCCACGTCGGCGTCGGCGATCTTCCGCTTCGCCACCGCCGACTCGCCGTACACCGCGAGGAACGGCCCGCAGTCGAGGTCGAGCCCAGCTCTCATGGTGGCGGCGACGGCGTCCTCCGGCGTGCTGGTATAATGCTGGTCGTTGAAGAACACGTCGACGGAATCGCAGTCGGAGACGATGTAGCCGTCGAGGCCCCACCGGGACCGTACGGTCCCTCTGAGGAACGTCTCGTCGGCGCAGGTGGGGACGCCGTTGACCTGGTTGTAGGAGCACATGACGGCGGCGGCGCGGCCGTGGGTGACGCAAGCACGGAAGGGCACGTTGAAGGTGTCCTCGAGGTCTTGGAGGGAGACGACGGCGTTGAAGTGGTAGCGGTCGGTGGGTCCCCAGCTGTCGAGGTCGTAGGCCGTGAAGTGCTTGCAGCAGGCGGCGAGCTTGAGGTCGCCATGGGGTTGTTGTTGCTGGAGGCCGTGGACGTAGGAGACGGCGTAGCGGGAGGAGATGGTGGGGTCCTCGCCGGGGGTCTCTTGGCCCCGGCCCCACCGTGGGTCACGGAAGATGTTCACGTTTGGGGACCAGAAGGTTAGCCCCGCTCGCCCGCCGTTGTACATGGCGCGCGCCTCGTCGGATACCGCCTGAGATAGAGAAGCATGTACCATATGGCGATGAATACGTAGGCAGGTAGAATTTGCATGGTGAAGAAATACAAGTATATCGAACATTTGAATTGATGAGAGTATTTTTTGTGTTCTTCTTCTCGAGGAGGGGCATCGTCGCGAGACACGAGGTCCTCCAATGGAGGGTACTGTGTATCTCTGTGTCCGTGAGCAATCACGTGGCGGTGTCGGGAGTTACGACGCGCGCCGGCGATCGCCGGCAGCGGGCTCAGCGGCGCACGTGAAGGGTGGAATTGGCGCCCGTGATCGATCGACGCTCTGCTCCAGTGCCCCCTGCAGGTCGTTTCGTTTCGGAACAGAGGTCGCAGCAGAGGATGAGAGAAGAGAACCGTGACGACCACTTGCAAGTTTGCAACTTGCCCAAGGGCCCCTAGTCCCCTACCATGCTCTTCTTGTTGTTTTGGAGGAAAAAAAACATGTTCTTCTATCGTGTGCCAACATTTCTAGGTAAATTTTATACTGCTGTGGCCTCGGTAGTGAACCTTTTGCCTTGCTGTTGTAGTTGCTGCGCGTGCATTCACCATGGACGCTTTTGCTTTGTCATGGCGAATGCTAGTTTTGGCTACCTTTTTTTCGTTACGTTCATGATACTCTCTCTTTTGGTGGGGTTTAGGATAAGAGATGGTTTTTTTTCCTTAAACAAGAACGGATAATTGCTTGAACGCAGTGTCGTTAGATTTGGCTAGGCTGGCCTGCACATGGCTACCTGCATGCTGCATCCTCTCTCTCATCAGAACACGGACTAGAGGCATTCCACTAGCAGCATGCAATCTCTATGCTCTAGTGGACATGCATGGTAGGTTGCCGGTGCTTCCTGCGCTCGACTGCTCCCCGGGTACATTCAACCTCTGCTGCTGTCTACGGTGTGCCACCACTCACTCCACCAGGACGATGCTCGTGGGCCCCGCCCGTGCACAGTACACTCGACCCCGTACGGATAGCCTCTCATTGGCCGCCGCCACCGGACAGAGTGGCCGGCCCCATCCCCACGTACTATACTAGTACTGTATAGGGTGTAGACGGGCGACAAGATATTTTTGCTGCGTAGTACTACTAGTACGTATTGTAGGTGGCAAAATAAACTGTATATACAAGGGGAAAAAGGAAGAGCGTATCCGAACCGCTACAATTTGATCTGACGGTCCCCTGGCATCTCTCTGCACTACGAAAGGCTAGTCTAACCGCCAAAGCACTCTGCCACCAACTGGGAAGACGACACAAACCACACCAGCGACAAAACCAAACGGCAACCACGCACGCCGACGACGTACGGCTCGACGGCGGGCGCCATTGCAGCCGGCGAGCAAGCAAATGTGTAGAAACAAACAAAGAAGCAAGCACGTAGTAAACGTACGTACCCGTCCGATGAGGTCCCAGAGCGAGGCGTTGAGGCTCGCCGCGGTGCCGATGACCTGCGGGAACGCGGTGGCGCCGGGGAACTCGCCGCCGAACCTCACCCCGGGACCGGTGTCCGACACGCCGTGGAGCGCCTCCGACCACCACTCGTACCCTCCGACTCCCAGCCTCGGCACCCCGGCCGCGTTGTTCACAAGCAGCCGCACCTTCTCCGCGCGCGTCAACCGCGACACCAAGTCCCTGGCGCGGGATCTCGCCGGCAGCGAGCGGCGGCAGAACGGCAGCGAGGAAGACGACCCGCCCGCCGCGCACGCGAACGCCGACCGTGCGCTCGCCGGAGTTGGGGAAGATGATGACATGGAGAGTAGGAGGAGGAGGAGGAGGGCGCGCCGCCGCGGCATGGCTGCCGGCGGCGGAGGCGACGGAAGGAGGCGGCGATGTGTTTGTGTGTGGAGAATGGAGATGGAGTGGCGGGGGGAGTGTGACTTGCTGCTTTGGTTATATAGAGAGAGAGAGCAACTACCGCGGCAAGTTGCAACCACAGCGCAGAGCGCAGGGGAGGGGAGGGAGGGAAGAAGATGGAGCCATGGTGGTTGTTGTGCAAAGAAACGAATATCTCTTTTCATTTCCTTGACATTTTAGTGAAAATGGAACCTTTTTTTTTATAATAAACTAGCATTTCATTTTATTACGCATAAATCAATCTTTGTTACTACATTATAATGCGTACTGTAGTTTGTTTGGGAAAAAAAAATGGAAAAGATGAATGGTGGACTGTAACTGCTGCGCGACAGTTTGTGCAGGGGCTCTTCTTCCCTCTGCAGTCTGCTGCTGCATGTGAGAAGCGGTAAAAGATATGTTAAGGGTTGTGTTTAGATGCAAAAGATCTTTTGCACTTACTATTCATTCCCCTCACAGAACACGCATCCCTAAAAATTCCTTTTTCACCTTTCCTATTCATCCCCCTCACATAACACGCATCCCAGAAACAAAAGATCTTTTCCCTTCATCAACTAAACACAGCCTAGATATTGGGAGCAGAGCACTAGTTGTGCCCGTGGTACAGAGTACAGTCAGTGAATGGAGGTTGCTGTTGTTGTT
This sequence comes from Digitaria exilis, assembly GCA_015342445.1. Classification (NCBI taxonomy): domain Eukaryota; kingdom Viridiplantae; phylum Streptophyta; class Magnoliopsida; order Poales; family Poaceae; genus Digitaria; species Digitaria exilis. The sequence goes on from JACEFO010000649.1 coordinate 5,322, forward strand.
GGGCGCTGGAATTCCGGTGGTAATGGTCTCCAGGGACCAAAGAATTGATGAATTGCTGGAAAGACAGGTAAATGTGTGCCAAGGACAGAGCTATCGCAGCACCATTGACAAGAGAGGATCTTTATGGCCGACTGTAGGAGTACCATTCATGAAAAAACAGAGGAGCTGTCCAACACGGAGAGCACCATCTACTTGTTGCCACCTTCTTTCCCGTCTCCTTTCATCCCAAAGAATTAAGCACTCTTTCAGCCATCCCTTCATGTGTTAAATACAGGTGTTTTCTTTTTGTGTAAACTTTATGTCAAACTAACTAGTCCTAGAACGCGAAACTATCTAACACCCATTCATTCCAAACGAGCCGTTCAAAGCAAATCCTTTCCTGGTGGATCATGCATAAAGTAGCGCCTGTTAGCCTTTTTGCGTTCGATGTGCCATGCATGAAAAGAGGCTGTCATGGACTTTAGCAGCAGCATCAGCACCGCATTAGTGAACAACAGAGAGAGAAGCAGCAGAGAGATATTCAGGCAATGGAAACAAACGAATGAATCTATCTGACCAAAAGGATGGATAGTATTTCTCCATCCAAAACATGTCATCGGAGCGACACGTACGCAGCACGCATGCAACCACTCTGCCTTGAGCCACAAACGCCGCCATCAGCTGATCTCAAAAATGTTGGTACGTATTTGTAGAGATGTACGAGCTAAGAAGCACGTACGTTTCAATGAAAACAAACAGAAATACATGTCAAAACTGTTCATTTTCTCTGCAAGTGTATGTCAATTTTCAATGGTCCCAAATGGAGAAATGAAACACTTGTAACATCTTTCCCTTTTTTTTTTCACTAATTTCACAATTCCCGGGTCATGGACGACTAATGTGCAATCGCCGTTGATCCTTGCGTGTGGTTTGTTCCTAAATGGTCAGATTTAGCGGCCAGATGACAACCTGCTACGGCGTACCAGGACGTTTCTCTCGGCAGATGTAGCGGTTGTTCGTTCCTTGAATACCCCTGCAACCGCGCGTGTACTAGCATACATGATACATGCATCATGCATGCATCAAAATGTCTTTGATGCATGTCACCTAACGCCTTTTACAACAACGGTTTATTCAACAATCGCAAGCAGCAGCACACAGCAGCTTCTCTGAACCTTAGTACTTATCAGGTTCTTAGTAACAACAATGGTCTAGAAACAAAAAAGGGGGTTAAGTTAATCACGTGGTTAGAAAAGATTATCCAGTCGCCAAATGGTTCTTGTCTTTATCTACCCTAAAAAAAAGAAGAGGAGGAGGATTGCTGCAGCCAAGTAGCCTGCAGAGAGGCGAAAAGCAAACCTTGCCTAGAGAATTCAGGTCAGCAGCTAGCCTTCACTCGAAGAAATGAAGAATCACTTGCCGATTAGAACAACCCATAGGATAAGACGGCGTTGACAAAATTGACAGCTTCATCCAGACGGTCGGCCTCGCCTGCTTACGAAAGCAGAGACGAGGCAGCGGACGGACAGAAAGCGAGAGGGGAGAGAGTGTCTCGATCGTTGTCAACATCGGTGGATATAGGAGTACATGCGTCGTCGATCAGCCGCTGCTGAGGCTAAAAAGGCAAAAGTAATCAGGCTGGTGAAAACGATTTCAGATGGAAACAAAATGACAGTGTCAGTCAGCAGGGGTTAAGTAATTCGTCCGTCGTGTTTGCACTTTTCCGTGGTTAAAATAACCTGCCTTGCAAGGCAGTCTCTGACTCTGTTTGTGTGCCGACCATCCCATGCCTCTTTCTTACATTTCTTCTCTAACCTTAATTGGAGCCTGGTAAATGACGATGCAAAGTACTCCATCATCAGTAAATTACATCGTGGAAATTAGCTTATGGGGTATACATACATTTTCAAAAAAGGAAGGAAAAAACTATCAGATGCTTTACAAAAAAACAGGAAGGAATGCCCTCTAATGGTCATCATGTGATCGCTGACAGTACGTACGTGCCAAGTTCTTGTGGTGACCTCTTAACTCTTGCTCTCATCCGAACAAACAATCAGTCCCTGCTGCTGGGAATGGGATGGCAACATGTCCGTCGATCTGCTACCGTTCCTTTCCTCGGCTCCATCATGTGCTCGCCGGCCACCACTTGAGACTATGGATTCCAATCCTTGTGCCTTTCAACGCATGGCCGGGCACTTTCTGCTGACGCTAGCTCCTCTAGCAAAGGAGAGAGAGAGAGAGAGAGAGAGAGAGAGAGAGAGAGAGAGAGAGAGAGAGAGAGAGAGAGAGAGAGAGAGAGAATGGGGATGACACAGCAGACGAGCTCAAGGGGTCCCCTGGTGCACTAGCTACAGTTGCTGGGGTATGTTGCTAGACGCTTTAGGACAGCAGCGGTTAGATCCAAGAGCGAGGTGGCTGGTTTTGCAACTTGCATTTATGCACAACTGACTGACAATGCATTGTCAAAGCGAGCACAGGAATGTCTTATGCATAACACCTCTACTAACTGCAACCGGGGTAGTAGGGCAGTGTTAAAAGTTGATACTCTAGAGCGTTTGCTAACAACACCTAGGGCAGGAACTGCGGCTCCGCCCTATGTTAGCAATGCACATTTGTTGCGTGGTTGTGGATTCGGTCTGTTTGTGTTGACAATGCATGCATTGGGTCAGTTGGTGCCAAATAACACCTTGATCAAGATACTCTGTCTTTCTTCCTCGATGAACCTGGGTGTTGGGCACATGGGTTGTACCTGTATATTCTTGGAAACCTTGCAAACATGGCTAGTTTGGATGGAGACCTGGCAAATCTGTCTGGGCCAGGTAGCAAATCCAGACGCTCGATTTCGTGAGCCTGGGGCCAGGATCGCTGCCTGGCTGCCTGGTCCAGGCTCCCATCCAAACAAGCCCACAATGCCGAGTAGGATTCCATTTCCACACCTCCACTCCCCTGTGCCGGAAACCCTTCAGTGCCATACAGAGCGAGCGAGCAAAGCGGGCGCTCGCATGCAATTCACTTCACCCAGTGAGGCATGGACAGGCTTTGGATTGCTTCAGCTGTTGGAATTCAGCAGAGGTCGCTGTATGCTGCTGCTTGTACCCTGTAGGGGTTGGCACCGGCTTCTGACCGACCCGAGAGTGGCTACGCATGCAGACAAAGGACGACGTGTACAGCTAACGCGACGCTGACCGGTGGGCCCCATGCCCGGCAATCAGGGAGACGCGAGGAGAAGCTATGGTATACGTACTCGATTGGTACTCAACCTCCATATCGCCTGCCCATACGTACAAGACTCGTGGTTGGCCGGATTGTAAGGTGGCGAGAGCGAGCAGAACAGGCAGCCATGGGCGACAGTTGAGTGAAGGAGACTCCTGTTCTTGTGTGATGAGACTACTGTGTACTGTACCAACCAGACCTGTATTATCGATCGAGCAAGTTGAGTGATGGGCTTTATCTTTGCTGTATACTTATGCATGACACAATCATATAGTGACCCTTTTAATCTTTTTTTTTTGGATGGTGGCACACATGACACACGCACAAATCTTGGGCCTTGGCAGCTTTCTCTCGTCGTCAGTGAAGAACGATAGTGTTCACGCCTTCACGTACGGCTCTATCGTCCGCCGGCGGGCCACCGCCGCCGCCGCTTGTCGACGAACATTTGGATTAGGGGACCACAGAAACGTCGCCCTCAATGCATCTGTTGGATATAATATCAGGATAAGATAATCACTAGCCGCAAACAAAATGGGTAGCACAATTGCTCTTTCTTTTTGGAGTACATTTCTCCTCTACAATTATTTGATTCCACAATGAAGTGTTTTTGTTTGCGGATGGCTAGCTACAACAGTCAGTGCAGAAGAGGAAGGCAGATAGTAAGCTGCAGCAGGAGCAGACATGAGCACCATCATATCCATCAGGTTCTGCTGAATGGTGATGTGATTAACGATTCACAATTCATACGCTCACCCCTTTTCTTGGTTACCTTTTCCCCCCCAAGACGTGACGTCAACAGTTGGTTCATCAGAGCAAGCGCTTTTTCATGGGTCACGCATGCAGCAGCGACATACTGTATGATTGTATCCCAAGGAGGACAGGGAGAACAAGGGGCCCCTCCCTCCATGACTGCAGTAACTGTGACCATCAGGTTAATCGGCTCTCCATTTTTACTCTTCCTTGATCCATCATTTTCTCAAAGATTTCAAATTGTCTTTTAAATTGTGCGCAAAGAAACTAGAGCATCTTGAATTTCACCTTCCTTGTTCTGAAATCTGAACTTGAGATGGCCCTGTCTGAAACTCTACAGGAGGTGCCCCCTACCCCCTCATTTGCAATGGGTACCCCCCTAATGCCTCTCTAAATTTCTAGAGGAAGAAAGGAAGAGAGAAATAGGAACAAGAGAATATGGGAGGTGGAAGAAGAGCCCCTAGATTAAATTCGTGTCCGAGAGCAACGGCACCGACTAGTTCATTCAGGTGCTCTTCGAGGGAAGGACATCTCCTCCGACCCCACGTTGCCTCGCACTAACTCCGTCCATCCATTGCACCGCCTGCGGCTGCGGCGAGGCCGTCTTCTTCTAGCCGAGCATGCCACTCCAGCTAGCCTCAGACGACGTGTCGTGAAGCAGAGGTTGAGTATCATGTCCGACTAAACACCATCGGTCCAAGCGAGCTAGGGCGGACGCCGGACGAAAGGAAGAAGAGTAGAAGACTAGTTGGGCCTCCGTACGACCCGTAACGTTAAACGTGCAGGCAATAATGCCCCCCACCCATTAGTCTATATGGGCCTCACATTTTTTTAGCCCACAAAAAATGTAACATGTGATTGGTTGATTGTAGAAAAAAGTCCTTTCACCATCCCTCAACTATTGCCCTAGTCTGAGTTTCAACTTTCATGTATAAAACCGGATATCCAACATCCCTCATGTATCAAATCCGTTTACTTTTGGTCCCGTACCGGTTTTGAAGGTGGTTTTAGATGACGTGGTAGTGGGGCCCACATGTCAGGGTGAGGCCAACATCCCATCTTCTCCCACTCTCTCTTCTTCCTCCTCCCCTCCCCAAAGCCGCCAGCTCGCTGCTGAGGTCGACAAGCTCGCCCCCAAGGTCCGTTCCTCCCCACTGCTAGACGCACCGCCTGTTCCGGCCTCCCGTTCGCCACGACTCCCGGCCTCCAGGCAAGGTGACACCGACGCCACGCTCCCTCCTGGTTTCCGCACAGCACCTCCTGTCCCGGCGATCGGCGTCGGGCGGCCGGCGCGGCACGCCTCGTCTCCGCCCAAGCCCTCGCCCCCACTCTTTCTTCCTCCTCTCCACGCCGTCATCCTAGTGGCTCCCCTTGCGAGAGGAGATAGCGGCGCAGGCGGAGGAGCCGGCAGCTGGCGCGACCGGGCTCGCCGTTGCCGTCGACAATGGATCCCGCACCTCGTTGTGTGGACCAGTTGCGCCTGCGCGGGGAGTGGAAAAGAGGGCCCCGACGCCGCCATGGACCTGCTCGCGCCGAGCTGAGTAGGGCGTGGCCCCGGGGGGAAGCGTCGCCCGTGCTCACACGCGCCGTGGCCGCCGCAGCTGAGGAGGAGTGCGAGTTCGCCATGTCCGCAGGTCCCCGTCGGAGACGACCGAGGTCAACACCTCTGAGACCAGCAAGAGCTCCATGCCCCCGTAGGGAGACAAAGGTAGGTGGGTCCCACCCCCTGACATATGGGCCCCACTGCCACGTCATCCAAAACCGGGCTCAAAACCGGTGAGAGACCAAAAGTAAATGGGTTTGATACAGGAGGGATGTTGAATACCCGGTTTTATACATGAGGGACAAAACTCAGACTAAGACAACAGTTGAGGGACGGTAAAAGAACTTTTTCCTTGATTGTAAGTTAGTGCCAAATGGATGGGTCGTTTGCCCTCTGGTCCGGCCAAATGCAACTAGTGACGAAAATGGGTGTGCCACTTAGGCGCCACATTGGATTTTTATCTGACATGGCAGTGTTTTAGTGACAAAAATTGCACCGTTTTTTCCATCACAAAAGATGCTGATGTCATGCACCTGGGACTTTTATGACGTGGATGTTTACTTTGTCACCGGTGATAGTTTAAGACACTCAGGATTGCCAACTAAAAAAATCATCATTGAGGCCCTGTTCAGATTCCCTAAGAAAATACTATTCATTTTAACTTTACACTATTTATCAACTTTTTACTATTCACCTCTCTCACAAAACATGCTTCCCAGCAAGTCCTACAATGTTTTTTCTTCAGCTACAGTTTTTTTTACCCCAATATAAACACAGCCTTAGCGGCATATTTTCATCACCAATTCTGATTGGCAACGAAATTTGTGACTTTTTTTTCCTTGCTGATCGTACAACTTCTTGCAGTGAGTCTTATTCTTTCCATTTACAATACTATATGGCTCAAAGTATTGGGGAGCTTTTCCATGCCAAGTGTCTTCACAAACCGCACTTTTTTCACCATTTCTTATGCTCCAACCATACACAAATTTCAGAGCTCTAGTAGCACTTAGGCCCCTTTCCTGTAAATGGAAGCATTTCTGTCTGGGAACATAAAATGTTAGGTACATTATTCATGTAATTGGTCTGTATTACCCTCCTCCAGAGTTTATGTTCATCTCTGATGAACCTTTTAACCCAGGATCCTAACAACCATAAGTTCAGATCTCTTAGGTTAATTTGGGACCCCCAACCCTCCAAATTCCTTTTTCCATGCTTCTAGTTTCCAGTTAACCAAATGAAGTTTCCCATGCACTTCATAGTCATCCCACAAAGCAACAAACCATGTGGGAGTTAATCAAGTCTACAGCCCATTTTGGAAACATGAAGAAACAAAAGAGGTAGACAGGTATGCTAGAGAGGCATGTTTTGATGAGGATGACTGTACCCATGTGGGACAACAAGTTACCCCTCAACCTTGCTATTCTCTTAATTATTTTGTCAATCAACGGTTGTAGACCTTCCCTAGTAAGATTTTTGTGATGAAGAGGTATGCCTAGGTATTTGATTGGAAAGTTCCCTACAGTACATTAAAACACCTTAGTCTTGTTTAATTTGTGTCTCGGCTTCTTGAAAAATTTGCAACATCTGATCGCCAGGGATTCGATTCCTGCTTTGTGCTGGTGTTCTGAATAATATGGAAGGAAAGAAATACAAGAGTCTACGAGCCTTTGGTGTCCCTTGCAGCCGGTTGTCGTAGCACTAGCACAGCTGATGTGATATGTGTGTTTCTTTGTTTTTCTGTTTCTGGAGAAAAAGAGAAACTGATTTGATGACTGGATCTACGACAATTCGAGGCAATTTTCCATTCCGACGTGTTGACTTGTTCGCTAAACCTAGCGTCCTCTGTTTAATTTCTTGGTCCAGTAAGATTACGCGTTTGTAGTGGACTTATCAGTACGACTTGGTCAAAAGTTTCACGCGTGAAGACCGGTGTTACAACGACGACGACTTTCTTCTCTCTGATATGATCGAGTTAGAAATCTAATTGCACCATACTCCTTTGCTCCTTTTACTTATGTAGAAAGCTGTGATCTGCTAGATGCTCCAAATCAAAGTGAGAAGAGCTGAAAGGAAGTGCAAGGACAGACATGGTGGCGAGGTTCTTCGTGCTTGTGGCGGTGGCGCAGCTGGTCGCCATGGCTACGAGGGGCGTGGCAGCGCAGATGAGCGGCGTGGGTAAAATCATCTCTGAATCCCTATTCAACAGCATGCTGCCCAACCGGGACAACGCGTCATGCCCGGCCAAAGGGTTCTACACGTACGAAGCCTTCATCACCGCGGCGAGCGCCTTCCCGGAGTTTGGCACGAGTGGCAGCCCAGAGCTGATGAAGCGCGAGCTCGCAGCCTTCTTCGGCCAAACCTCACAGGAAACCACCGGTCAGTCCTCCTGTGCCCTCGATCGGCTGTCATGGGCTCATGGAATGTTTAATTTACACTGCACGAACACGTACGTACAGGACGGACGATTGCAGCAGAGGATCAGTACCAATCGGGTTACTGCTACAAGGAGGCGAAGGAGGAATTTAGGGACGCACCATATCGTCCTTACTACGGACGAGGACCAGTTCAATTGGCATGGTAAGCTAGCAGGCCCAGTTATCATGCATGAGATGAGAGTTGGCCGGCCCTTGCATAATCCAGCAACACATACGTACATACATGCAAGTAGTTAACCTTTTTCTCAAAAAAAAAAGAGAAAAGAAAATGCAAGTACGTAGTTAACGAGCAGATTTATTTGACATTTCTCGATCGATGGGCATGGCACCCATGCAGGCTGTGGAACTACAAGGCCGCCGGTAACGCGCTGGGCGTGGACCTGGTATCAAACCCGGACCTGGTGTCAACTGACCCGGTGATCTCGTTCAAGACGGCCATCTGGTTCTGGATGACGGCGAATCCACCTATGGCGTCGTGCCACGATGTTATCCTCTGTCCTCGGATCAGCAGCTGTCATTGTCATCGTGGCTGCTGCTGTATACTTCTACTTCACCTCCAAATACAGGAGGTGGAAGAAGGAGCAGGATAAACTCACCAAGGCCATGCATAACCTCCCGGGGATGCCGACCCAGATCGACTACGCCGAAATAAGAAAAGCCACAAAAAACTTCAACGACACAATGAAGTTGGGGAAAGGAGGATTCGGAGCTGTCTACAGATGTACGCTTCCTGCCGCTACAACGGGGCAACCAATGGAGGTGGCGGTCAAGAAGTTCATGCGCCAAGTTGAGGACCGGCGCTACGATGACTTCCTTGCGGAAGTTAGCATAATCAACCGTCTTCGCCACAAGAATATCGTCCCACTCGTTGGTCAGTAACTATATCTAATCTTTTTTTTAGATTACACAATACAACGCAAACGTTCACATGCACGTACACTGACCCCTATGAGTACCTCCGAATGACTGAGCCGGCAGATCTTGAGCACTGCAGTTTTCACGTTTTCTGTGCCTCTATGGGCGCAGAACATTTTATGGAACTTTTGATCACTGGAAATGAGTATTGCGTTTGGAGTGTGGTAAATATTAGCATCTTTCAGATATATAAAAATATTTTAGTAAATTTTAAAGTATTTTACTAAATAAATATTTGAACATACTTTAAAAATATTTTTAGTAATCAAATATGCACGTGTTTATAGATCACCTTGACTTGCTAATTTTACTTCCAACCATAGTTTTTTAGGGCGGTATTTCAGAGCTAAAATTCGGATTCCAAACTGATTGATATCGGTATAGTTCCGTTCTGATGGATCCGTTTTCGATATTCCGATGTCTTGATATAGATAATAACCATTCCTGATGCTACAGTTTCGGATTCCAATTCCGAGAAAAAAATAAATATGAAATAAAAAATGATTTAGGAAGTTTTCCGATCATTTCAAACTGTTTTCTTCCCTAATGTTTCTTACTAAATCTCATGATCTCTGTAATTTTCCAGGCTGGTCATACAACAAAGGAGAACCCCTGCTTGTCTATGAATATATGACCAATGGTAGCTTGGACCAACATCTATTTGGTAGAGGCAGCGATGGCAATAAGAGGCACGAAGGTGCGGCTACTCGGCACTGGGAGACCCGCTACGGAATCGCTCGGGATGTAGCAACTGCCCTGCACTACGTTCATCATGAACACGAGCCAATGGTGCTGCACCGGGACATAAAGGCAAGCAACATCATGCTTGACTCTACCTTGAGTGCCCGTCTTGGCGACTTCGGTATCGCCTGCACGGTCGCTGTTGACAGGAGCTCAGTTACTGGGATTGCTGGCACCATTGGGTACATAGCTCCAGACTACGCCATCAGCCAAAAAGCCACACGCCAGAGTGACATCTATGCGTTCGGGGTGCTCGTCCTGGAGATCGTTACAGGCAAGAAGAGTGGTGATGTCCCACCCGACGACGACCACATCACCGACTGGATCTGGCGTCTTCACCGAGAGGGAAAGCTACTAGAGGCTGTGGACAGCGGCGTGCTTGTTACAGATGACAGTCAGCAGGATGAGGCCAAATGCCTACTTCTCCTTGGCCTCGCTTGCACTAACCCAAACCCGTACGATCGCCCAAGCATGGCGGAGGTTGTGCAGATCATTACCAAATTGGCGCCTCCGCCACAAGTGCTCCCTGAGAGGCCAACTTTCGTGTGGCCGCCTGAAGACTGGCGTACGCGTAACTCGGTGTATAGCACCGCGATGAGTACCTGTGAAAGGAGCTCAGCAAGCACGATTGAGCTGGTGTAATTCAGCCAGAGGCTACCGCCATATATGTGCTAGTAGTTGTTATGGTAGAGCAGCGAGTTATGGTCCTGTTGTGACTGCAACCCACAGTCCTCTGTCATGGTGCGCAACACAATGTGATGGCAGATTACAAGAGGTCCAAAAGGCTCCGTCTCATCTCGAGGCTTGGCCTCTTAATTGATGATGCATCTGTGTTTCTGTTTCTTCGGCGCGTCCAACATATACAGTACTCCTCTGTTTTTTTAAATACTGACATTTCAATCTTATCTACCAAGCTGCGGACAAAAACAATACAAACCTCAATACACGCCTAATCAAGGAAACCATCAATGATCCTTCATCTAAAAGAAATTCGTCTAAATGGTCGCCGGTTCACTTGGAGCAATGGACAAAACAACCCAACTCTAACACGAATTGATAGGGTCTTTTGCACCCCTGATTGGGAACTCCTTTTTCCGACCAGCTACCTCCACTCCCTGCCATCGCTAATGTCTGATCACACACCACTACTGCTTCAAGGCGAGTTAAGACGGGATTCAAACAAGTGCTTTCAGTTTGAAAATTTCTGGGGTTCGAATGGAAGGTTTTCATGAGGCTGTCCAAACTGCTTGGAATAAGCCATTGAATTCAGTGCATCACCTTAAACGCCTCCACATCAAATTGGCACACACCATCAAGGGCATCAAGAATGGAATGAAATCCAAAATTGGTGACACTACTTCAGCTTGCAATTGTCAAGGAGATCATCCTTCGTCTGGAGACTGCCCAAGAAGAACGAACCCTCACACAAGAGGAACTCGATTTAATGAAACGACTCAAACTTCATTCCATTGCCCTCGCCCTAATTGAGAAAGCAAGAATTCGACAGCGCTCACGCCTTAATTGCATTCGATTTGGAGATGCTAACACAAAATTCTTCCAGCTGCGTGCTAATTCCAGGTCAAGGAAAAATTACATCCACTGCCTACAGACTGATGATGACGTAGCCTTCTCACATGATGATAAGGAGGAAGTCATCACTGATCACTTCCTTAAGCACCTGGGCACCACTTCCAACAGGTCGGCCACCTTTAATTGGGAGGCCCTTGGCTACCAGCCGCATGACCTATCTTCCCTGGAGGCACCCTTTTCGCAAGAGGAGATCAAGGAAACCATTCAGTCCATGCCAGGGGACAAATCGCCAGGGCCCGATGGGTTTACTGGACTTTTCTTCAAGGAGTGTTGGGAAATCATCAAACATGATCTCACAACCGCTTTCAACCAGCTCTACAACATGAATGCGCAGGGCTTTGATACACTGAACTCAGCCCATATTTTTCTCCTTCCCAAAAAGATGGATGCTGAAAAAAAATTGGAGATTACCGACCAATAAGTTTGATTCACAGCATTGCAAAGATCTTCTCCAAACTGTTACCAACAGACTATCCTCTCAACTTGACACCTTGGTCTCTAAATGCCAAAGTGCATTCATCAAACGCCGCTGCATTAAGGATAACTTCCTGTACATCCAAAACGCGGTGAGGAGATTGCACAAAATGAAAATACCAGCCCTGTTCATGAAGCTGGACATACAAAAGGCTTTTGACACCATCAATTGGAGCTACATGCTGGAGGTGTTACAGGCTCTTGGTTTTGGCCCAAGATGGCGTGAATGGATTTCTATCCTTTTTGGCACAGCCACCTCAAGAGCTCTTCTCAATGGGAGTCAGGGAAGCAGTTTTAGTCACAAACGGGGTGTGCAACAAGACGATCCACTATCACCTATGCTATTCATTCTCGCCATTGACCCGTTGCAAAAAATGCTTGACCTCGCAACTCACAACGGCATCCTCACACCGCTGTCACTGACTACAACAAAATTGTGTACTTCTTTTTATGCCGATGCTGCCGCTATCTTCATCAATCCAAATCGTGATGAATTGCAAGCAGTAAAGGACATGTTCCAAGTGTTTGGTGAAATGACCGGCTTCATCACAAATTTGGAAAAAAGTTCAATCCACCCAATCAGCTGTGAAAACATTGATCTAGAGTTCTAGACTATGTACTTCAGCCGTTCCCAGGTTCTGCAAAACATTTCCTTGCCGCTATGTACAAGAGAATGAATCAGATTGGCTAGTCGTTAATTACTGTCCAGCTAGTGGTTTAGTTGAATCATCGGTTCATTATTCGTAGGTAGCAGAGTCTGGAATATATCTCAAATCTTTTTGACCGCCTCGACATAGTAGGTAATGATTGTATGACTTGTGTAAACTATCGATTATTGGGTATGTGTTTGACCCTGTTCCAAATTATTAGTCATTCTGAGTTATCATTTTGAGTGTTTAAATTTATGGCATCTTCTATGAATCTAGCCATATACTTGTCTAGATTCGTATCATCTTCATTGAATTTGGTACAAAGCTAGGATGACTAATAATTAGAAACAAAGGGAGTAATATATAATACACAATACTAAAGCTCCAAGTTATCGAGAGCTCTCATGAACCTTGGTCCCACGAAGGACCCACGTGCTATTTAAGTGTGCCTAAAAGTCAATCTGATTGAGTAAAGTTTTGTAACATAGCAAAGATATTTTTTCTACCAACACCTAAAAGTGAATGAATTCCTAAGCAAAGTGTTATACAATGCTTAGATGACCATTAAGATTAAAAATGTCTAAATTAAAAATTTGATTAAATAAAGTAAGATAACAAATTTGTATTTTATTATTACTTCAAATGAACATATTTGAATAGAGACGCATCGCGCGTCAACCTAACTAGTCATTTACTATGGCTAATAACTGGCCACGTGCAACACGCACGCACAAATATTCATCAAACAAAGACCAGTAACGGGGCAATTTTTAATGCAAATGAATATTGAGTGCAATGGTGGAGAGATGCAAACTGAGCTCTAGCTCAGCTGGCAAGGTTCCTTGTGGAGGAACCAGCCTACCAGGGTTCGAGTCCTCGACTCGGTACTGGTGCTCGCACTTACCTGGATTTATTCCATGATTTAACCGGCGATATTCTTTCAGTGGTAGGCGACGTGCCCGTCGATAGCGAGGCGCCTGTGGTGACTTCGTTAATTTGGAGGATTTGCCAGCCCAGTCTTTCAGAGGTGCTCATAGGGGTAGGGTTGCGTGCGTATGTTTGTAGGGGTAAGTGTGTGTGCGTGTATGTGAGTGTCTGCGTACTGTGTGATTCGCAAAAAAAAATGGTGGAGAGATGGATTCATGACCCTTGGATCTCGATCCGACGTCCATATTTTGTCACGCAAATATGGAAATCAGCAGCGTGTTTCCTCAATTTGTGTTTCAATATTTTTTTTGCACTAAATATCGACAGCGCTCCTTAATTCCATGATGTCGGATCGCGATCCAAGGGTCATGAATACATGTTTGCGCCATTGCACTAAAGATTTCCCCGGCCAGTAACTGCTGACAGAAACTTACAAGAAAATCTCTGAATAAAAATGTATAAATAACAGAAAAGGAAATCTTTCGATTCAATTGAATTATTTGAAATAATTGTGCATACTAAGTATGATAGCATTCAATTGGTGTGATGTGCACGTGCCAATATGTAGATGGAATTCACCTATTTATTAAGTGCAGGTTTGTCTTGCATTTATGAGCTAACTTTCAAATACATTAAATATTAAGATTAATTTTAGGAAAGATCATCTGTGGACAACCACCAGTCACTTATGGACCATACTTCGTCCATATGCTCGTCCAATTAATTCCTTTTGTTGCTTACTTTTTCTCAAGACGCGATCAGTTGGTTCATGGACGAGCTCTCTTTTTCACCCAGTTTTCTTGTTCTGGAGTTGTGATGACTATTGACCCTGCAAGGCCGCAAGTATCCTGTCTGAAACTCTGCACGAGGTGTCCGACATATACTCGAACGTGATGGACCACGCCGCCGGCGAATTCACGCAGTTGATCTTTGGGGACGCTGCCTCCGAATTCACCCTGCCCCGCACCAAGTCCGTCAGATGCGCCACCTGTGGCGACAGCGTGGCTCACTGGCTCGTCTTCGTCCACAGGTCATCATGACACACCATAACGCCTGTCCTGACTAGCTGCGTTCTACAGCTAGTTCAGAGTTCAGGCCTGACAGTCATCCTGCAGGCGACTGCGAGGTGCGAGGAAGGCATGACGCTCTTCTTCGTCTGCTGCAACCCCAGCTGCGGCCACCGATGCAGAGACTGACGAAAGTCTGAAACGATCAAACGATGATGCGATGCTTAGCCTGGTTGATGCAAGAGAACAAAGAAACAAGTTATCTGCTACGTCAATGCATTGTTGTCAATTGCAGCGAGAGAGATTCTGTAACGACCCGGTCGTTAATAACTTGCTAAGCATTGCAGCATGAGCATCATTATGTGCTAATAGAATTTTTTTTGAATTTTGTCTGAATGCATTAGCATCTTTATTTGAATTTTTTTCTTACTAAAGTGAAAATACATGCTTAAGAAGAAACTTTATTTATTTCTATAGAACTCATGCTTGGAGATGACTTGATAAACTATTAATTTTGAAAACAAGAATTTACATTATTTCTCTAGGATTTTTAGAAACCATCTTAAAGCCCAACGGCTAAGCTAAAGTTCTAAAAATAGCATTCTGGGGAGAATTTTCATTTAAAACTGCTACAGCTATTATGCCAGTTATAGGCAAAATGTGTCGCTTTTGATTTATAGCATCTACTAAAAAAGTTTCATGATTTTTGGAGGTCTATAAGTTCACTTTTCAAATTTAAAGCAAAGGGAGAAGTTTCAGTACAGAACCAACCTCTCACGTGAATTTCTATGGCGGATTGTCCGCCCCTCCTTCGCGGACGGTGCGCGAGTTGCGCCCGCGTGTGTGTCGCCAGCTGAAGAGTTTCCCGACACGTACCCCTCGTGGGCCCCACACGCCCCCACCTCAACCCCACGCCCCCCTCCTCCCTTCCTGCCTAGAAGCTCTCCCTCTCCCTCTTCGTCTTCCCCAACCAAGCCATGGAGGATAGAGATCAAATCCCCCACTAAATCAACTTTCCCTCGCCGGAGTTCGCCGGAGCACTGTCGGAGCAGGACGCCGAAGAGCTTCCCCACCACCTGGACCAACTCTTCCTCGCCGGAGACCATGGGGAGGGCCATCCCCAAGCTTCTTCCCCTTCCCCAAGCACCTCAAGGATGAGCTCGCCCCGATCCACTCCTCACCGCTCTACACCAACCCACGGCCCTCACCGGAGTCCCACTCGTCGTCGGTAAGCCATCCCCCTCCCCAATCCATTCCCCATTGCCCTAGGATTTGAGTTCTTGACTCACATAGAGCCCATCCATGGTGTTTTCACCATTGGTGACCTAGAGCTTGAAACACCTCATGCATGTCAAATCCCTCAGTTGGAATGAGTTCCTGACATCCTTAGGAACCCATAGGAACAAACAACACTCAAATCCGTGGTCGGAGCAGCCGCCGGCGACCTCGCCGGTGAACCTCCGCTGTCCGGCGGACTGTCCGCTCGTCACGGGCGGACTGTCCGCGGGTCGGGGGTCGAAACACAGAGCCTATGCATAAAAACGCGACTTCAGGATTTTGTACGGCGGACGGTCCACCATTTTGCCCCGGACTGTCCGCCATTCATCTCCCAACCCCCACACAGAACCGGGTTTGTTCTGGAACTCTTATCGCACTTTGCCAGCGGACCGTCCGCCCCTATTTGGCGGACCGTCCGCCGTTATAATCTGCACAGCCCAGTGAAGCCTTTTGTTTTGATTCATAGAGATGCTGCATCTTGTGAAACTCATACAAAATCGAATATAGCTTGGAAAATTGTGAACCGAATTTTGTTGGTTTCATAATAACGTCAAACATCTGTTAAAATTATGTTTGAACCGAAAATAGGTATTTTATTTTCCAGAGTAATTAAAAGAGTGTTTAACTTATTAATTGCATAATTAATTCTGTGTTAGTCCAAAAATTGTAAAACTAATTTTGCTAGCTTCCTTATGGCATGCACTGTCCAGTAGGAATGCTTGTGGGCAATGGAAAGGTCTATATTGGTGCATTTTATTCATGTTTGTTTAAACCTAAGCAACTAGTGATATACAAAATAATTACAAGGGTGCTCTTAAAATTTTGAACCCAATTATGTTAGCCTTCCTTAACCTTGATGTATCATCTAAACTTGGCAACACATAAGAGGTGATTAAGGTTCATATGCTTCATGTACTAGTCCCCTAAATGCTTTCAACTTGTCATGATTTATCAATTGCACATCTATGAATGATTGTTTGGTACTTCACCTTGTATTATGCATTTGTACCATCATTCCAATATAGAATTATTTGTGTAATGACCTTGAACCATGCTAGACCTTTTTCTCTCATGAGCCATTGCATCTTATATTCATATTCATTCATGAGCATCATTCCTAATTCATGCATCCATATATTTTCCATAGAGAACGACGTTCCGGAGAGTTGCGTGGTGGATCACTAAGTCTCAGGCATGCACCCCTTTCTAACTATTTTTAGAATGTTAACTTGCTTATTGTTTGTGCATAGGCCTCCCTATAGTGGTTCATATGTGATGATTAGACTAGAACCTAATAGACATAAGCCTTACTCTAGATCAACTTCTAGCAAAGTATGATTGTTGAACTATACGAACTTAATGGCTTAGCCATGCTTAGCCGGTAGAAGTCGAGAGGTGACAGGGCATCACCACTCGCGAGACATAGGAGTTTGTCTAATCATACTTGGATAGTTGGAAAGTTCTAAAGATGATCAACCATGAATATGAGACGAGATTTGAGCAAGTAATGTAGGGCCATGTTGAGAGTGGAACTCAAATGGTTAGGCTTGCTTGAATCGACTAAGGATCGTGCCGTTATCGCCGTGATACTTGAGCACATTTTCGTACAAACCACGTGCTTAGGATGGGATGGGCAAGCCAAGTACCATAAGCCAGACCTTGCTATGGGACGGTTTGACAGGGGTTGTGATGAGGGGTAGATGGCATGCGTCTGTTACCCCTATACATCTCCGGCCGCCCTCGCATCGCCGGGTGTGGGTATGTGAACGGTTGAGGGCATGAATTAACACTTATCCTAGGCCGAGGGCATGGTCGTTGGTCTTACACCTCGTGTGGGAAAAGTTATACACCCCTGTAGGGTTTTGATCTATTTCAATAGCCGCGTTCTCGGTTATGAACATGCTCATTTACTTGGATTTTAACGTAGAGTTTTGGAGAAAGAGCTTATGGAAGATTGAGCTCATGGTTGATGATATATGATCACTTTACTTATGCAATGGTATTGATGTATGATTTATGGATTAGATATGCTATGTCTTTTGCTTATTCACTTATTAAATTCCGTTTGCAATTTTATATTTGGATACTAAAACTTGATTATCTCTTGCATCCACCATATATAAATGTTTGGGATAAGTCCTGCTAGTACGAAATGTACTAACGGTGCTGCCGATAAGTTGTTCTGCAGGTTGTTTCCTTAGGAGTGATGGCCACGTTCATCCCGCCAAAGCTGGCAAAGGGGATGAATGGTGGTAGTTGCTCAAGCATAGGCAAGTGGTGTCCACTGGGCAAGGACATCATTTTTCTTCTTAAACTTTTCCAATCTTCCTGCTATGTATTATTTATTGATCTAAGGAAACAAGGTAGGATAGCCACATAAACCCAAACTACATTCTAGTATAATAATATTATCACATTAGTTGGTAAAAACTCTCATGTTCTAGCTGATGTAGATTGTAGTTTTAATTTAAGAAATTCTTGTAAGATGATCAAGACTTGTAACTACCATATTTAAAATTTGCTCTCCCACCCTTGTGATGGTACTCATGGTGTACAAACGGTATGCGGGTTGATCCTGGGCGTTGCTCGAGGCGCATACCGGGGAATACCGGGATTATCTTGGTTAAGCTGGGTTGGTCAATGGATGATGACCCGGTTTAGACAAGGTAATTTGAGCGGCTCGTTACTGATTCGGTTCTTGCGTTGTTGTTAAGGAACCAGTAATATGTTCAGGGACCTAAGAATTCCTTCTAAGGTTCTGTTCTTCTGGGATCGATGACATGAGTAAATGAATTGTTCAGTTGCAGCTGCACGGAGCGTATGCCATTGCCAGATGCAACCAGCCTTGACAGTGGCCACTGGGGTTGCTCTTCTAATCCGGCGAGGTAAAAAACGAATCATGGCGAGACAGAGATTGCTCCTCTGTATTTCTGCAGGGTGTTCAGTGGTGAGCTGACCCCAACCACCAACTTGGAGGTGTAAAGAGCTCAAGATAAATCCGATCAGGCGCTATTGTGCAATGATACTGAAGATGAACAGGCCTAAGTGCCAAGTCCAAATCTGAATGTTCTCTTCCGCTTATGATTTTGTGAAAGAGAGATCATAACATGGACAAGCATGCGTGGGAACAGGCATACAACCTTGAAAAAAGAAAATTGCAGGATTCTCAATGGTGTAACTGAATGCTTCTTGAAGACTATAGTAGTATAGTACAGTGCAAAATCTTTAGCTTAACTCCTCTTGATCTTGACAAGATACAGTGGAGAACCAAAAAAAAAATGTTCTTTTGCATAACTCTGGTATCTTTTTCAAACAAATTAAACAACATCACACCTGATTGAGTAACTCAAAAGTCTCAAAAACAGACATGCAGTGGCCGTGAGCAGTGAGCACCATCGTTCCATATCAAACCTGCCGTGAGTGTTGAATATTTGATTCGACACTAAACAACGTATCACAGCAAATGCAATAAATTTTATGTTTCAATAAAATATATCGTATCTGCTTGTAAAGCCATCATGTCCTTTTTGTGCGCTTTTTTTTGCAGAGATGACTGATAAATAAAAGTACACGTGTACATGAGCGTACAAGTTGGGACCGTAACAAACAAAGTTAACTCGTCTCTTCTTTCGCTAAATATATCCTAGTATGCTTCCCAGAAAATTTCTATTCATCCTCCTCACATAACACGCTTCCCAGAAAATTCGTTTTTCACCTTTTCTATTCATCCTCCTCACATAACACGCTTTCCAGGAAAAAAAATGTACTTTTTCTCCCTTCTTACTAAACACGGGCCAGGAATCCACGTGCTAGAACGATTCTGCGACATTTCAGTGGGCCAGCTGAACTAATGCCAAATTCCCATGTATGCTCTCTGTGTGCTGCATTTAATGCATATACTTCTCTAGATCCAGGCTAGAGCCAGGTTGTTGTGGGCCTTATCTCGTATGATTGCTCTAAGAGCAAGTATTATGATGGACGAGTTACTGGCGAGATCATACGTGTAGGCGAGAGAAAGCTAGAGAGAGGGAAGTGAGCGACTCACCAGACATAGATGGAAAGACATAGATGGAAAACGGGGCGACGAGTGCATGCTCTGTGTTGATTGCTCACCTGATGCTACATGACACATTTTTTGGCGGCAGCCGGCGAAACCATAAGCTAAGAGGGGGCATCATCTAGTAATACTTGTAGCCTTTTCTTAACTATACCTACTCTTGTCATATGGCTTGCTACCTCTCTTCATCGACCCCCTCCAATGGATTGATCTTATGCACAGGTTAAACTTGTGCCAACATTTATAGAAATAAATAGTTCTATTGATGATGATAATAATATTCCAGAAACAATATACCAATCTTTCTTTAAGACAAACGAGTAAATCTTTTCCTATCTGGAAATGAAAAACAAAATTAGGAGTAACACGGGCACCTTGCTGTCAATAGAAGTTTCTCTGGGGGAAAGCCAAAAAGGCCTGTAATAATTGTAGGCAGCTAGCGACAGGCGTCAAACAGAGACGACTGCTCGGCCTCGGCTTCGGCTTCTCTGGTGGGGTTTTCTTCGCCGCCTCCGCCGGGGCCAATCGAAGCCGCGCAGAGGAGAAATCATCCCCCCGCCCTCGCCTCGGGAGTCGGGACACCGGCGATGGCAGCCGCCGGCGACTCCGCGACGGTCTTCCTGGAGACGACCCTCGGCACCCGCCTCGTCGTCTCCTTTCCCGCCCGCGCCACCACCGTCGCCGACCTCAAGCGTGAGTGCCTCTCCATTTTTTCTCCCACATTCTCCCTTCCCGGCTACTGTAGAAAAAAAATCTGCACTTTCCTTTCTTACTGCGATCCCCGTTGCAAATCCATCTCCTTTTCCCCGCGGATTCGCGTGGTTGGGAAAAATCACGAACTGAAAAACCCATATTCCCCAAATTGAACACGCAGGCCAAGTGAGCGCGGAGCACGCCCGCCGTTTCCCCGCGCCGGGCCAATCGCCGTCACATCCTTGCAGGTATGGTGCCGGAATCGCAATGCGGATGCGGCAAAGGATTAATCTTAGCCGCGATTTTGTTTCGGTTGCCCCTACTGTTTACTGCTGATGACATTCGGGCTGAATCCTGTTGTGGAAAAGTTTGTTTCTCTTCAGTTTCATTCATTGGTGTTCTGCAGGTTGAGCTCGATGGCTCGTGGTTTCAGCTCACCGATTCCATGGCTGTGCGAGCTGCTTTCGAGTGGGTCAAGGGGCCCTGGCGCCTCCGGGCAGAGGTTCACGTCAGCTTTGTTCTCATCCGATTTCTCGTAAGGACGCAAAGTGTGGAACCGGTGATGCTGAACCAAATGCAGGCAATACTGTCATCTCCGAGAACTCCTCACAGTATATGTTGCTTCCTGCTGTGTCTCATGGAGGTTATGGTAGTCTTGCTCATGTGATGGCGTCAGTGACACTGACACAGCACAGATGGGCCAGCAGAATAAGCCTCAGAAAGGTTTTGAGAATGCCTCGGTTCAGTGCAGAGATGGAATCACCATCCTTCAAGAAAGTTCGGTATTGATTTAGGTGCATGTGACGGTGACACCCTTCTGCCAAACCAGGACAAGCTTCGGGAATGTGTTGAGGATGGCTCTGTCAGCTTGAGATGGAATTAACAGGCCTAAAGAAACTCAGAATTTGACTTAGGGTGCAGGTGACAGTGTGATGCTCCACCACTAAACTGCAGGACAAATCTCAATGAAAGGTGCTGAGCATGCCATCAGGTCAGAGCGAAGATAGGATCACCATGCGCCATGAAGAAAGTTTAGGATACTTGTATGCAGCAGAAAAAAGGAATAGTCCTGTTGCGTGGTCAGCAAGAAAGACATAATCGGCAGAAACAAGAGGAGAAAACGTTTTAGGGAGGAGATAAAACTGTGGCTCATGAGCTTCTCTCTCTCAGCTTGTCGCAAGATGCAAAGTGTGGAACTGGTGATACTGAATCCAAATGGGGCCCCTGTCATCTCGAGAATTCTCACAGTACACTTTGCGTTCCGCATCGTCCTCAGGGAGGTGGTAGTTTTGCCTCAGGTGGACGCGTCCGATGCACTGACACCCCACAGACGAGCCAGAAGGAATAAACCCAGGAAGTGTGAGAATCCTTACGGTTCAGTGCAGAGATGGAACTACCATGCCTGAAGAAAAGTTCTGGTATTGAATTAGCCACTGGCAGAGTGACACCCCACTGCCAAACCCAGGAGGACAAACTCGGAATGTGTTGAAGCGTGGCTTGATCAGCCCGAAGATGACTACCATGCCTCAAGAAAGTTCAGATATTGAGTAGTCCCACAGGCGGACAGTGACGCCCCACTTCCCAAACCAGGACGACAAAACGTCTGGAATGTGTTGAGCATGGGTTTGATCAGCCAAGATTGGCAATTCTATGGCCTAGAAGAGAAAGCTTCACAGAATTTGACTTCGCAGCAGCCCCTGAGCGACGGGTACACTCGCAAATGAACAAGCAGGATAATCTCATGAAGGTGTTGAGCATGCTCAGTCAGAAGCCAAATAAGAATCACCTGTTTGAAGAAAGTTTAGATATTGGTGTTGGTATTAGCAGCAGACAAAGGGAATAGTTTGTTGGCGGTCAACAAAAAGACATCATCGTAGAACAAGAGGAAGAAAATGTTTTAGGGAGGAGATAAAACCAATGAAAGAAATTGTTGCAAACTGTGGTGACAATCTTCCTCTCTTGTTAGCTCCACTCTTAATGCTGAACTGTCTCAGAAAAAGAGC
>JACEFO010000650.1:0-43972 GCA_015342445.1 Digitaria exilis
TTCTCCTTGGCCTAGGTGGTGGAGGTGGCCCTGACTCCTTGCGGTGGCGTCCTGGTCAGTGTTGGAGTCTTCTTAATGGCCATATGTCTCTTTGATGGTCCGGTTGTCCACAGTTGATAGTACGTGATGGAATTCCTTTGTGCTGGGTGTCTGCGGAGACGGCTGACGAGGGACTCTCCGGAGCCTAGTAGTTGGTGTTCTGGATCCCCGAGGACTGTGAGCGTCCTTCCCTGAAGTGAAAGCCTCCTGGCCAGATCCTGTGTGATAGTCCGGTCCTTATCTGTTCTGGTTGCTCCGTCCAACCTGGCCTTGGGGTTGTCTGTCCGTGAAACTGGTACTCGGCGGTCCTCTTTCTTGCGCGAGGCGTCTTCGAGACCAGCATCTCCTTCTCCGATAGCGTTGAGCATGGTTTACCAAACTGCGGTACCCGCAGCATCAAACAGGTGTCAGCACACTCGATGCTACTGTCGTACAGTCCACGGTGTAGTCCCTTAAGGAACCCTGAATTTGGCTCTGGTCATCCGCGGTGTCGTTCAGAGATACCTTCTCTAGTAGTGATATGCTGGGAGTACTTCCACGACTCGCGTGGAAAACCTGTGTCATGGTTCGAAAATCCTATGCTTGTTCTCTATCATCACTACTTCCGTGATGTAGTGTTCATTCAAAGGTCGTCGCAAAACTCGCCACATGTGATATGAACGGGCGGGGTTCCTATGGGGTGTATGATAGTGTATCTCATACGCCGGACCATCCTGTGCGTGGTATTGCTGCTGAACCGGTCATCCGGTGGGCTGCGAAAACCTCCACTCCTCATAATCCGCAATTAGTCAGACCGATCTCGTTCTCCAGCCCTGAGGTCACTCCTCTGGCCTCCATAGGTCAGACGAGCTAGTCGAAAGGTAGGTCCTCGGCTTGACAAACCTCACAGCTCTTCTTCCGGATTCGTCATCCTGGCTGGCGGTGGTCCTGTCCCTGGAAGCGCCAGTACACGTTGCCATTCTCTCCATCGCATGGGTCTGCCTTATCGAGTACGTCCGCCAAGTGTGCGCTGGTGTGGCGGAGCTTGCGGTTGCTGTATCTGCGTGTAAGCTATACTTGGGGCTCTGGTTGAGGCTGCTGGTTCTGAGGTTCGGTCCATCCTCCTGCTGGTGCGTGTTTCTTCGACGGCTGGGTTCGGGCCTCGAATCTCCGTCATCCACTTCCCTTGATGCCCTCAGATGGATCCGTCAGACGGCGAACTCCCCGACACTTTTCTTCACTCAACCCAAAGTTGTGGTCGGAGATAGGTTAGGTTCTCATCTAGCCTAGTTGGAGTATAAGTACAAACATGACAATAGTTGCTAAATATATAGTCCTACACTCAAGGGGAAAAAAACACCAATATCAGATAAACACCATGGAGATTTCATTCGCACTCAAACATGCATACAAGATATATATATATAAAGTGCTACCTCAAGGCTTACTTCCTATCAACCATTTGAGGAGGTCTCGCACACCAGACGTCGGACTACATCGTTAAGGTTTCCCGAAAGGTGGCATCTAAATAAACATGATAAGGGGTACATGACAAGTCCAAGCATAAGACTCAAACTACTGCAGACTCCAGGACTCTTGACCCGAACGACTCATATCACAGACTCAACTTTGCTTTCTGACCCATGATGGTAGGTCGGATGAACTTCGGCATCCGTTCTTCACTGGGACGGTGCTGACCTCTCGGCTGGCTCTCACATTTTGCGGAGTTTATCTCTTTTTCGGACCACTCGAAGGCCTTGTGCCCCACCTCCCTGCAGTGGTAGCAGGTAGGTTTGTCCCTCCTGGGTTCTTGTCTCTTGGCTTGATTTGCACGTCCTCCCTTGACGAGCTTGCCCCCTGGATGTTCGTGCAGAGTCTCTTCTGCTTGAGCCCTTCTTCCAGCTCACGGGGTCACGCCCTCAGCATTGGCTGCTCGGGGTCCCTCTTGCCATCCAGCTTGCTGAGTTCCTTGTCGTCGAGTGCATCCCTGGCCCTGATGTGCTCTCCTTTTCTTCAAGTTGAATCCTTAGTTCCTTGACCCTTGCCAGTTCTGTGGCAAGCTTCTTTCTCTGCGTGCACCCTTCGGGCTTCACTCTGGTGCAACCTTTCTTCAAAGTCTTCCAATCTGGCGGTTTCATGAGGACATTGCGTCTCAGCCCTCATCACCTTTTCTGCCGATTCTGCGAGCATGGCGTAAGCGGGAGTCCATTCCTTGCTTCAAGAAGCCAGTTTGTATGTCCAACCTTTCAAGTTCCCTGTCTTGTGCTGCACGCAGAAAGAGGCGACGCGGAGTCTTTCATCAGACTCAGAGGCGGCGTCACGTTCAATCTGTCGCAACTCATCCACGTAAGTGCTGGGGGCCTCGCAGAGCTTTGGCAAGTACTGGTAGGGGTTCCGATGAGCTTATGCGCGAGCTGCCGGTGTACTTCCCGCATTGCCCGTCGGGCTGCTGCTTGGATTGCTTCAGGTAAGCTCAACTCGCTGGGCGACGATCACCCCTTTCTTGAACTCAGGGGACCACTGGGGTCCTTCAGGAACGGTGAAAGTAAGCGTCCGTGGGGGCAGTCCGCTGGGCTTTCGAGACTTCGCCCCATGTAGGTGACCTCCGCTTTATAGGACCTGTCTTTAGCAACATCTCCTGAGTAGGAAGAAGCGAAGCCCCCCGTGTTCGTCCGCCATCTCTTCGGAACTCCTTCCATACGCGACCTTCCATCCTGGGCCTGGGGTACGAAGAAGGGTATTAGGGATAGATAAGAAAAGACTTTTTTTTTTCAAGAGGGGTGCATGAAAATATATCAAGGTGTATATATATATAAGTCAAAGGAGCGTTAAGAGTCCTGATTTTCTATCGTCCGTTCTAAGGCTGCGAGCTACGTCAAGCTCGGCTCTGATACCAACTGAAACGACCCGGTTCTCCGTGGACGGAAAACCGACTCTCTGTACCTTGTGATAGTCCCTGGATCAGTAGCTATCACGTACAGAACTCATCTCAGTACAACATCAGTTTCCGAACAACGCCTACAAAGCATAATATGAATAAATACATCCGATTTACCTCGGTACACAACTCTAGAACAAGCCCCTAGGGCTAAACAAAAGAAATCCTGCGCCAGCGGTAGCTAGAGCTTCAAGTCCTCGTCTTCAATCTTCACCACAGGCGTCCTTGAGCGAAGCTCGCAACCCTATCTTCTTCGACATCCCTGTGATCGAAACTCGACTTCGACCGCATACCTGCATGCTCACGACTGTCCCCAAGGAATAGGACAGGTCCACGTCACCAACTGTATGCAAGCTTAAGTGGCCTATATTCTAAAGGGTAGACAATAATAGCAAGGAGTAGAAAGGCTTGAGGTTCCTAAGCAAGCGTCATAATAATAATAGTATCTTCATCCCACCAATTCCCATATATCTGTCCCGGGCTAGTCCCATCACACGACGGGTTCCCGACGGCATTCACCTCGACACACACCTTCAACTCTCGGCGATGCGCAGCTTCATTTCCTGGCATCTCAAGAGGGATAAACCGGATCACAAGGCAGGCGGAGCACAACCTCCCTCTCCCCGGCTACCCCTACGCCCTCACACTCTCACCTATAGGGGGAGAAAAGCATATCCCAAAACAAAGGCCGACCACACTGAAGAACACTGCGCTATCCATGACCAAGATCACGGCTATACGTATAGATCATAACACTCTGCAGAGGTTGTACACCTGTACCCAACCCGGGCTGCGACTGGGGATCAACCAGTCGAGACGCAGCCCACAACTAGTAAACCTCCTAGTAAGAATGGCACCCTCCTGGTCTCCCGGGTCTGGATGCCTCTGCCCTAAGGCGTTGGCCCCAAGGAAATGTGGAAAGCATACCACCAGAGCTGCCCATCGGGGGTGTAAGGCACGGGCACTCACCCCTCACACATACACAAACTGTGATCTCCGCATTCGGGTGCCACCTTAGCTAGGGCTAGTCGTTACCGGTCACATCTCAGGCAAGTTGGCGTGTACGGTACAGTGAACACAGGACAGTCAACAAGATTTAAGGTACCGGTACGGGAGGCAGTCTTCTTCCTCACCCTCTCAAGTAACCTCCTACACCTGGCTCCAAGTCATAAAACCACTAGGGAGTCCAACCCTCCCCAGGGTACCCTAGGGGGCCATCTCCCCTAGAGCCCACGAGGTGACCCAGAAGTCATCTCACCCCGATATAAGATCAGGTTGTTATTACCCGCACCGGTAAGACCTAGTAAGGTCAAAATCGCCATACACCTTCCCAGTTTTATCCCCACACGCACGCCAAGAATATCTACCACATATCCCGCACACAAGCAAGCATAGCATCTCATCATCATCATATAACAAGGTACGATATGATAAGCAGTAGGTTAACAAGGCATTACGATAAATAAACAGGCTATGCAAGGTTCACAGCTCAAGCAACACATGCAAGCCTAGCGTATCTAATAAGCAATGCCTATAGGTAATCAAAGAAGCAGTCGGGCGTGAACCTGGAGCAGGTTCTTCACTTCAAGTCTTATGGTGGTTGTCGCGTTCGTCGAGGTTAGTCCGGCCTTCCGTGAACTCCTAAAGAGCGGATTAAAATAAATAACGACATCTAATTGCAAATGAACTCCGAATAAGAGGCAATAAATATCCAAATAACTCCCAAACACTATACTAACGGGTTAGTCCAGATTTTAGGGAAGTTATGAAATAAGTTTCACATTCCATAAGCTATTATCAATTTATTATTTACTTTCAAAGATTGAAAACATCCTTTTATTCGATTCGATTAAGGAAACGAGGAACACTTGTTAGTGGGTCCCGCATGTCAACATGTGGGCCCCAGAAGTTAGCTCAGGCTGGTCTGGTTAGTCTTAGGGCTCGGTTGTTAGGGGTGGTCCGAGGTCAGCGACCTTAGGCGACAGGCAAGGTAGGTAATCCGAACTAGGCGGGAGCATGTTCGGTAGCAAACAGAACAGGTTGGGTGGTTGTTGGAGAGGTGGCAAAAAGTGGTGCCCTGATGTGCAGCAAGGAGCAAAGCGAGCGTACTCTCGTTGGCGCATGCTGCAAGGCAAGGGCATGAAGGGGGACAGGTTCAGCCTTGGAAGTGTACATCAACCTTGATGTGTGTGTGCTTATGCGAAAACGGTCGCGGCCGTGCGAGCTTGGGCTCACAGCCGGCCGTGCGTCATGTGGAGGCAATACTGGCAGGCGTTGTGCAACGACCGTGGCGAGGTGTTGTCTCGCGGCGTTGTACGACGGAGCCACGGCTTGGGTTTAGGTTCAGGGGCGTAAGAGGCTTGGCAAGCAACGCAGCACGCGTCTGCGCCTGCAGCTAGGTGGATGGTTAGCGCGGAGGCTAACACTTAGGTGCTAGGTGAGTGCAGCACGATCACCTTGGGTGTCTGTGCTAGCTGGGTGGCCTTCTACGTGTGGTTCAGTTAGAGGACACATTCTGGCTGCTCAACCGGTTGCTGTGGTAGCTTGGTCGTGCCCAGAGTATGGCGTGTGTAAGCACTAGGCGGGGCCGCTAGTAACAAGACTGGCTATGGGGTAACAAGACTCCGTGACTGTGCGGCTTGTGCAGGTAGGAAGGGCAAGCTTAGCTCTGCAATGCGTAGACGCACGTCTACGCTGCAGCTAAATGAGGCAGCCGGCACATGACTCTGTGCAACGTGAGGCTTGGTAAGGTTGTGAGGCATGGATCAGGTTAGGGGTTAGGCAGGTGATGGTTGGTTCGACTGGTTTGAGCACTCAAGGGCGATAGCTTGGGTTTCGACCGACGTGCAGCTTGGATGGTCGGGCCCGTGTTTGCAAAGTCTATCAACTACTTGGCGAGAGCAAGGTCGAGGCTTAGGGTGGCACAGGGCTGGAGCTCAGACTACTAGCTAGGCGTGCTCCGTGCGCGGATTCACGGCATCCCGTGGCCACCGCACGGCTGTGACACGAGCGCGGGTGCTCGGCACCCCGAGGTCGCGGAAGTGTACAGCTGCAGCGAGGGGGATGGCAAGGCTGCAGTCAGACAAGCCAGATAAAAGAGTCGGACGGGTTTGGGTGCACAAGTGATCAGGCAAGGCATGGGTGGACGACAAGTGTGCAGACCAAAGGCGTGGCCAAAATCCTCGCAGAGCGGTTCGTCAGCAACGGATCCTATACTCGTGAAAACGATAAAGTCTAGGGTCCTATTTGCAAAAGATCCAAAAAGACTAGCAAAAGACTTCTAATAACCTCAACTTCATTTTTAAAGTGTTACTCAGATTTTTAGAGAAATTTAGAAAGTGGTTTCATATTTTTCTGAGTTAAAATGATTTAGTTATGAATTTTCCAAGTTTAAAACCATTTTCTGAAAATGTTACGTGTTTATCAGAAAAGGAGAAAACCCAGAAATTACCAGAGGGCGACACGTGGCATGCTGACGTCAGCATGACGTCATGATGACGTCAGCACAGGGTCCACCGGGAGATGACGTCAGCAGTGGGCCCTGCTGACGTCAGCGTTGACTGGTCAACGGTCAACGTTGACCGGTCAACAGGTCAGTGGGCCCTACATGTCAGCATGTGGGACCCAGTGGTCAGCGGCTGTGTGTCACTGGTCAGTGGGCCCTACGCGTCAGCGCGGGACCCCGTAGTCAGTGGGGGTCATCCCCCGACGGGTGGGCCCCCGCGGTCAGATCGGTTCGGCCGGGCTTGGCTCGGCTTTTGGGCCAAAATCCCACGCGGGCCTTAACCGCGGCCCAGGCCTGCTAAGGCCCGAGGCCGGGCGCGGCAGCCCAGCCGCGGGATCTGGTGCGGCCGCGCACCGATCCCGTGCGGCCGGCGCCGGTGTGGCCCAGCGCGCGCGCAAGCCGAGGAACGGCCGGGCGTGCGCCCGCCAGGCGCTCGGCGAAATGCCGCAAAGGCATGGCCGAACGCCGGCGAGCGTGCGCTCGCCGCGTTCCCGAGCGCGTGCGTTCCCGCGTGCGTGCGTGTGTGTGCAGGCGTGTCTGTGCGCAAGCGAGGGAGAGGCTGCGCGTGCGCGGTCCCGTGGCTGTCCACGGCCGCGGCACGGCCTCGCCGGCGCACGGGCGTCAACCCCGTGGCGCAGCGGCTTGGCAAGCGAAGCGAGCAGGGCGACGGCGGGCTTCATAGGGGGAAAGAGCGGCGAGGCGAGGCTCCTGCAAAGCGGCTCGACGGCCGGACAGACAAGGGAAGGGGGGCTCCTATGGCGGCGGTGCACTAGGGTTGAGCGGCGACCCGCCGTGGCGAGGCATGGGCACGGAGGGGAAAGCTCACCTTGGCTCGAAGAGGGGCAAGGCGGTGGTTGGCGTTGAGGCGAAGCGGATGGTCGGCTCGCGGTTCCTCCTGGCGTGGTCGACGTCGGGGGGCTCTGCCTCTTCTTCTCCGGCGTGGTGGTGCTCGGCGTCGAGGAGGTAGACGAGCGGCCCGCGGTGGCGTCGTCCTTGACGGCGAGGTGCTCCTCCTCGTCGTGGCGGCCTCCTTCTTCTTCTTCCCTTCTTCTTCTTCCTCCCCTCCTTTCTCCTTCTCCTCCTTTCCTCTGGTGGCGTCGGCGGCTTGGGGGAAATCCCCAATTAGGATCTAGGGTTTGAGGGAGACGGCTGAGGGGTTTTATAGGGCGGTGCTAGGGCTCGGGGATTCGGTCTGAGGTGATGGACGGCGGTGGTCCTCGGCGTCCGGGTCGTGGCCACGCGGCGCACATCCAACGGGACGCGGCTAGGGTTTCAACGGGGTCTGGTGGTTGGTTTGGGGCTCGCGGAGTGCGCGTGAGGCGCACGCGAGCAGGTGGTGGCGGCGGTCTTGTCGCGGAGCGGGGGAAAGGCGCGGAGAGCGGGAGCGGGGCGATGGCGCTGGAGCTCACGCGCGTTGCGTGAGCGTGGCGAGAGGAAAGGGAGAAAGCTGAGCAGTGGGCCCAGCGCGACAGCGAGAGAGGAAGAGGCAGGCGCGCGGGGAAGCTGGCGCCGACAGGTGGGGTCGGGGCGTCAGCGAGAGCAGTGAGAGAGGGAGAGAGCAAGCGCGGCGGTGGAGAACGGACGAGTGGGCCTGCTGGGCTGGGCCGGCGCGAGCGAGGAGAAAGAAAGAGAGAGGGAGAGAGAAAGAGAGCGCGCGGGAGCTGGGCCTGATGGGCCGCGTGCGAGGGAGAGAAGGAAAAAGGGAGAGAGAGAGATGGTGGGCTGGGCTATGTGCTCGTGTGGGCTGGTGAGTTAGGTTAGGGCCCAACTAGATAGGTTAGTGTTAGATTTAGATTTGAATTTGAAACCGAGTTCAAATTCAAATCCCACTCAAATAAAATCCAAACAAACCAAATAAAATCCAAATGGTCACTCTATCAATATTGTCCTTAGCAAAAATGAAATAAAATCTAATTGCTTCTAAGATTTTTAGGGGAGAAAGATGGCACTCTTATTAGTTTTAAGGAAATTTTCCACATTCACTCAAAAAGTTTTTTTGAAATTCCAAATTTTCAAACAGTCAAAAACCTGGTCTGTTACAGTATGCCTAAGTCAATTGCTTTACCTTCATTTCCTGTTTACTGATGCAATATTTGGTGCCATTTTAGATTGTGACATTTGATTCATTCGGAGTATCTGGCCACCCAAACCACCAAGATGTTCATCGTGGCATATGGTTAGTTCAGTTATCTGGTTCACACTTTATGAGTAGCCACACTACCATAAACTTACTGGAAATGTTTGTTAAGATTTCTATTCCAATGTGACTGGCATCTAGGGGCAGTAAAGGCTCTAAACATTGAGCCTAGAATTTTCTAGGATCGGGCTTAATGAGGGCTGGGCAAAAATTTATATGTTTGTGAGCTAAAAAGGATTAAGGGCTGAGTTGGATTGTGGAAGGGCATTATGGCCACGATCCATTGCCACCCCTACTGGCATGAGAATTGTTGTTGTCTTTGACTCTGCACTACATGTTCTCATTTAATTTACTTATGGATTTTTTTATTACACATATTTCCTGCCACGTTTATGCCGTACATTTATATCATGTTGCCTAAGAGTCTAAAGAGGCCTATTTCTGAATGAACAGCAAGTTACTCCAATTGAACGGGCAAGGAAACATTGAAGTTTGGGAACTTGTAAGTTTCTACCCTTCAATCCTTGGGTCACCTTCTTTAGATTTGCTTGTCAGATTGATTTTATCTTGTTTCATTGTAGAGGAGAAAAGAATATGTTTCCTTCTCTTGATTTCATCGAATCTGCTGTTCTCATAGTTTCCTTGGAATCAGAAACTATAATGATATACTTGACTTAGTTTGTTTAACACTATTTTTCATTGGCACTAGGATACCTAACCTCCAAATGAGTGGATTTTGACATGGTTATTGGATAAACATAAAGCTAGTTACTTTGCTATTTTATAGATGGAGGTCATTTACGTATTGTTCTAGTTCCTTTTTGTCTTGATAAGGTCATTTATGTATTGTTCTAGTTACCCCTTTGTCTTGAGTGTACCATGTATGTTCTTGTTTCCCCCCTTCTACCTGGCAGCAACACACTATGACACTAGTGTGAAGGAAAGATGATCCATGTTGGGTTATTTGTAAATGTCGGCAAGCCTGAATATTCTTCGCAAGTACATTGGTCCGGTTGACATTTGGCTATCTTCGTTGATCTCCTCAAGTTCAAAGCAAGCAATCTATACACTAGTTAACAATAGTCCATCCCGAAGTTATGAGGCAATGGCTGCACACAGAAGTCAGTGGGTTTGGTAAGTGTAAATGTTTCATACTTCCATTGTTGTATACATTTCCACGGAGAAAGTGTTGTTTATGCTATTATCTTAAATAGAACCTTGGAGGTCAATCAGTAAACTCTATAAGTTTAAGACGAAACTCCTGATTTTATCATGTATTTATATGGCTCCACACAGCCTATCATGTCGTTATGGCCAACATATAATGAGTCCGTGACTTGCTGGTTGCTGCCAGTGCATCTATCAATTGCTGTATTGGTAAACAATAAGGCGTCATATTTAGTGCGGTAGTTAAAGAACCTCTTTTTTGTATCAGTGATAATTAGTTTGCTCTTATTTCTAAATGAAGACGCCCAACATTCTATCTCAGGACTCAAAAGAAAATAGGAATCTGGCTATTTGCGTTGCATGGTACGGTGTACTATGCCGGAAAATAAACTATTGTATCTCATATGTTTGTGCAGGTTCAGAAGATTGTTTGTCGTGTTCTCAAGTTATACGTACATAAATATGCTCCAGAAAATTTAGCATGTGGCGCGCAGAGCAAGTAATCTGTCAGCTATACTTGTCTCCAATTGTTCTTTCTTTCTTTCTTTTTTTTTTGAGCGACCAATTGTTCCTGGTTCTGCACATGCAACTATGCGCCAAGCTTCTTCTGAAGAACAATGTTGGTGCCACCTGAGCCGGGACTTCAACAACGCAACCGAGGATGCACAAGAACTTAGGAATGCTGTGTACTATTGTTTGTATCAATAAATCAGTTGGTTCTCTTGTACATCATTATCCGTAGCCAGTGCTCATATGGTGATGCCCATAAAACTTTTGATCCCCCAAACTGTGTACTGTTTGCGTAGGTTCTTAGCGTTGAAATACAATCAGTCAGTAGTACAGTATGCTCACCAGCTGGGTGTGGTGTCTGGTGTGGTCACAGAATTTTCTGTCTCAAGTTTGATGTCCGTGGCGAACTGACCTGCTACCAAATGCAGTCGTTGATGGGAGTACAGGTTGGTGCCGGTTGCTGTTAATCCTTTTGCGAATCTAGGCGCGTTGACCAGATGCCAAATGGAATCAGACATGGCAACCTATGCTGGAGGTCCTGGTTCACGAATCACCAAGAGTCCAGGGGGCTTATGGGAAAGAAGCCACATTTGAAAATGCGACCCCCGACGAGATGAGTTGAACTACGACCAAATCGCCTGTCGCGGAAAGTACACCATCAACGTAGTATTAAAATCTTCTTCCTTCGGTCGTCGCCTCGGACCTCAGCTTCGTCTTCCTCCTCCGTCCTCAGATCCAACTCTATTGCCTTCAGCTAGTTGACCGCTGCCATTCAAGAGCCACCAGAACATCTTGTGAACTGGAGAAAAGTTGGGGGACAAAGCGCGGGAATTGAAGGCGGAGCAGGAGCATGATGGTCCCAAGCGCCGAGCTGCCGGCAACCAGCGGCGCCAATGGCCTACCTACACTGCCGGATTTCATGAGCAGGAAGAGCAAATATGTCCGCATGGACGACGTGCTCCCTCCGGAGCAGGAAGGCGAGGATGACGGCGGCGTCCGTGTCCGTGAGCGCCAGAGCAGCAGGAGATACGTCTTCGCCTGCTCCGTCTTCGCTTCCCTCAACTCCGTGCTGCTCGGCTACGGTAAATTAAACGTGCCAGTTCAATTGAAAGAAATTAATGCCACAAAATTACTCTTGGTATAATGGCTCCACCCCGCACCACCCGACTCCCCACACCCCCGCCGCCGCCGCCGCAGATCCAGCCGAAGGGGCTGACCCCGCCCCCCCTACGCAGGATCCGTCGCCCAGCTAGAGAATCACCAGCACCTCGCACACTCCCCACCTGGGAGGCGTTCTTCACCCCGCAACGCGAGCCAACCTACCCCGCCGGACGAAACGCCGCGCACTCGAGCCAGGGCACCGAGGAGCGCCTCCCCCGGCGGAGGACCCCGGATCCGGCCCCTGCGGCCACAGATCTGCGCTCGGCAAGGCGGGACCCGAAGATCTCCTATGCGGATATCGTCAGACGCAAGGTCAACTCCCCCAGCTCCGACACACTGCCTGGGGTGGGTGAAGACATTCACTACTCCGATTCAAGCTGGCGAGGGCGCAATTACTCCGGCAAAGCACGTCGCCTCCCACCTCCGCCAAGCTCTACGCCTGCGCCGCGCCAGGAGTGGGTGACAGTACGAAGTCGTACGTGCAAGACACTGCCCGAGGCGCGGCGACGCGACGGCGGCCATGTCCAAGGACAGCAAAGGGAGTCAAGGCGATCTTCAAGACGGCCAACAACCCCGTCGCTGGAAGACTTCATCAAGGCGACTGCGGGAAGGTGTTTCAAATGCTTGGCTCGCGACCACAGAGCTTCCTCTTGCCGAGACCCAGTTCGATGCTTTCGATGTCGCCGCTCAGGGCATAGAGAACGTTCCTGCAAGGAACCGCCCCCCACCTTTGCTAAGCTGCGTCGGCCGCCTCCACCACCTCCACCACCCCCATCGAAGACTCCACCATCAACGCACTTGCCCCCGCCGCCAACGCCGCCACCGCAGTCGTCACGCGCGACATCACCGGCGTCGGGGCCGACGACTGCCGCGCTGCCAGGGATGGCCAAGGGAGACCCCCACACGCGACCGGAGACGGAGACGATCTTCATCCCCAACTCATTCGAGCTGATGCAGGACGCGAGGGAGTGGGAAGCTTGCGCCCTTGTTCCATGGGCCATGCACCTCCCACGAGGTGCAGGAGCGAGAACCATCGCTGATCTCCTCGCCAGGGAGCTCGGGCTGCAGCGGCGCCTGATCTCCGTCACGGTCCACCAGCCGAAGCCATACCTCATCCGCTTCGAACGCGCTGAGGATGCGGCAGAGGCTCGCCGGCGAGGCCGCTTCACCGGGAACGGCATCGACATCTGTCTGCGCGGCTGGCGCAGCCTCACGCATGCCCTGGGCTTCCGCCTCTTCTACAAGGTGCGGCTATGCTTGGACGGCATCCCGTCCAATGCTTGGACGCCGAACATCGTCGAGCGCGTCGTCGGCCACAAATGTGCCGTCCAGCACATCGTCACGGACCTCGTCGAGCCAGCGGACACGCGCCACATCGAGCTGTGGGCGTGGGTTGCTGACCCCAGTGAAATCGCCAGGCGAGTCTGGCTAGCCTTCACGCACAGGCCGGCGGAGGCCTCCTCATCGGCTCACACGTTCCTTGTCTCCGCAGACCCGATTCCGGAGCAATGGCACCAGGGAGCACGCTTCGAGATCTTCATCCATATGCCTCTACTGGAGGACTACTCGGCGGCGTGGTCATACCTCGAGGACAGCATCCCCATCCCCTCCAACTTCGAACCTATCCGCCGCCGCTACGAATGGCGATACGGGGTGATCGACGGTGCGCCGACTGGAACGAGGCCGAGGTACCCAATGCGGCTCCCGAAACCACCGCGGGAGCCACAGTACCCAGCAGCGCTCGTGATGAGGAACGGCACGACAAGTACCGCGGCCGAACCGAGAAGCAGCAAGGACACCACGACGGCCGCGATGACACCTCGCGCAGCAAGGCAGGCCAGAGCAGGGGGTCATGCAACGACCGCCCCTTCTCCTGGCCAACGCGACACGACGACGACGACGACGAGGGACTATCACCATCCGGGACAGGGCGACGCCAAGTTCTCGGAGGGCTACTGGGGCGTTGGGGAGGTACGGCGCGAGCGCACTCGTTCCCCACCGCGCCGCAACTACGGCGACCACAAGGGGCGACACATCGACCTCGGCAACCGTACGGGAGCGGGTGCTGCTGGAGTGCGCCTCGACGTTCTCATGCCGGCGACTCAGAACTTGAGCAAGGAGCAGCTGCAGGCCCTGTTTGCCGTGCGCGCGCATCGTTTGAAAACGGATCTCCACAACAAGGTACTCTCGTCTACGCCGTCAGCTGACCCCTCAACAGTACAGGTCAACAAGGAAGCATGGCTCGAAGAGGCGGAGCTTACGTCACAAAGGCCACGCACCTGGCCACGATGCTGGGGATCGAGGCGGCGGCCGCTGGGGAACAGGCCCTGGTCCGAGACGATTCCGGTGAAGCACGCCTTTGACAGGTTATGGACATCGTTGCGGCTGAACACGGAGAACGCGACGCCAACGATCAACGGCGTTGTGGTGTCCCTGGGCGCCATGGGGATCGACCCAGGGCATGCTCCGCTCGGCGGATTCAAGCCGGGCCGTGGCTGCGACGACACGCTGGAGGCGGCCGGCGGAAACATCGACGCGTGGGGCGCTTCAGGCGATTCTGATGGTGTCACGCACACGCAGCAGGTGACTAACACTGACGACGGTGGGATGAACGTCGGCGAGACTGAGTCCGCCAACATGGAGCCGACTGAAGCCTACAAGGAAGATGACGACAAGCGCGGCACCGACGACGCCACCATCGAGCTGCTGCAGTCCCCGGCTACATCTGAAAACCATGCAGGCGACGCCAACAGCACCACGGTAGACAGCAACGCCGGCCAGGATGCTCCTACCAACAGGGCAGACAGGAGCGGCATGGACGACACCAGCACCATGCTGCTGCAGCTGCCGGCTGGAGCGGAGAACCACGCAGGCGACGACAACACCACCACCGACAGCAACGATGACCATGATATTCCTGCTACTATGACAGGGAATGAGGCTAATGGCAACGCCAAGCACGGCTCCGGCGTCCTCACTGCAGGCTGCGGCTCTGCGAACCAGCCAGACGGAAGCGGCAACGCTGGCGACATCTGCGACGCTTTCGACACGGCGAAACGAATTGGGTATCAGCTCATTGTTCAGCACTCCGCCACCCCCTATTATATCTCTACCATCGCAGCGCCGACAGAGACGCCAAAGAAACCTAATCCCTGAAATTTTGTAGCTCGCAGGAGTGTCCGACTCTCCACCAAGCCGTCCATGCCGGCGGAGGAGAAGGCACAGCGGAATCTTTGCCGCAAGCTCGGCATCACCAGCGCCGACTCGGCTCCAATTGAGGACGTCCTCCGAGACTTCACCAACACATTCAAGGGGGAGATGCCGCAGAGCATCAAAGCAGCCATGGCGACCATCTTTGATTTGGAAAACGAAGCAACTGAGGCCATTGACGAGGCGCCTACTGGCCTATGCTGGCCAAGACTTCAGCGAGCTGCAGATCTACAATGATGAGTAGTTGTGCCAGGACACCGTTGTGCCTCATTCCAATGAGGATGTATCAGCTTATTTTACTCAGCATTACTTTCGGCAACTCTAATTTCCCTAAGCCCTGCTGGCTGCGACCTTCGGGCGGTGATGACTTGCAACGTAAACGCCTAATGAGCAGCACAGCAAATGGTGGCAAACACCACGGCATAGTCACCTGCGCACATCTGTTTTGCATCACCGCCGCTATTTTAAGCTGCAAGCAATGTCTATCGTCGAGAGAGAGGCACCAGTTATGATGCATAGAAGTATACAAGTTCTATCCTGGAATGTAAGGGGCCTCAATGCAGCGGCGAGATGCATGCTAGTCAACGAAAGATTAGCGGCAACACCATGCCATATTGCATGCCTCCAAGAGACGAAAACTCCACATGATTGACCAATCTTTGGCTCGTTACCTAGGAGCATACAGATTAAACTCCTACGCCTATAAGCCGGCAAATGGTACAAAGGGAGGCATCCTGCTACTGTGGAATGATTCCATAGTTAACGTCACAAAATGTGCAAATTGGCATGTACTCCATCACGGCAGAAGTCACAATCAGGCACTGTACATCAACTTATAGAATGACGACAGTCCTACGGACCGTCAAGGAGAGCAGAAAAAGACCTCTTTTTAAGCCACATGCGAGAGCTAAAGCCTGCAGATGACTCCAAATGGATGGTCTTAGGAGATTTCAACCTCATATATCGCGCGCAAGATAAGAACAACCGAAATCTCAATCGGCGACTTATGCATAAATTCCGACGAACGTTGGAGTACTGTGAGCTAAAAGAGATCGGTCTACAAAATCGAAAATTCACCTGGAGCAATGAAAGGAGAAACCCGACGCTGGTCCGTTTGGACAGAGTCTTCTGCAATCAGGAGTGGGATCTTTATTACGAGAACTGCTCTCTAACTGCACTATCATCATCACATTCAGACCATTGCCCTATACTCCTAGCAAACCACGACAATCGGAGGAGAATTGTACAACGTACATGGGAGGCACCAACACAGCACACAGAACCTTTTCACCGTCTAGGACATAAGCTGTACGAAACAGCGCGTGCGCTCAAACGTTGGAGCTCCTCACTTTTCTCAGAAACAAAAATGAAAATGCTGATGGCGCAGCACGTTATTTTAACACTAGACGAGATCCAAGACCAGCGCAGCTTATCGCAAGACGAAGCATGGCTCAGGGGAAAATTGAAAAAGCGCGTCATGGGTTGGGCGGCTCTAGAAAAAGCAAGGAAGAAGCAATGTTCAAGAGTGACCTTCATTAAGGAAGGAGACGCTAACACCAGATTCTTTCACCTTAAAGCCAATGGTAGGCGCCGGAAAAATTTCATACACCGCCTCCGTAAGGGGGACCACTGGGCTTGCTCGCATGAAGACAAAACGGAAGTCATCCAACAGCACTTTGAGAGCATAATGGCCCGGCCGTCGCCATGGACCAGGGACCTTAACTGGACGTTGCAAGGCCTCCCTAATGTTGACCTATCTAAACTGGATGTGCCTTTTACGGAGGAAGAGATCCTCTGCGCAATCAAGCAATCACCACAGGATAAGGCGCCAGGGCCCGACGGTTTCACAGGGCTATTTTTCAAGAAGTGCTGGACTACCATCAAACCTGATGTCCTTGCTGCTGTCAACTCCTTTCATAACTTGCGTTGTGCGGATTTCAACCTGTTAAATAAGGCCAATATAATCCTCGTGCCCAAGAAAGACGGGGCCGATGAGATACGCGACTTCAGGCCGATAAGCCTGATTCTCTCTGTAGCGAAGATTGTCACAAAAACGCTTGCCCTACGACTGGCACCGTACATGAACCAACTCGTCTCTAAGTCCCAAAGCGCGTTCATCAAGGGACGAAGCATCCATGATAATTTCTTGTATGTCCGGAATCTTGCGCGCCGGTTCCATAGAACAAAGTCATCGGCCTTACTGCTCAAGCTTGACATCTCCAAAGCATTCGACTCGGTGAGATGGGACTACCTACTAACGACGCTTCAACGCCGAGGCTTCCCTCGAAGGTAGACAGATTGGATTGCAGCAATACTCACGACATCTACCTCGAGAGTCCTCCTTAATGGCCACCAACTCGACCCAATAACTCATGGCAGAGGTCTCCGTCAAGGAGATCCATTGTCGCCTTTACTCTTCATCCTAGCCATTGACCCACTACACCGATTATTACAAGCGGCCACAGAGCAGGGGCTACTAAGCAAGCTAAACGGTCGGACGGCGAGACTCAGGATATCCATGTATGCGGATGACGCAGTAATCTTCCTCAAGCCTACACATATGGATATCAACAACCTCAAAGAGATACTCATCAATTTCGGCCAAACCACCGGGTTGTGCACGAGCATCCAAAAAACCAGCGTCACGCCGATCAGCTATGAGGGAATCGATCTAGAGGATATTCTCAGCAACTTGCCGGTGCGCTGACAGAGCTTCCCGTTGAAATATCTTGGTCTACCTCTCACGGTCCGGCGGTTAAGAAGAAGCGACTACCAGCCTATCATCGACAAAGCAGCTGCCAAACTATCCACGTGGTACGGCAAAAACCTGACGCAGGCAGGAAGAGTTTGTCTGACTAAGTCAGTATTGTCAGCGCAACCGATATACATGCTCACGGTGCTCAAGCC
Source organism: Digitaria exilis (assembly GCA_015342445.1). NCBI lineage: Eukaryota > Viridiplantae > Streptophyta > Magnoliopsida > Poales > Poaceae > Digitaria > Digitaria exilis. Next base: position 17,554 of record JACEFO010000650.1, read on the forward strand.
GCCCAAGGAAGTAACGGAGGACTTTGACCGGAACCGCAAGCGATTTATATGGGCAGGCGACAAGGAAATCTCGGGAGGAAAGTGCAAAGTCAATTGGACAAGGACAACGCTACCAAAGGAAAATGGAGGACTCGGCATCCTAAACCTTGACAAGTTCGCGAGAGCGCTACGCATAAGGTGGCTATGGCACGAATGGATATCACCAGATAAGGCCTGGATTGGATCAGAAACGCCATGTGACGAAAAAGACCGCCTACTATTTGCGGCTTGTACCCGTATCCAAGTGGGGAACGGAGAACGAATCAAATTCTGGACAAACGCCTGGGCGCAAGGAAGGCGACTAAAAGATATTGCACCCAACCTCTATGCGCGAACAAAGGGGAAAAGGAAAACTTTGGCGAGTGCCCTGCACCGTAGTAACTGGATCAGAGACCTCAACTATCGTCACGGATTCAATAGAGCCTTCCTACAAGAATACTTCTCCTTATGGGACCTAGTTAGCCAGGTCGAACTGCACCCCTCGCAGGAGGACAACATTACATGGAAACTAACTAAAAATGGCAACTACTCAACGGCATCAGCATACAAGGCACAGTTCATTGGAGTTACCAAAAATCCAGCAATAGCATCAATATGGAAATCATGGGCCCCGCCTAAGTGCAAGTTCTACGCCTGGCTCATAGTACAAAACAGAGTCTGGTCCTCAGACATACTAGCGGCGCGGGGATGGGATCATAGCCCGACCTGCCCCCTGTGCAGGTGTGCGATGGAAACAGCCCACCACTTGCTCGCGGAGTGTCGACTAACAAGGCGAATCTGGACCCTTGTTTCTGCCTGGATCGCTCAGCCTGACCTCCACCCAGAAAGATGGCCACAAAGCACAACAACCATACAATGGTGGAGCAACATTACTTCCATGCCCAACAGCCCCATGAAGGCTTCGCGCAGTCTGACGCTACTCGTAATATGGGAGATATGGAAAGAGAGAAATGCGAGGGTGTTTAGGCAGCACGGTAGGCCTGCGATGGAAATAATGAACTCCATAAAAGACGAGGCCCTGTTATGGATAAAGGCTGGTGACACAGCCTTAGCGAATTTATTAGAGCGAGAATAAGTTTCTTGTACATCCCGCTTAGACGGCTTGTAACCACTCCTCTTTTCAATGAAATAAGCACAATCTCGTGCTATTTGTTCAAAAAAAAAATTACTCTTGGTTTGGGTTTCCACACTGCTTAGAATTTGTAGTCTTTACTGTGCTATTAGCAGTAAAAAAGATGAGTTTTGCTAATGGAGTTTCATAATCCATATCCAAATGTCAGATGTTGGTGTGATGAGCGGCTGCATTCTGTTCATTCAGAGGGATCTCCACATCAACGAGGTGCAGCAAGAAGTCCTAGTCGGTTGCCTCAGCTTCATCTCCCTCCTCGGCAGCCTCGCCGGCGGGAGGACATCGGACGCCGTCGGCCGGAAGTGGACCATCGGCCTCGCCGCCGTCGTCTTCCAGGCCGGCGCGGCGGTCATGACGTTCGCCCCGTCCTTCCGGGTCCTCATGATCGGCCGCCTGCTGGCCGGCATCGGCATCGGATTCGGCGTCATGATCGCGCCGGTGTACATCGCGGAGATCTCCCCCGCCGCGTCCAGAGGTTCCTTCACCTCCTTCCCGGAGATCTTCATCAACCTCGGGATTCTCCTCGGGTACATCTCCAACTACGCGTTCTCCGGCCTCCCCGACCACATCAACTGGCGCGTCATGCTCGCCGTCGGCATCCTCCCGTCCGTCTCCATCGCCTTCGCGCTGCTCGTGATCCCGGAGTCGCCGCGGTGGCTAGTCATGCAGAACAGAGCCGACGAGGCCCGCGCCGTGCTCCTCAAGGTCACCGACAGCGAGGACGAGGCGAAAGAGAGGCTCGCCGAGATCGAGGCCGCCGCTGCGGCCACGAACGCAGGCTAGTACGGCGACAAGACGGTGTGGCAGGAGCTCTCGAGACCTTCTCCAGTGATCGCCCGGATGCTCGTCACCGGCCTTGGCATCCAGTGTTTCCAGCAGATCACCGGCATCGACGCGCTGGTGTACTACAGCCCGACCATCTTCCGGGACGCTGGGATCACCACAGAGAGCCAGCTCCTCGCCGCCACGGTCGCCGTCGGCTTCTTCAAGACGGCGTTCATCGCGCTGGCCATCGTGCTGATCGACCGTGTCGGCCGGAAGCCGCTGCTGTACGTGAGCACGATCGGCATGACCGTGTGCTTGGTGATCCTGTCCGCCGCGCTCTTCCTGCTCGCGCACGGGTTGGTGTCCAGAGGCGTCGGCATCGCCATTGCCATCCTGACGGTGTGCGGTGACGTGGCGTTCTTCTCGGTGGGGATCGGCCCCATCTGCTGGGTGGTGAGCTCGGAGATCTTCCCGCTGCGGCTGCGCGCGCAGGCCGCGGCCCTCGGAGCCGTGGCCAACAGGGTGACAAGCGGCGCGGTGGCCATGTCGTTCCTCTCCATTTGTCGTGCCATCTCCGTCGCCGGCGCGTTCTCTGCGTTCGCGGCTATATCCGCGCTCTCCGTGGTGTTCGTTCACAGATTTGTGCCGGAGACGAGTGGCAAGACGCTTGAGCAGATCGAGTCGCTGTTTGGTGGTGGCGGCGACGGTGAGGACGTGGATGAGTTGGAGCTCGGCGACGTGGAGCAACTGGTGCACAAGGGATGAATGCCCACTGGTTACCCGCAACGAATGGGGAAGTATATGCTTCACTGGTGAGCAACTGGTGCACAAGGGATCATTGAGCTCAGTGCGAGCTCAGTGCTACAACTCTTCACAGTGCTTCAGGCTTCAGCTTCCAATCGACGTCCATGTCCTACAATCCCATATGAAGAGGTAACACTGGTCGCTTGGAGATGGTAGCAAGTGATGGGTTCAAATTCACTTGGCTCAAGCAGAGGAAACTGATGGCTGTTTAATTCGTTTTTTTAACTAAGACATACAAATTGATACACTGTATACGTTCATATCAGGTTCTCTGTACTAATGCGTCTCTTCCCTCCTCTTTTGTATGTCACGAGTTAAGTACAATGATTATGACCTTAATGGAAACTAGCGAGGATTAATAGTCTATATATAAAAGAACGAGTTAAATTGAAAACGTTTCTCACCCGATTTGGGCCCGCGGTACCCCTCACGCTGGACCCACCTGTAAAGGTCAACGGAGATGGGGAGGGGGTCAAACCCACCAAAACTGAGAGTTAGAAAATGTTTCTGCCAAAAAGTAAATGTTTTTGTCACCCATATTTTTATACCCACCTAAATCATTTTTTTCCCTTACCGAAATCATTTTTCTCCTTTCTAATTGGACGCGGCGTCCGCGAGAGGAGCTCCGCCGTGTTCGTCCAATCCCTATGTCCGCCTCCCGCTCATCCAGCACGCCGGCGCTCGTGTTCCGCTCGTCCCGTACGCCGGCACTGGCGCCCGCGCCGCCGCGGCCTCGCCATCTCTGCCTTCTGCTCCTCCTGCACGCCGACGCTGACGCCCACGCGTTTGCCGCGGCCGCGCTAAGGAGCTCCGCCTCAGGCCGTCAGCCAGGACCTGCAGGCGTCGACGTCGGGCGCTCGGCAATGGTGATGTCCGTCGCTGGAGGATGTCCAAGCCTCCAAGGCTTCGGCCACGACCACGCATGCCTGGACCGGTGGGGGAGCGCCGGCGTGGCAGAGGACAATAGTAGAAAACAAGAACGCAAATGAGCTACGTCAGTGAGATGGGTAGGAAAGAGATGAAGGCCAGGTAGAAAGATGCGTTGAAGAAAGAAGCAGAAAAAAGCATCAACGTATGTACTTATCACGTAAAAAGGAAAAGGTTAATCAATAATCATTTTTATTAGTTCCTTTTTAATTTCATATGAAATCCAAAATATAGTTAGGAGAAAATTACGAAAACTAGAGGTAAGCAAGGGTTCAACGGATCTTTTACCTCTATTATCCATTTTAGAATGACAGAAAAAAAATTAATGTTATATTACCAATTTTTTTACGAGACAATGTAGAGTCAGAAAGAACTGATATACTGATAACACAAAGTCAAGGCCGTTAGAGTGTACATTAGTAACTAATATAGCCGGCACATCTTATTTGCCCCGTGCAAAGTAGTCCCGAATCCAAAAAAGAACGATGTTTTTAACTTTTAGACGTCATGTTTGACTATTCTTCTTATTTAAAATATCCATACAAATATTATTTATTTATAATTCTTTTATCATCAACTATAATTTTGTCGTGACATGTTTGTTTTAGTATTTTATCTAAAAGATTTGAACAGACGTAATAATTGAAAGTAAAAAAACGTCATTCTTTTTTGGACGGTGGGATTACGTGTCTAGACACTCCGTTATCTTTTACGCTATGCTTTCAAAGACCAATTAGCTATCATGTTACTCATGTAATGAGTACTGAACGATATGGACACAAGATAACAATGAAGAATCGGACCAAACATGTACGTGCGATTTTGTCTATCAGGACATGTTGGGTCAAACTCTTGGATTAGAAAAAAAAAAGAGCAACAAAAGAAGGGATGGACTTAAACTCCTCTACAATCATCTTTTTTTTAGGCAAACAGCAGGAGAGGCCCCTACTTAAATTTTCTAATAAAGAGTCTCTGTAATCATCTTACCTTTTGTTTTAGCAAACACGCACGGGCCTCTAAATAGGTTTTTTTTTGCCATGTCCAATATGCACCAATGATAACTTAAACCATGGCTAATAATTCTGAAGCTCCGCCATTCTCTAATCGGTAGCAAACACAGTTCTCTAATTTTTTTGCCATGTCGAATATGCACAAATGATAACCGAAACCAGGACTAATAATTTCGGAGTTATCGAATTAAAGTCCTTTGTGTATTTGACTCCAACTATATATGTATGAGAAAAAAAGCTGACAAAAGTGTGAATATAAAATTTTAAACTAGATTTGTTTTTAAACACGTGCTTGCACGTGCGTGCCGCACGTGCGTCTTCACTGGTTAAAAAAAAAAAGGAATTGTATATCTTCTCTGATAGTTTTCCTGTCCAATTTCAGTATTCTCTACTCTGATACCTGTTTATATTGTACGCATTCCGCGTCAAGCTAATATTCTTATTTCACAATCTTAAGTTTCAGGATGAATCCATCCTGATCTGACAATCTTTCACGGCATAACAGTAATTGTTGGAACGGCTGCAGACTCCTCATTTCTTTGAATCAATCGAGCAGATACAGCGTCGCACGGAAGCATATAAAAATGCCTCTGGTCTTAAACAAATCGCTCCTGTGTTCTTCCTGGTCTCCTGGATCCATTCGGGTTCCTCCATCAGAGAGATCCAGCGAGCTCTTACCATTGACAGGGCAACTTCACCGTTGTTGAAAGAACAGAGAAGAGGAGAAGGAATAGCAAGTGTGTGTGGCCAGTGAAGAACGAGACACGCCATGGGGACCCAAGGCCCTGGTGTGGCGGCCAGCGGCGGTGGCCTGCTGGGTTTCTTTGGGATGAAGAGCAAGTATGCGCGCATGGACGACGTGCTTCCGCAGGATCAGGAAGACGGTGGTGGCATCCTTGTTCGCGGCAGCAGCAGCAGATACGTCTTGGCCTGCTCGGTCTTCGCGTCGCTCAACCATGTCCTGCTCGGCTACGGTGCGCTCTGCTCTACTCTGCTGAATGATAATTTCCTGACTCAGATCTGGTTTCAGTTGAGAACCTTCAGAGTTCAGACATGGATGAGCTTACAAACTTTGCTATGTGTCCAGATATCGGCGTGATGAGTGGCTGCATTATCTTCATCGAGAAAGACCTCCACATCAGCGAGGTGCAGCAAGAGCTGCTGGTCGGATGCCTCACCTTCATCTCCCTCCTCGGCTGCCTTGCCGCCGGCCGGACCTCGGACACCATCGGCAGGAAATGGACCATCGGCCTCGCCGCCGCCGTGTTCCAAGCCGGCGCGGCCGTCATGACGTTCGCGCCTTCCTTCGCCATGCTCATGGCAGGCCGGCTGCTAGCCGGCATCGGCATCGGGTTCGCCGTCATGGTCGCGCCCGTGTACATCTCCGAGATCTCACCGGCCATGATGCGGGGCTCCTTCGCGTCCTTCCCGGAGATCTTCGGTAGCCTGGGTATCCTCCTCGGCTACGTCTCCAACCTCGTGTTCGCCGGCTTGCCCGACGGCGTCAACTGGCGCGTCATGCTTGGCGCTGGCATCCTCCCCTCCATCTCCATAGTCTTCGTTCTCATGGTGATCCCTGAATCGCCACGGTGGCTGGTCATGCAGGGCAGGGTACACGACGCGCGCACGGTGTTGCTCAAGGTCACCGACAGCGAGGAAGAGGCTCAGCTGAGGCTCGCCGAGATCGAGGACGCCGCGCGTGTCTCTGCTTCCAGTGAGGCCGTATGGCGAGAGCTCATGTGGCCGTCGCCATTGATCCGCCGGATGCTCGTCACAGGGTTGGGCATCCAGTTCTTGCAGCAGATCACTGGCATCGACGCGCTGGTATACTACAGCCCGACCATCTTCCGCGACGCCGGCATGACGACGGACACGCAGCTGCTCGGCGCTACCGTGGCGGTGGGGTTCTCCAAGACGGTGTTCATCGTGGTCGCCATCGTCCTCGTCGACCGCGTCGGCCGGAAGCCGCTCCTGTACGTGAGCACGATAGGCATCACGGCGTGCCTGGCCGTGCTGGCCGCGTCGCTCGCGCTCCTCGCGCGCGGCGTGCTGCCGCCCGGCGCGGCGACGGGGCTCGCCGTGGCGACGGTGTGCGGCTTCATGGCCTTCTTCTCGGTGGGGATCGGGCCCGTCAACATGGTGCTGAGCTCGGAGATCTACCCGCTGAGGCTGCGCGCGCAGGCCGTGGGGATGGGCGTGGCGCTCAACAGGATGACAAGCGGCGCCGTGTCCATGTCCTTCCTGTCCGTCTGCGGCGCCGTGTCCGTCGCCGGCGCGTTCGCCGCGTTCGCGGCCGTCTCGGCGCTGTCGGTGGCGTTCGTGCACAGGTTCGTGCCCGAGACGAGAGGCAAGACGCTGGAGCAGATCGAGTCGCTGTTTGGTGGTGGCGGCGGCGGCGGCGGCGGCGCCACGCTGGGCCTGGGCGACGTGGAGATAGAACTTGGTGACGCCGAGCTTCTTGCTGAGCAAAAAAGATTGGTTTCGCCCGCCCGCTGCTAGTTGATCATCCAACTTAACCTAGTTGATTCTTAGTTTGAGTGACGAGATCCATATTACTGGCACCGTGGTGTACACTGTACACATACCAAACGTATAAAATGATTGAAATTGGATTCAGAACATGTTTGGTCAATTTTTCACATATTGCCTGACAAGTGTTCAGGCAAGTTTAGTCAACTTAAGACGGTATTCTAGCTAGCTTCGAATTGCTTTACCTCCAAAGCTGATTGACATGTTTGAAATTTAAAGGCTCATGGAGCCTAGCTTGGAAATGGGGGTTTTTGGAAGATATCTAAAACCTTAGAATCAGATTACAACAGAAATGACGACCCTACCGAAGTGCAGGGATAATTTAGGGTTTATGGTGAAGAGGCTGCAGTCTGTGGTGGGCACCAGCGCGGCGACGGTGTAGTGGCGGTTACGCCGCGGTAGGAGGCCGAGATCGGGCTGGGGTTGGGGATCCCTTGAGGATGCAAGGAGGCAGACGACAATGGATGGCGACGCGGAGGAGGATGAGGCCTTGCACCACGCACAGGATGCGGGGGAGCTCGGAGAAAGCGCTGGGATCCAGATCGGGGGAGTACACGTAGAGGCGGGAGGGGAGCGGTGGGCTCTCACTCCACAAGGACACCACGATCCTCTCTAGGTTCCTTGTGAAGTCCACGGCGGTGGTGTGGTTGGGTTTGTTGCCCATGTTGCCATATCCGTCGAGCAGGATCTCCTCCTCCAAACCGCAGGCGGTGGCTTCCATGGCCATTCCCTTCATGGGACTGGATGCGGATCGACGGCCAGTATCGGAGAAGCGATATTTTTCCCAGTGAGGTTATTGAACATTAGGGCTTGTTCGGTTGCTCGGGTTTGATTCCGAGCTGGGCCAGTTCCATGTATGGTTTGAGTGGTACCATACATGTCACTCAAACCATGGGTTTGATTCCATGAGGTCAGCCCCTGCTGAGTTTCAAACCCTTACAGGCCTAACCGAACAAACATTTTGGGTGGATTAGGATTGATTCCATGTCGAGATGTTTCATATGGTTTGAAGCCCATTCCATACCATTTCAGACCAAAACGAACAATGTCTAGATAGGATGCAATTTTTTTTAACGAACGGGCACTCGGCAGTGCGCCATTTCTAGTAAAGAAGAGAGATAGGCTACACTTCTATCTGCATATCATATGGGAGATCAGCGAGCGACAACCAAAACTCCCGGCACAGAACAGGTTAACCTTTACTTAAAAAGAAGCAGATTCCTGTGATCCTTTTGAGAGCTCAGCAAGTGAGCTGGTCCAACACCGGCTGAGCTCTGCTGAAAAGCACCGTAACATATAAAACACCTTACGTGTCTTAAACTAATCCCGCCTTGTTTCCTGCTCCATCTATTCCTCCTTCCTTCCTTGCTCAGATCCATTGCTACTCTTCGCGTTGCCCGGGCGTTTCTGCCGGGCTTCTCGGAGGAGGAGGGGCTCAGTAAGCTACAAGTGATGGGGGCCGAGGTGGCGGCTGGCGGCGGCAGCCTGCCGGGTTTCTTGGGCAGGAAGAGCAGGTATGCACGCATGGACGACGTGCTCCCGCCGGAGCCCGACGACGGTGGCGGCGTTCGTGTTCGCGGCGGCGGCGGCAGCAGCAGCAGCAGCCGAAGATACGTGGTTGCCTGCTCGGTGTTCGCCTCGCTCAATCACATCCTGCTCGGTTATGGTGAGATTCTACCTCAATGGCGTTTCTTGACGCAGATTTGGTTTTACCCGTTCAGACATTGCTGTAGCTTTCCCTTTCCCTTCCTTGCATTGGTGATTAAACAACCAACAACTTGGCCTACAATTAGAGGGTTGCGTTGACTTCTCTTCACTGCAAAATGGGAGCTCTACACTTCTACAGTAGTGTTTTGTTGAAGTCAAACTTTTTGTCATGTCTATAATGGGATGATATCAAACTGCCCTGCAGTAGTTGCTCAATGCATTCTGATGCCTGCACAATCAATCTGTGATCTTGCAGTGACAGTAGTGTTCTTGTGTTGGTGTGTCCAGACGTGGGTGTGATGAGCGGCTGCATCATCTTCATCCAGAAGGACCTCCACATCACCGAGGTGCAGCAGGAAGTGCTGGTGGGATGCCTGAGCTTCATCTCCCTCCTCGGCAGCCTCGCCGCCGGCAGAACATCGGACGCCATCGGCCGGAAATGGACCATCGGCCTCGCCGCCGCCGTGTTCCAGGCCGGCGCGGCCATCATGACGTTCGCGCCGTCCTTCGCGGCGCTCATGGCGGGGCGTCTGCTCGCCGGCATCGGCATCGGGATCGGCATCATGGTCGCCCCAGTGTACATCTCGGAGATCTCCCCGGCGAGGCTGCGTGGCACCCTCGCGTCCTTCCCGGAGATCTTCATCAGCTTCGGCATCCTCCTCGGCTACGTCTCCAACCTCGCCTTCTCGGGCCTTCCCGACCACATCAACTGGCGCGTCATGCTCGGCGCCGGCATCCTCCCGTCCATCTCCATCGCCTTCGTCCTTCTCGTCATCCCGGAGTCGCCGCGGTGGCTCGTCATGCAGAGCCGCGCCGGCGACGCGCGCGCGGTGCTCGCCAAGGTCTCCGACAGCGACGAAGAGGCGGAGGAGAGGCTCGCCGAGATCGAGGAGGCCGCCCGCGCGACGGCATCAGACACGGCGGCGTGGCGGGAGCTCCTGCGGCCGTCGCCGGTGGTTCGCCGGATGCTGATCACCGGACTTGGCGTGCAGTTCTTCCAGCAGGCCACCGGCATCGACGCGCTGGTGTACTACAGCCCGACCATCTTCAAGGACTCCGGCATCACGACGGAGAGCCAGCTTCTCGCCGCCACGGTGGCGGTGGGGTTCTCCAAGGTGGCGTTCATCGTGATCGCCATCGTCCTCGTCGACCACGTCGGCCGGAAGCCGCTGCTGTACATCAGCACGGCCGGCATCACTGCGTGCCTCGCCGTGCTCGCGGCGTCGCTGTCGCTGCTCGCGCGCGGCGCGCTGCCGGGCGGCGCCGTCGTGACGGTGTGCGGCTTCGTGGCCTTCTTCTCGGTGGGGATCGGGCCCATCAACATGGTGCTCAGCTCGGAGATCTACCCGCTGCGGCTGCGCGCGCAGGCCGTGGCCATAGGCTTCGCGCTGAACCGGATGGCCAGCGGCGCCGTCGCCATGTCGTTCCTCTCCATCTGCCGCGCCATCACCGTCGCCGGCGCGTTCACCGCGTTCGCCGTCGTCTCGGCGATGTCGGTGGTGTTCGTGCACATGTTCGTGCCGGAGACGAGCGGCAAGACATTGGAGCAGATCGAATCAATGTTTCATGGCGGTGGTGGTGTGGTGTCCGCTGAGGTTGAGCTCGGCGACGGCGAGCGTCTTGAGCACAAGAGACTAGTGCCGCGACCGTCCAGCCGATGAGGTGTTTGTCATATTAATTGCGCTGCAACTTTTCTTCCGTGCAGGTCAGCACACACAAGCAACAAAAGCATTTCGCGTGGAACCACATCGTAGACACTTGCAAAGCAGCAATCAACAGTGTCATTCCTTTGCTCTCTCTCTTTTTTCCCCCCATGAAAAGCATTGTATTATTCGTTCTTGGCCTACGCTACGAGAAGAAAGCACCTCCTTTCTAAAGCACATGTAAACCACACTCACTGCTACAATTATACAAATCACGTACCATGTCTTTAAAATAGCATTATTTATTTTTTTTAAAAAGCGAAACTATAACTGTTTTAACATAGGCATCACAATCTACCACATTTTTATGCAGCTACCGTGGAGCCACATTTTTTTTTTTGTATTTATGTCATATGAACAAAGAAAGTGTAATTATCTGATACTCTAGCCAATATAGTTGTAGTGGTTTGTTTTATTTACTAGTTGTCGGTGTCAAGATTGACCATCTGCCAAAGAGTCCTTGAAGATGTGTGTTGTGCGTCGCGATCGGCGATGGTTAGCACTCAGAGACTCGACTGGTTCGGACAATGTGTTCTTTGTCAAGTCGGGAGTAGTTGTACTTCATCAGTCGAGCCTTGGCGCTTCTTGGGGAAGTTACAACTTGTATCGGAAAGTGTACGGAATTGAGGATGCGGTTTGTCGATGATCTGCTATGGGAATTGAAAGTGAAAGATTGGCCTCTCACGTCTCATTTTTGCTGAAGTCGTGTAGAACTTGCACAAAAAAAGTTAATCCACCCAAGCTTCTTCGTCACCTTGGGATCGTTCTACTGCACTTCAGATAATTTTTTTTAGAAAGTACACTTCAGATACATGCAGGATCGAGGAAAGAATTGATATGCAAATAAGGAAAAAGAAAGGCCTATTGGGCTTAATCTCAACCATCACGAGACCACGAAAAGCCCATTTTAAGCCCAGTTGTGAGACCGACCAGATAATTTATTTATTTTTTGTAACCGACCACGCGAATTTAATTTTAAACACATTATTAATCCGCAGGCTGGTGGAGCAAGCAAAGCACAGGGCTGTACAGAAAAGCAAAGCAAAGCGACGCGCATCCATCCGGTCCGGTTGGCTACACACGAGGCGCACACCACCAGTCCACCACCACCACCAGGCCGGCGCCGCCCAAACCCTCCGCGTCACCCGCACCACCGCGCCATGGACTCCTTCTTCGCCGCCGACGACGGCGCCGACGAGCTCCCGCGCACCGCCTCCCACCCCTTCGACTCCGACGACTTCGGCCCCGCCGCGTCCGTCGGCGACGACGCCGGTGGTTACGGCGGCTACTCCTCCTTCGCCGACGGGGGCGTCGAGGAGGTGGAGGATGAGATCACCGTAGAGTCCGATGGGGTCCCGATCCGCCATGTCTCCGGGGGTTACTCGCCCTCACCCTTCTCCCCCGACCTCGAGCCCAACGGCGGCTATGGCCCGATCCTGCCGCCGCCCACTGAGATGGGCCGGGACGAGGGATTCCTCCTCCGCGAATGGCGTAGGTGAGCGCCGACGCCTCCGATCTGTGTTGGGGATGTGCTGTTTTGCTGCCTGGGTGCTAGCTTGCGTGCTATCTAGGGTTCCTGCTCTCGAGTCAGATCTAAAGTGTTGCCGAGCTATTCCGCCTAATTCAGCCACTTTGGCAATTCAGAGGCAGTTGTTGGTACGGAAAAGGGTGGTTTCTATTAGCTGGAGCTCTATTGATTTGTGATGAAACTAGAAATTGATGTTAAGGGAATGGCCAGTTGTGGACTAGTTTCATAGCTGAGGACTGGGTAAGTTGCAGGTCTTCTTCATCAGGTCGTTGATGCGTTGCTAAAAGAAAAATTAGCTCTAGTTATTGCTTGTCGGCGACGGTCTGTTATCAATTGGCTTCTGATTTGGAAACTGTGTTATCATATTACTGTTCTCGTGTGTAGGCTGGTAGGGAGCTACGGTCTACAAATGGCCATAAAAAGTATGAAACCTTTGATTCTGTGAATATAAATATGAACCAGTGATCTTCCATGATCATTTAGTGCATATAGTTTCAGTGCTTTTAGTCGTTTTCTTGTGCATCTACCTCTGACTTTGGCTACTTAATGCAATCCACATGGTAGTTTTTTTTTTTTTTGGAAATTCTTGTTTTCTATTTTGCTTCATTTCATTAAGAATTGGGATGAAACTATATTGCTGCTTAGAGAATGTTCAGTGTTGGGTTACTTTGTAAGCTGAGAATCAGACATAGGTGTTAAGTATGGCTGTCTATCAGGTGTTTGGTGCACTTCTAGAATATAGCAGTATTAACTGGAGGCTGTGTTAGCAATCTGCGTATGAGGCTAGTTATGCATCAGTGATTTTCCACAACTAGTTAACGTTTCATCTAGTTCTGCTTCGTACGTTAATCTTCCAGTTGTATGCCTTGTTGATATTTCTTCAGTCATGAGCCCTGAGTGGTAGGGCATATGGTTTTATTCTTTGGATGTTTAGATCCATTGCTTTACTCAAATCCTTATTTTTGTAAAGGTATTCCACCGGGAGAAAATCCATATTTGGGATCAGTGAGCATTTCCTAGAATGATAGTCTGCATGAAATTGTCTTCCATACGACCTTATTTATTTTATGTTTACTGAATGCCCATCTTTAGTTTTGAATCCTTTTTAGTATTTGAAGAGGTCTTTGATATGATCTGATTCATCATAACATTGTCTTAGGCTCTAAGCAGTAGCAAATTTTATGGCATTGTTTTGGCTGTTATTCTTGTCTTGCGGAGAGCCCTATAAACAAATTTTGATAGGAGCCTGCAATCATCATCGCTATTGTCCTGAATTCTGATCGCTGGCTGTTACCTTTTTTGCCCTTAAATTGAACTAGTCAATTTTTAATCTTCGTTATTGTGATAATTTTTGCCTCATACTCTTGTTTTAATTAGCTTTGCTTTCCTTCAACTATGCTCTCAGGCAAAATGCTATTGAACTTGAGAAAAAGGAGCAGCTGGAGAAGGAGCAACGCGCCCAAATAATTGCTGAAGCTGAAGAATTCAAGAAAGCTTTCTATGAGAAGAGGATAAAGAACTGTGCGGAAAATATGGTCAACAACAGAGAAAGGGAGAAGGTATGTGAGGAGATCGTTCGAGTTATTAGTGCATCTGTCTATGCACGCTAATCTGTGTTGCTTATTAATTTCTTCTGTGCTACACTGCAGATTTTTGTAGCGAGTCAGGAGAAATTCCATGCTAGCGCGGACAAGCAGTACTGGAAATCGATTTCAGATCTCATTCCGCATGAAATTGCCACCATTGAGAAGCGGGGAAAGAAAGACAAGGACAAGAAGCCATCCATCACAGTTATTCAGGGCCCGAAGCCAGGCAAGCCCACGGACCTCTCCCGGATGCGCCAGATCTTAGTGAAGCTGAAGCATGCTCCTCCGCAACACATGCTGCAACCCCCACCAGCGCCTGCTGCCAAAGAAGGCGCAAAGGATGGCGCTAAAGAGGGTGCAAAGGATGGTGCCAAAGAAGGCGCGGCAGCCCCAGCAAACGGCACCAAGCAGCCTGCAGAGAACAAAGAAACCCCCGCCAATGGCCCGTCCGAGGCAGAGAAAGAGCAGCCCGCAGCGTCAGAGTGACTTTAAAAGGGTAGTAGCTTTACAGAACACAAGAGCATTGACTGTGCGTAGACGGAAGTGTGTTTTATTTCTGATTTCCAGACTTGTGTATCCTGTAGCGATCTTTTGTAGAGATTTGCAACAGGATTGCTTTATATCAGCAATGAACATTCAAGTTAGTGTCACAACAGATGTATCTTTACTGTTTCGTCTTGCCCAATTAGCTCCGCTGGATTGCCCAATTAAAAGAATACCTGGTGCTTAACTGAATACCGGATGATATTATACTAGTGCTCGAATGTTATATCTGAAGCTTATGAAATAAGCAGCAATCCTGCATTGCTCTGGAATGAATCACTAATCTATATGTACAAGATCTAGTTGCCGCATTTGCGATTGAAAACATCACACACTGACACACACGCACTTCTCTATTATACCGTCAGATCGGTCTGGTCACTCTACATCGCCAGTTCACAACGCAAGGATTAACATCCGCTGCCTGGTGTTGCTTCACCTGGGGCTCATCTCGGTCACTGTTGGTGGAACGACCGTGCTGAACATGTTGGAGTCCAACGACGGCGAGTTCTTGGACCTTGAGTGGCTCGACGTACTCGCCTTGGACACGTTGCTCCTGTACTCGTGGATGTATCCCGGCGACGTCAGCTCGCTCTCGTTGATCCGGATCGGCTTGGACAGCATGGTGACCACCTGTGGCATCGACGGTCGCCGCGCCGCCGCCGCCTGTATGCAGAAGAGGGCCACCTTGATGTACCGGATGACTTCTTCTTCAGGGTAATTTACGAGGACTGGGTCGACCAGTTCCTTGAGCTTTTTTGCTTCGTATAGCTCCCATGTCTGTTGTGAATGTTCAGAGTTAGACTTGGATGTAGTATTGGAGGGTGATATGTGCTTGTGATTCTTTTGGCAGCTAAACAGTTTACTGTACAGCTTCAGCAACTTTTTGCCAGGCACTGCAGTTGTGAAGTTGTTTTTGCGTAGTTGTATATCTTTTGCGGATGACAAAACATTCAGAAAATGCAGCAGGAAAAGAGACTGACCTTCTCCAGTAGAATCTTGTCATCTGCCAATATGCTCTTGGAACTACTTGTGCCGCTTATTATCTCCAGCACAAGGACCCCAAAGCTGTATATATCTGCTTTCTTCGTTAACTGGCCATGCCATGCATATTCCGGTGCAAGGTAGCCTCTGCAAGCATCCCAAGAATCGTGTTAGCCTAAGGAAATATGACAGCAAGTCGAGTCAAGCACCAAAACTGTAAAGAGGCCGATGCTCACGTTGTTCCAGCTACACGGGTGCTGATGTGGGTGACATTATCAGGAAATAGCTTGGCCAGACCAAAGTCCCCGATCTTGGGGATGTAGTTTTTGTCAAGAAGTATATTGCTGGCCTTGATGTCTCTATGTACAATCGGTGATGCAATCTCTTCGTGCAGGTATGCGAGACCTCGAGCAACTCCAATGCATATAGCAGATCTTATGCTCCAGGTAAAGTCGGCAGGTTCACTGTTAGAACCTGTAGAAGCACAAGATAAATTGCTAATAAGGCAACTGAAGCCAATGTGGCAACGAAATCATGTAGCAAAGTGTGCATTTTAGTATAATGGCACAGTATGATTCATACCTAAAAGTGCACGGTCAAGACTGCTATTTTGAAGATATTCGTACACCAAAATTCGGTTATTTGCTTCAACACAGCAACCAACTAATTCGACAAGGTTGGGATGCTTCACATTGCTAATGACATCAATTTCTGTCAAGAATTCTCTGATGCCCTGCCTGGATTCAGCAGAAAGAACTTTTACCGCGACCTCTCGCCCATTCCGAATTGTACCCTGAAACCATACACGAGAAGTTGAGATATGCAAGGACTAAACGAGCATTCAAGTTTTGAGGGAAAATAACCCTCCTTTGGTTTCTCCCATCAATCCTCAAACTGAACACCACATCAAGAAATGAATTGTTACCTTATAAACTGTCCCAAAGCCACCTCGGCCTACTTTCTTCGTACGATTGAAGTTATCTGTGGCAGATCTTAACTCAGCATAGGAGAAGAGTCTTATGTTCTTCTCTGAATAAATACCTGAAAGCAGTAGCATTTGATAATTAGGATATGTACAAAGGAAAAGGGTTGAGCATACTGCAAAGTAAATTGGCATGCTTCTGTTATGAAGTTCTTATAATTTCATTTCAACACATCAAGATACTGCAAGGAACAGTGTTGAAAAGAAAATTGATAAGTGCATCATCAATCGGTAAACTTTGTCGGTTGGTGTGTTGATGCAGGAACCTTGCAGCATGCTAAAATGCATTATTCTTACCGCCTATGCTGTTGGAGTAAGGATTCTCTTGTTTCTTGGTTCTAGGAAGACAACACCACCAACTCATATCCTCACTTGTTATGGTAGCCTTGTGGAATTCAACATGCAGCACAGGGTTCCTCAAGAAAATTTGACTCTGGAAAAAAAAAGTGATTTGTAAGAAAAGGATTGTTAATGGTTCTAACAGAAAAGTTTTGCATCTTGAGATAGTATCGGTGAATACAAACAACAGGGCCTGGCAGGTCATTAGACACGAGTGTGGGTGAAATCTGTCCAAAATCACCATGCCCAACTATGATGATCACAAATAAGCTGAGTGCCCTCTGAGCACAAATGAGCTGAGTGCGTTTGACTTGGTGAAATCTGTCCAAATCCCATTCAGGAGGACCTGGTTAATGGAACCATGATCGAAGATCTTGTGAAGGGCACGTTTCTTGCAACAGGGAACCTGCCTGAACTGCCTAGTCTGACAGTGGATATAATTATTGCACAATTATCTGAACATGTGGTGACTTGTTCCTACACCATCCTCTGCTTACTGAGTCGCATGTACTATCTGGCTATCTGCATATCCACATGGCAACATCCGCTACACTGAAGTAGCCACCTTGCTTTCCCCAAGTCAAACGCACCATCAGAAGTGCAAGGTGGATGAGTCCATATTCGATCACAACTCCTCCCGAACACCTTGCAATCTCCTGGAAGGAAGAATTGCCTTCCGGTCTCTCCTTGCCTCCTGAACAATTTAGCAAATTTGACTCTCAAAAACTGGTAATCCGATCGAGGAGAGGCTCTTGGATTGAGAAGATTGCCGGACCAAAAATTCGTTTGCCGTACTCTCATATCCACCATCATAAGACCCTTGTTCAGTGCTTGATTTAAAGGGCCAATTCTTGTGGGTGTTTCCATGTTGGCAAAAAGGATGCCCAGAAAGGAACTAAGAAACCGACCGCGTCCGCCACATAGGCAGAAGAGATTCATCAAAGGTGGAAATCACAATACAAGAAGAGGCTTGTCCGAAGCACCAGGATTCATTCAGGAAGAAAGGAAAGATGAACAAATAAAAAGAGACGAGCACAGAAACACAGAGAAAACTGCAAACAGACGAAAGACGAAGACTTGTTGGAGCAAGCGGTACCTGAGAAGAAGGAAGCAGCTAGGAGCAAGCAGATCGTTCCGTCCTCCGGCGAGAACAAGCAGCAGCAGCAGCAGCAGCAGGTTGCTGGGGAAGGGAAGAGGAAGGAGGTTGCTGGGGATCCTGCCCTTCAATTATATGTATATTTCTGTGGTTGGCATGGCGTGTCCTAAGCCTATTGGCGCTGCCGGTTGGCAGGCGCAGTGAAGGCGCGGCAGCAAAAATAGTGGCGCGCCAGTACTACTAGAAGGAGGCGGGGAGCTACGCGCGAGCACGCTACAGCAGTCAGCAGGAAGGAATCCGAGAAAATACTAAGGGAAGGTAGCAGCCAGGAAGAGAGGAGGAAGAAGAAGGGTCTCGTCTCGTGAAGCTGGATTTGTTTGTCTGGTATGCTGGTATGAATGCGGCCGTCATGCTTATGTTTGATATTTCTGCTGCCGCCGTTCGTTCAGATTCAAGAAAAAAATACTTTTCTAACAAGTTTTTTCTATTCACTCGAACATGTTTTTAATATACTATTTAATAAAAAATACTTTTCTCTACCACCCATATGAACACAGCATCAATTCTCGCTCATGTCGCTGTCCATATCATAGAAAGTACTGTAGTGCGTGCGTTGGTGTGCATCGTGGAGGCTCTGCACAGCTGGTGCTTGAGCTTGACCGCCCCACCCGATTGATCAGATCACCACCAAACAAAGCAAAGCAAGCGATGATGAGCCGCAGGACCCAACACCTCCGGCACCCACGAATGAAGCGACGACCAAGCGACTACTCCTAGTGGTTTGGCTTGGCTAGCTCCCGTAGTGCAAGCAGCAGTGCAGCACTAGCTCGATCTATCTAGTGCTTGCCTTGCTTGCCTCGATGGATCAAATCAATTCAACCACACCGCGCCTACCTGCGGTGAACATTTCCATTCCCCGATCGATCTGGGTATGTACACCGTACAAGAATTACTCCACTTTGCTTAATTTGACTAATCGATTTTGCCGCTCACGTGTCCATGCTATGCTATTAGCTACCAAATATTCCTCGTGATCTCAGTAATACAGACTCGCTCAAAATACCTGCTGCCGGCCGCTTATCTTAAAAATAGTATAACAAATTGAAAAAAAAGGAATGGAAAAATTCTTGGATACTATTGTATGTTGACAGTGGTTGCAAGTATACCTAATGCAGCATGATGTCGATTTATTTGACAAAGCTTGGTCTCATCTTTGGCCGGTTGATCGATCGATATACGGACCGAGCGAGCGAGATCGTTTGATTTGTCCGTGGATCGCACGCCCGCCCGCCCGGGTCATCGGTCAACGGATGGATGGTGCATTTTCCCCGCGCGCGAATTGTGCTGGTGCCTTGGTCAACTTTTTATTCCGTTCCACTGTGGCCGTTCCCACACTCTCATAGAGACCAGGACGGATTCATATTTTCTGCCGTGGCGTCATCCTCGCGTCACAGCTTGTCAGGGGTTACGACAGCATCGCACAGTGCCTGCTCCATGCGTCACGACGAAAACGCAGGACAGCATCGCACAGTGCCGGCTGCGTTTGCAGTTGCAACTCGGCCTGTGTTTGCCGCCGCCTACTATGGCCATGTTTGTTCCTGTAGACTATGGGGCTAATTTTGTGCACTATAGCAAAATAAATAGTAACTTTTTTTTTAAAGGATAGCAGGAGCACTGCTCTGTCATATAAGAAGAAGAAGCAATTGTACCATAACGGCCGAAGCGTACACAACCCCACAAACAAACGCACGACTACACAACGCTGCACACCCACCACACCCGGAAGAGGAGCTAAAGCAAACCGTTGAAAATTGCGCCATCGTCACCAACGTTGTGTCACGCCAAAGCCGCAACACGCTGCAAGCACAAGCGGCTACCTGAACTCCTCCACCATGGGACTATCAACCTCAAAGCCGCACACACAATCGTCGACCCCCTGCTCCAGCGTTACTTCAGCAGAACACTCTCGTCGCAGCAACATTGAAAAACACTGATCCTGGCCACTCTGCGTGGGGGCCTCGCTTCTTCCACCGCCTCACTCCTCTGCCAAGGACTCAGATATCTGAACCCGCTTGAGAGCATCACCTCCATACAGCCATCACCGAGTCACCACAACATCTTACACGGCCAGCTCAAGATATCCAGCATCCATGGATCCTCTGCACCTTGCCGCGAACATATTGACCCCAGCGCAACTCAACTGCTACCGTGAACGGCCATCCAAACCTCCTCCACATTGCCACTGTCATCAGCCGTGAGAGGTCTCCAATGCGGCGCCTCCAAGAAGGGACGCGACCGCCAATAGCGCCGCCGTCGCAACGTCCAGGACTAGACACGATTTTCACCCCAAACCTCGTGCTTCTGGACATGGTTGCCCCGTAATGGTGCCCGTCAACAGGGAGAACGACGACACAAGGCCGTTGCCACACTCACCGGCAAATGGCGCCTGTGAAGGCTTTCGCCTGGGTCAATGCCATACCAGTCACACACGGACAAGCAACAACAACCTGCTCCCACTTCGCTTTCGCGCATCGTTGCGGAGAATAGAAGGAAAACACCACATCTCACCTTCGTTCCCCGTCCGCACGCAGAAGACCGATCGCCAAACGAAGAGAAGAAAACAACCGGCGCCTCCAGCCAGCCTCACCATCATGGCCGCTGCCGGCGCACTCTGCACGATCATAGCCAACCGATGCCACCCATGGCACCGCGGATGCTCTCGAGAAAGCCGCCGTCGACCACGCACCACGGTGTCGCGACACATCCTCGAACAGACCAGACAAAAGCAGGCACCATGGAGCCAGGCCAGGGCCAGACGACCGTAGTCGAAGAGCAGCTGCAGTGAGTCCGCCGAAGACCACGACGAGCAAGCTCGTCGCCGCCCGCGGGCACTGAAGCCAGTTGCAGCACCCTGCGCCAAGCACAGCCACGCCCGCAGCACCAGGCAAGCGGGCGCAGACACCAGCGCCGCAGGAGCCCCGTCGGGAACGGCCGGAGAGGATGGATCCAGACCTCCAATGCGCGGATCTGCCCCTCGAGCCGGCCGCGATCGGTGAATCCCTGGCCGAATCGGTCGTCTGCCATGTCGAGGACACACGAGGAGGGAAGAGCACGAGAGGAAATATGGAGAGGAGCACGGGAACGAGGGAAACACACAGGAGAAGGCTCCGCCGCTGCCCTCTTCGCAGCTCACCGGGCTTCTGGCGAGGGGCTCCGGCGGCGGCGGAGGTGACGAGCGGCGGCGTTGTGGAGTTTGGCGGAGGCGCTGGGGAGCCGCCCGAGTCGCCCAACTGGACGACGCGGGGGCGTTTCACACCCGTCTCCAATGCTAATAATAAATACGGAGTAGTAACTAGGGTTAAATGTTTTAGCCCCTCCATATTTGGATGATGCTAACGTTTAGCCTAAATTAGATCCTCTAAGGTGACTAAAAGTTTGAGGAGGGGCTAAATGAATTTAGTTCATCTTTAGCCCCTCCCATGTTTAGTTCTTTTGGCCTAATTTAGGGGCTAAATGGGGGCTAAATGCGTGCGTGCGTCGGTTGGGTTTAGAGATTTCAGAAACTAAACTGTATAATTACTTTCTTAAAAAAAAACTATGTAATGATTGGTGGCAGGGCAGGGCAGGGCAGCATATGATGAGAGGCGACCGCGACAGCCGCCACCGAGCGCAGCGCACCGGGTCGACCATCCGCCTCCGCCGGCCGGCACTCCCATTGACCATCGTTACTCCACCTCTTTTTTTTTAAATTAATTGGATTATGACCCCTTCCCATCTGGTTTGTTTCCCTGCTTTTTGAACGTTGGAACCAGAGAGAATGAGAGGGATCAATATCGTACACTTTTCTATACATACATACAGACATACTACTAGCGCCTTTGAAATGTGCATGCACTGCATGCTTTGGGGTCCATGAAATTAAAAGAACGTGTACGGTCGTCGGGTTGTTGGTTCACGGGAGATATTTATGCTCGTTAGCTGAATATATACCATATCGCGACGCACGGAGTTAATGTGGTCGCGTCAGTTTCAGGCAAGACATGTAGCTGGGCACTGGGACGGTGACTCATCCACGATCATCATCGATCCCTCGATCATTTGCGATGACTCTTCCTCAGTGCGACTGTGCGTGTGGTGTACCAGTGTGCCGTATGCTCCGGGCAGTTGACATCGATCGATTTCCACGTCGCATGCATGCTCCCTCCTCGAAACGCTCCGCCTTCACTTTTTTTTCCTTTTACCGGTCGAGAGAACTTACAGCAGCTAGAGCTAGCTGGCCGCTGTGACCGGTGCGCATCGTCCCGAAACGTTGTAAGGGTGTGTTTAGATTGTAGAAAAACACTGTGTAGCATAAGAAAAACACTATATCATTTGCTGGGAAACATGTTTTGTGAGGGAGGAATAATGAAAAGTTAGAATAAATAGTGAAAAGTTGAAATGAATAGGGAATAGTTGGAAATCTGAACATGGCCTTAAGTTTTCCTACCTCACTCCTCAGAAACTAAATTTCTGAGCTGCTAGGGTCAAAGTCAAACTTGCTGTGTGTGATGATCAGATCTGGACACTAGTACACGCTCAGTTGCACTGATGTGTGCCGAGGACATGATTAATCGCTCTCCATCAGCATGTCCTTTTTGACTCCTTGATTGCTTCTCGTCACCGCCTTTTCGGCTGCATGCCATCGCCTCCTTTGCTTTTTCATGTTTCCAATAGTGGATGAAATTTCAGCTTCTTCAAACACTACTTATCTACCAGAGATGCAATGACGGTGCATGCATCAGACTGTCACACCTCGTTTTAGAAAGAAAACCAGATACATCTTATATGTGTGCCAGGAACAAGTTTCACATATATGAATAGACTCCATGAATAAACAGAACACAAAGTTACAGCGGAAATAATAAAATAAAGACAATACAAACGTTTTCTAGCAGCGGAATCTTGAACTCTTCACCATAGGCAGTTGACTGGGGGTTGCGTACGCCTAGCATCACCTTCAATAACTTCACACACCTTCTGAATACTGAGCAGCAATAAGCAAGGATGACACACTTATGGTTGGTACTCAGCAAGACCACCGAAATAACCAGAATAATTTTAATCATCAACTTCAAGTATATTAATTATGTAAGGGTCCAGGCCGTTCATGACCGCGAACACGGCTGTTATAACAGTTTTACACTCTGCAGAGGTTGTACACTTTCACCACAATTCGCGTAAAAGTCCCGAGGAACTTTAGACCCAACCATGCTGCACCATAAAGGCGCATACCACACTTCCGAGGTGTGATTGCATAGGGACACCTTTCCAAAGACTCCTTATATGTATGCGTTTGCTCCCCGAAGACCACGGTTACAACGGCAAGGCCTCGCCTTCCAATCCCCGCATCTGCCATCCCGGTAAAGCCCCAAATTCCACCACTAGCAGTGCAAACACAACACATAGTTCATCTAGTTACTTAGCCAAGACCAGAGCCATATAGTATTGTGGTTGTACGGATAATTCTGGGTGGTTCTCCATTGTTTCCAATTAACACATATGATCTCATAAAGCATAGGTAGAAAGATAGTTAGGGACACTTGCCTTTCCGCAAAAGAATACCACTGCTCAGTCTTTAACTCTTGTTCTTGACAGCTTCGGAACGATGCTCCTCTAATCGTAGCAAACATCGAGCACAAGCACAAACATGCAAGCAAAGAAATAAATACAACTAAGAACAATACACCAATCAAAAGAAAAACTTTGAAAGAACGCACTAACGATGGGGCTCGCTACTACGATCACAAGGGCGTAAGGAACATTGAAAACGGAACAACGGTGGAAAGGAATACAACTATCGTAAGGTTTATAATACAAAAGAAACAAAGACTATATGCTTCTTTATTTTAATTAATAAAAAGGCATGTAATGAATATTTATAGAAATATTCAATATTTAAATTAATCAAAATTATAATTTGATATGAAAGATAGGTTAAAGCTTAATCAATTTTATTTGCAAATATTTATATAATGATTATACCAATTAAATATTTTAATTTGCAAGAAAGCATGTGAGAGCATCTAGATGAATAACATAATGTATTGCGTTGGACTAAACAAGTTATATTAAAAACTTATTCAAGTTGTGAATTAACCATATTAATTTAGATTGCACAAAACCGGTGTTTAAACCTAGTTAGATTTTAATTATGAAAAACTAATTCAATAATTGTTAATCAAGTTTATATGTGATTATGAAAGCTCGGATATAACCTATGTAGCTTTTATTCATAAAAAACAAGGTGAATGCTCATTAACCATATTAAATTAGCTTATGAAAGCCGAGGTATATCCTATATAGCTTTTAATTGGAAAGACTAGTTAAAATAAGAATTAGGTAAATTAATATTTATTAAATTTATTTCAGAACATGAAACATGGTAAACAACACTGGTGAACTAAACTCTAAGCTTATAGAAGATTAACGCAACAAAACGAGGTTAAACGGAGTTAAAACGTGAAATCTAAGGATAAAAACAAGTTTCAGGGGCTTCTTTGTACTAAATCTAACCTTTCTAGGGGCTTAGATAGAAGAAAACGAGGAACCTAAAGCATAATTTTGTATAAAACAGAAGGACTTTTGAGTAAAAAGACAAGACTGGACGGCGGGTTAGATTTTTAGAAAGACCAGGGACTAACTAGAAGAAACAGGACCTAAATCTAATTACTTTTGAACTGAAATGGACTGCGGGTTGATTTTGGAAAACTCAGGGGCTCTTCTGCAAAATCGCCACGGTGGACCGGTGCACTCGACGCGCGTTCGATCTGGGCCGTCGGATTTTGGATCTAGCGGTTAGGGTTAGATCGGAGTTCTGGGTGCCGGAGACGGCGGCGCATGACCGGAGCTTCGCCGGCGTCGAGCTAATCTGGCGCTACATAGCGCCAAAAACTCACCGCGCCTAGCTTGGGAGAGAGGGGAGAAGACGAACCCGTTTTGGGGGTCGTGCTCAAGGATTGGGTGGTGGAAGCAACCGGCGACGAGTGGCGGCGTACGGAGATCGACGACGACGTCGTTCGCGCAAGGTAGAGCGGAAGAAAAGAGGGGAAACGGGCTTGGAGTGTTCCTCACCTTTGCGCGAAGCTTCTATGGACGAGGTCTCGGCGGGGCAGAGGCGGTGGAGACGCAAGTCGATGGCGGCGGCGAGCTAGGGTTCGAGCTCGAGGTCGCGGCGCTGTGGAGAAAAGGGCGAGGCGAGGCGATAGGGCAGCGAGGAAGCTCGGGTTTTTATAGAGGTTCATGACCCAACCTTGGCGTGGCGCGCACGTCGAGGGAGGCGGCGCGTGCAGCAGCCGGACTCGAGCTCGAGTCCTGATTCAGCACGGCGCAAGGTAAGGGATGACACGCGGGGTCCACGCGACAGAGAGAGGGAGAGAGAGCAGGTGGGAGAGAAGGAATGACAGGCCGGGCCCACCGGTCAGTGACCAGCAGCGGGATGAGAGGAGGAGCTATCGGCTGGGGCCGAGAGAAGAAAGGAAGCAGGGCTTGTGAGATGAGGTAATGGGCGCGAGTGAAGAAACGGGTCAGCCCAAGAAGAAGAATTGGATTTTAATTTGAGAAATAGATTTCTAGTCAAAAACAAATCCAGATAATTCTAGAGATGCATTTAAACCACGAAAAACTCTCTCCCAAGCACCAAAAATCCTAGGAAAAAATTTCAGAGATAGAGTTGGAGACTTTGAAACAAAATAAATATTTGAAGCTCATGAAAAGAGAATTTAAAGCTTCAATAAATGGATTTGACTTAGGAAAAGAGAATTAATTCTAGAAATCTAGGAAATTCTCACGGAGGAAAGATTTGATCGACATCTAAACGCATTTTTGAAAACATTTCACCACTCAAAACACATAATGCACTTTCGGCATGAATGCAACACTTCAATTATTAAGGCAACACAGAGCATATTTATTTAATTTAGGGAAAAGGATTATTTTCCTACTACTAAATACCCTGTAATAAGACAAAGTTGGAAAAATTTTAATAACTTGCGAAAATTATGTTATTTAATTTCTCTCTTTCTAATTTACATCCACGAAATCTTCTAAATTTTGGTGTGACACGGCACCAGCAGCCGTGAAAATTACAATGGTAGATGGCAGAGGTCGTCGCCACCATAAAATATATCATCTTTGTAATTTCCAAACCGTTTGTTGTTGGGATGCCACAATATATGTTGCCGCATTATTTAAATCCAAGGAAGCGGCCGCGCGGTGCGTCTCATCCCTTTTCGCGTACATAGGTTTAATTGAATTTAACTTTCTTGGGCCCATCGTGCATCGCCTGCAGCAAATATAATCCAAAGTCAAAGCTACGTGACGTACTGACGTACGCCTGAGTTGAGTTGGGTATGATGTCGCTTGCAATTACAATGCAGCAACGCCAGCCGATCTAAGAGCTGAGAGAAGAAAGAATACATCCAACGAACCCGACCGCCACCACCGGAAATATTTTTGGTACAAGTCCACGCCTCCAGCACGCATGCACAAGAGCCACCGTGTGTCCTACAGCTACGGTGCGTGCCGCTGTGTGTGTATCCTACTAATATACTGCACCAACTCAATCGTGAATAAAAATATAATAGGGCGCATCGTCGAGATAGCTAGGAATGCCTGTCACACAGGTGCCGTGGAATGTGTTATCGCTAGTTCACACCGACGAACGGTTGCCTTGTCTCCAAAACAGCTAAGCCTCATCGGCAGAACCGTACA
>JACEFO010000651.1:0-48135 GCA_015342445.1 Digitaria exilis
ATTTGATGTTGTAGCTGTTTGCATCATGGTTTCGTCTTTTCTTGCCGCAGTGGATTGAATGGAACTGTGCGCTTGTTGATTTGGCTCTGACTGTGTTTGGTGCCATGCCAGTCGAGGCTGGTGGTATGTTGAATAGGATTCCGAATTCGTCGGAAGTTGTAGCTGTGGATTTGTCGCGTTATGAGAGGTGCATTGCCAGGAGTTTGTTTGAACTGTACGACCTTGACTATTGTTTTGGTTCATTTCTTGCTTCACCCTGATGGTTATGGGACATCTCCCTGTACTGTGATCTGGGTTTTCGCCATGGAATTGGCAAAACCAAGATCGAGGTTGATTATCTTGTTGGCCTCGTCCTCTTCCGCGGCCTCTGCCTCGTCCACCTCTTCCTCGTATGAATGAGGAGCTGAAATCTTGATCTGTTGCATTTGATTCGTTGTTGTTTTGCTCGCTTCTGTTTTCTATGTTGAAAACTTGAGCTGGTCGGTTGTAGTTTTGCTTTTCGTATGTGGGTTACCTGTAGTTTCCATTTACTTTACTGAGCATGGCTCTTTCGTTGATTTTTCTTCTGTGATCGTCGTCTGATCTGCAGAACTTCTCCATTTCGTGGAACAGTTCATGGAGGTTTCTTGGTTTGTTTTTGACGAACTCTGACGCGCATGGCCCTGGTCCTAATCCGTGAATACATGCGTCGATTGCTATTGAGTTTGGAATGTCGTCCGTTTGAGCCTTCAATTGGATGAAGCGTTTGAAGTATTGGGCCAATGGCTCTTTTTCCTCTTGTTTGCACGCGAAGAGATCTCCCGAAGTCAATAACTGTCTGTTGAATCCTTGGAA
This sequence comes from Digitaria exilis, assembly GCA_015342445.1. NCBI lineage: Eukaryota > Viridiplantae > Streptophyta > Magnoliopsida > Poales > Poaceae > Digitaria > Digitaria exilis. Next base: position 835 of record JACEFO010000651.1, read on the forward strand.
GTTCTGAAGCACTTTTGCCTTGAGTTGTTCCCAACTAAATATTGATCTTGGGCTTAGTCTTGTGAACCATGTAAGAGCTGATCCTTCACATGCTATGATGAATGATTTTGCGAGAACTAGTTCGTTTCCTCCAGCGGAAGCCACGGCAACTTCGTAACTCATCAAGAACTGCCTTGGGTCACAAGTGCCATTGTATTTGGGCAAAGTGATGGGTTTGTACGAGGTTGTCCATGGTGCATTTTGAAGGCATGGAGATAACGGTGAATTCGAGTCATAGCTTTTGAAACCCGCGTTGTAGTTTGTTGTTTCGGTGTGGTATTCTCTCTCGGGCTCTTGAATGGTTTCCTTGCTCGCATTGAGCTCGTTTTGGAGTCTCCTGAGCTCGTTCTTAGCCTCTGCAATTTTTCGCTCTTTCTCGGTTTCTTTTCGTTGGTTCTCTGCTTCCTTCAATAGATCTTCTTTTTCTTGGTTGAGCCTCTTGATTTCTTGTAGCAGTTGTTCGAGGCTAACTTCTTCTTGATTTTGGGTATCATTGGTAATGGCTAGCTCCACTGAAACTTGTGGTTCATCGTTTTCTCTTTCGTTTTCATGAGCTTTTGAGGTCTGAGGATCATCAGACCGTTGCTTTTTCTTTGGTGGCATCGTGAGTTTTGATTTCGATCCTAACACACGGACGGCGCCAACTGTTGTAACACGGTTTTTCTAGTATTACTAACAGTGAGAAGATTACAGTTGTCTTTCTTTGGTCTCTTCCAAAAAACATCCCCCTGTGCAATTACTGTTGACCTGCTATTTACAGGGGCCAACCTCGTATGTTTACAAGACCATTACTTCCCGCCAGAAATCCTATAAACTATCTTAGCTTTCAGATGACCGTTGCTTCCCGCCAATCTCTGCCTTAGCCACGCAACAGGAGACGGATTCGTCTTGACAGTTCCTCGTCTTGTGACCAGCCTTGTGCTATTGTCTTCTTCGCCTTGACTTCTTCAGTCCTGCTCGAAACTCTAACCTCTTCGAATTAGATTCGCGCTCGTCATCTTCGTCTTGACCTCTTCAGTCTTGCCTGCGACTCTAACCTCTTCGAATTAGTTTCACGCTTGTCTTCTTCGTCTTGACCTCTTCAGTCTCGCCTGCGAAAATAGAAAATATGATTCCAAGGGGCGTCTCCCCAACAGTATCTTAGTGGAGTTGTGAGTTTTCTTTAAACAAATGTATACATGTTATAGACAATGTTCCATCATTGCACTTTTGGCAGTGTAGATGCCACCCTCACTGATGATGGCAATGGCTGGCAATCCTATCATTGGTCCTATTTCAACCGCTACTTAATTTGCCACTGGCTCATGGTCACTCACTGCACGTACCGTCACTGCCATTACTGCAGTTTCACGGTAGGATCAAGTGGAGAATCCACTAGAAGAAATAGGAGCAGTGGCACTTGGAAACCGCAACAACCACACCATTCTGATTTTCAGTTTCAATATTGTGCTCTCCTTGCAGCAGCAAGAGCAGAAAGCTCCAGAAGAGGAAGCAACAGCGGCACCTTGCAACCGCAGCGGCCGCACCTAACAAATTATCGGGACCCACAACTTTGCATTCTCCTCGCAGCAACAAGAGCGGAATCTACCAGAAGAGGTATCAGCCTCTTCTGGCAAAGGCGAGCGTCGTTCTATACATCTCACTGACTTCGATGACTCTCCACCAGACTCCTTGTAGAACCCAGATAATCAACCAAAGTAGTGAATGGCAACCATGGACCTGAAGAGTTAGCTGTGGCGCAAGACAATATTCGACAACGCTCGATCCATCTCTTTGGCTTTGATTCCTCTCTAGCACTCCCCTCGCAGAAGGAAGAGGAGAATCCACCAAAGGAGATTGTGCTTAGTAACCATGGATCTCTCGCCGTTTGTTTCTCTGGTATCAACATGGCCAAAAGTCCGGAAGAACCAAGGAAGTTGGGAGAGGAGTACCAGATCTTCCTGCTAGTGTTTCAGGAAACATCAACTTTGCATTGTGATAGTTCTACATGTTTTCAGGTTAATTTTTCGTCAATACAATTGTGTGTGTGCCTATTATATCTTAGTAGAGTTGCGAGTTTTACTTTCAACAAATGTATACATGTTATAGACAATGTTCCATCATTGCACTTTTGGCAGTGTAGATGCCACCCTAACTGATGATGGCAATGGATGGCAATCCTATCATTGGTCCTATTTCAACCGCCACTTCATCTGCCACTGGCTCATGGTCACTCACTGCACCTACCGTCAATGTCATTACTGCAATCACACGGCATGATCTAGTGGAGAAGAGAAATCAGCAGTGGCACCTGAAAACGACAACAACTACACCATTAGGATTTTCGGTTTCAATATTGTGCTCTCCTCGTAGCAACAAGAGCAGAATGCACCAGAAGAGGCAGCAACAGCGACACCTAGCAACTGCAGCGGCCGCACCATAAAAATTATTGGGTTCCACACCTTTGAATTTTTCTCGCAGCAACAATAGCACAATCCACCAGAAGTGGTTGCAGCGTCTTCTGGCAAAGGGGAGCTATCCATCTCACTGACTTCGACGACTCTCCGCAATTCTCCTTGTAACCCAAAGAATCTACCAAAGTAGTGAACGACAACCATGGACCAGAAGAGCTAGTTGTGGCGCAAGACAATATTCAACAACGCTCGATCGGTCTCTTTGGCTTTGATTCCTCTCTAGAACTCCCCTCACAGAAGCAAGAGGAGAATCCACCAAAGGAGATTGTGGTTAGAAACCATGGATCTCTCATCGTTTGTCTCTTTGTTGTTAACATGGCCAAAAGTCCAGATCTTCCTGCTAGTATTTCAGGAAACATCAACTTTGCATTGTGAAAGTTCTAGATGTTTTCAGGTTAATTTTTCTATGGCGGACCACTCCGAAATTATTCCAAGTTAAGTACCCATGGACCACTAACCAAGTAAGCTAGAGCGCCGTCGGATTATACCCGATTAACCACTTACTTTCACGATCGAAACATCACACGCGCCCACACGAAGGTGAGTCCTAGAAATTACAACATTCCACATGTTCAACTTACATAAATAGTCTTATCAAGTTATTACAAACCACGTCTGAATTTCAAATAAAGTACGAGAGTTCAAAGCATCGGAAATAAACTAACGACAGTACATAGCAACACCATAATGAAGCCATCCATGGTGCTACTCCTCCTGATCCTCGGAAGAGGACGGAACCCACTCGACGTGCCAGCCAGGAGGAACCTGGGCAGGCCAAGCGATGAAATTCACCGCCTCATCCAAAGCAGTACCTGAAATAATAGCCACAAGCAAGGCTGAGTGTACTAATACTCAGCAAGGCTTACCCGTCGGGTGAAAGCTACATCACCGACTTCTAGACATGAGAGGCTTTTGGCTGGTGGTTTGTTTTACCAGAAAGCAGCTAAGAGTGAATCCTTACTTTCATTATTGTAGCATCAGGTTCTAGTAGTTTAATCATTCTAGATGAGCAACCTTTCTAGGCATACAAGTGGTGCAATACAATTTAGTACAAACAACAAGTTCATCATGCTCAAAGTTTCACTTGTTACTCAATGCAGCACAGCGGTCAAGCAGTCTCATTAACCGCGAGAAGCAAACAGTTCGAACCGAATTTCACTACCTGGCCAGGGAAACCCAACACACACGGATAATGCTTGCTATAAAAGGCACAAGCACTACCCAACCTTTCCCATCAATCCACAATTCGGAACCAACTCCCACTCCCTTAGGATACAAGGTTATCGGATACTCGCGGACTAAAGCCGGCCGATCTCACGCATGTAACCACATGTGTACAGCAAGGGAAAATACATTTCCAAAGAAAGAAGGCTATCGGTCCTAGCTGTATCAATCGGATACCGGGCTCACCGGTTCCCATAGGTCGGCATGTGCGTGGTACGTTCAAAAACTTGACACACAAAACCACACGTTCCGACCTTAATCCACTTATCATACACAGATGGGAGATCTACACATACCATCCCGCCCGTTCATCCTTATGATTCCAACATAAAGTAAAGGCAAACAACTCCTATATCTCGCGAGTGACAGGAAATCACTCGACTTGTAACGATCCTAAGAGCATAGCACCATCGACCCTATCATACTAGTATTGCAAGACATAGACACTAGAATTATGCAACTAGGGTATTCAAACAACTCCTTGAATGTAAATGCACAGACATAGATAATTCATAGTTGCATAAACTTTAAAGTTAGGTTATGCTCCGAGGCTTGCCTTCTTGAGCTACACCGGTGTGAGACTCCGGGTCGATCACGATGACGTTGACACCACCTTCGGGAGCTTCTTCTTCGTTGGCGGGGACGAGATTGTAAGTGCCGTCAGCGAGAGTGCCTTCTACATGAGATGCACAAGTTTAAGGGTTGCTGCCATTTTTAGGTCTAAAAGTTAAGGCACTTGAAGGCCATATTCACCTAGACACTAAAGTATACCATTCTTTTCTTCATAAGAATTGAAAGGGGATGCTAGGCTTAAATCTTACTTGATGGTGATTGTGTACACATATAAAACAAATTAACTATTATTTCTTATGCAAAGGTTTAGTTCTGGAATTTAACTTCACATGCACCATATTTGCTTAATTATAAAAAATGATCTATACCTTTTTATGAAAACAAATTTGCTCTAGTTCCTTCTCATTTTTGTTTCTCTGTTTCTGTTCATCCTTTTTATCTACAAACTTTATGACGGCTACAGAAGTATAAGAGCGAAGCCCACCCCAAAATTTAGCTAAAACCCAGTTGTACAGAATTTATTAAAATTAGTACAAGTTATTGCTCAAAGAATCAAGATTAATTCATATAAAATCAAAAATACTTCCAAAACAGAAGATTTCTCTACCAGTGCTAGTCATGAGTAAAATAAGAGCTTTGGCCAAGTGGTAGCTAAAAATAACACTTGGACAGTCCTAAATAATTACCCAACCGGAAACCTGTATCTATTTATTTTATAACCTAAATAGGGTAAAAGATTAAGTTTAGCATTTTTCAAACATGTGCCAACAAGTTTCTAGACCTCCGGTGGAAGTTGGCGATTTTTTACTGTAAGAATTATTTTCAATAAATCTAGAACTGAGCTAGAACAGAAATCACTAAACAATTCATAACAGAAGCTAGAAACCATATTTTTAGGTCCCCTTTGGACACAGTGCTCGTACAGACCAAACAAACAACATATCCAAAGTTCAGCTACAAAGGAGCTCAGGATTTGAAACGATGCACAAAACTCTAGAAACTGAGTTTGCATTTTAATTCAAAAACCATTCAACTAAAGTGTATACATGCAAACATGAGATTGGAGTTTAGAACCTCACGAGTCCAGGGAATATTTCTGTGCATTTGTCTGATTTTTCTATGATTTTTAACGGATTTTACAAGATCTCAGAAATTTGAACTAGATCTAAAGAATCTTTTTACGCCCGGAACCCTAGATCTTTTAAAACCTCACGAAAGGGTCCCTACACTTTGCACGCAGGCCCCTAGAACTAAAATGGGGAACACAAATAGGCCCTTGGCCTCACCGGCGGTGGAATTCCGGTGAGGGCACGGCGAGAAAGGCCGGGGAGCTAGACGGGAACGACGAGGGGCTCACCGCGCGTCGTTTGGAGGTGGAAACGTGGCTCGAGGCGGCGTGGTGCAGGCTAGCGACGTGGGGCGGTGGAGCTCCTCTGCTCGGGGTCATCGCCGGCGAGGTGGAGAGGTGCTCGGGGTTGGGAAGCCGGACTGAGAGCTTCACTGGAGGTCGGGGAAGCTCAACGGGGCCTCGGTTTGGCGGCTGCGGGGTCGGAGCGGGCGGTCGACTGTGAGGTGGAGCTCGGCGGCGGAAATGGTGGAGCGGCGAGTGAATCCTTCGATTCCCGGCGAGGGCTGCTCGTCTCCCACTGGGATTGGTTCGAGGGCTAGCTAGGAGGTTGAGTGAGCTTCGAGTGCGGCGGATTGGGAATCCATGGAGGGGAGGGCCGTGAATTTGGCGTGCGGCTGCGAGCGTTCAAGCTTTGCTCTTTGCGGCCGGAGGAGGAAGAAGATGCATGGGAGCATGGAGGAGGGAGAATGGCAGTGACGCTGGCTGGGGAAAGAGGAAAGGTCACTTAGCGAAGCCTTGGAGCGAGCTAGAGAGGTATGGGCTGCTCGGGGACGCGTGCGGGTGGTTGGGCGGCTGCCAGTGCGCCATTGATGGCCTGGCAAGCTCGGGCAGGGCATGGCTGTGGGTTGGCGGTCCAAGATTGTGGCGTGCATGATGGAGGATGCTCTGGCGAAGCTGCAGGCGCTGGTGTTCGGCGAGCGACTGGCCTAGGCGGCTTTGGGCAGGCACGGCGCCGTGCGCCAATGGCGGAGCGCATCTCGCCATGATGGTGCGCCCGCTCGATGCGACGGGGTGGTGTGCGGGGTGCGCGACGAGATGGCTCAGGGGGTCAGACGCGTGTGCGAGAGGCCGGGACACGGCTGCCGAGGGCTCGGCCGGTCAGGCGAGGTCGCGGCCTAGGGCAGAGCCTGGCCGAGCCGTGGTCGGGACACCCGGGGAGCTCCTGCTCTTGGCTCCATTTTCTCCGAAAATTTGAACTAAACTCTTAAAAGTGCAAACACAAAAGTTGGAGTTTGAAAGGTGGGACACGACTTTCTTTTTGGGGTGAACCTGAGATTACGAAATTTTCAAGCTCAAACAGCTATGTTTGAAAAGATGTTCTGCATGGTTTTTAGGGTTTTTGAGGGGATTAACTGCAAAATTTGAAGAAGTTCCAAACAGTAACTGGGCTTCATTTAGGATGACAAACAACTTTTATTTTTGGATATTTTCATATTTAGTAGGAAAATTTCAAGATCTCGGTTGGGTGTCAAGTTAGCCTTTTTGGAATTTTAAACTTTGAAGTTAGAACCCAAATTTAAGTGTGTTTCCATCCTTTTTGCTTTACCCCTGTTTTTAGTGTATTTTTAAAGTTTAAACATCAGGGATGTCACATTTTCCTCAATACAAATGTGCGTGCGTGCGTGTGTGTGTGTGTGTGTGTGACCGATCTCACTGACTTCGACAACTCTCCACTATTCTCCTTGGAGAACCCAGAGAATCCACCAAAGTAGTGAATGGCAAGGCAACCATGCACCAGAAGAGCTAGCTGTGGCGCAAGACAATATTTTACAACGCTCGATCCGTCTCTTTGGCTTTGATTCGTCTCTAGAACTCCCCTCGCAGAAGCAAGAGGAGAATCCACCAAAGGAGATTGTGCATAGCAACCATGGATGTCTCACCATTTGTCTCTTTGTTGTCAACATGGCCAAAAGTCCAGAAGAGCCAAGCAAGTAGGGAGAGGAGTCTCAGATCTTCCAGCTAGTATTTCAGGAAACATCAGTTTTGCATTGTGAAAGTTCTACATGTTTTCAGGTTAATTTTTCCTCAATACAAATGTGTGTGTGTGTGCGCGCGCGTGTGTGTGGGTGCGCGTGCCTATTGTATCTAAGTAGAGTTGCAAGTTTGACTTTCAACAAATGTATACATGCTATAGACAATGTTCCATCATTGCACTTTTGGAAGCGTAGATGCCACCCTAACTGATGATGGAAATGGCCGGCAAACGTATCATTGGTCCTATTTCAACTGCTACTTCTTCTGTCATTGGCTTATGGTCACTCCCTGCAGCTACCATCAATCCCATTCCTGCAATCACACGGCAGGATCAAGTGGAGAATCCACTAGAAGAGATAGTAGTAGTGGTGCCTGGCAACTACAACAACCACACCATTAGGATTTTCGGCTTCAATACTATGCTCTCCTCACAGCAATAATATCATAATGCACCAGAAGAGGCAGCAACAGTGGCACCTGGCAACTGCGGCAGCCACACCATCAAAATAATCAGATTCCACACCTTTGCGTTCTCCTCACAGCAACAAGAGCACAATCCACCAGAAGAGGTAGCAGCATCTCCTAGCAAAGGGGAGCATCATTGCATCCATCTCTTTGACTTCGATGCCTGTGGCGGACCACTCCGAAATTATTCCAAGTTAAGTACCCCAGGACCACTAATCAAGTAGTCAGGCACTTAATCCGGAATAAGCTGGAGCGCCGTCGGATTAAACCCGATTTAACCACGTACTTTTCCCGATCGAATCAACAGCACGCCCACACGAAGGTGAGTTCCAGAGATTACAACATTCCACAAATTTAACATACATAAAGGGGTATCATAGAGTTATTACAAACCAAGTTTGAATTTAAATCAGAGTATCAAATTCTTGCAGCGGAAATAAAATAGTTCATTGCAGCGGAAAAATAAACTAACGACGATACAAGTAACACCATGATGAAGCCTGCCACGGTGCTACTCCTCCCGTTCCTCGGCAGAGGACGGAACCCACTCGATGTGCCATCCAGGGGGAACCTGGGTAGGCCAAGTCATGGCATCGACTGCCACATCCAACACTGTACCTGTAAATAAAAGCCACAAGCAAGGCTTACCCGTCGGGTGAAAACTACATCACCGACATCTAGACATGAGAGGCTTTTGGCTGGTGGGTTTGTTTGCCAAAAAGCAACTAAAAGTAGATCCTTGCTTTCATGTTTTAGCATCATATTCTAGTAGATTTAACCATTCTAGATTAGCATCCTCTCTAAGCATACAAGTGGTGCAATACAATTTATTTCATACAACAAGTTCATCGATCTCATAGTTCCACTTGTTACTCAATGCAGCAAGGCGGTCAAGCAGTCTCATTAACCGCGAGAAGCGGACAGTTCGAACCGAATTTTGCTACCTGGCCAGGGGAAACCCAACACACACGGATAATGCTTGCTATAAAAGGTACAAGCACTTCCCAACCTTTCCCATCGATCCACAATTCGGATCCGAATCCACCTTCCTTAGGATAGAGGTTTACTGCTTCACTCACAGTCTCACGCATATATCCACAAGTGTACGGCAGGGGAAACAAAAGTTTCCAAGGAGAGATGGCTATCGGCCCTAGCTGCTTCAATCTGGTACCGGGCTTACCGATTCCCATATATCGGCATGCATGTGGTACGTTCAAAAACTTGACACACTCAACCACACGTTTCGACCTTAAATCCATTATCATACACGGACGGGAGATCTACATCTACCATCCCGCCCGTCAATCCTTATGATTCCAACATAAGTAAAGACAAGCAACTCCTTGTAACGGACCTAAAGCAATGCCCTATCGATCCTTTCATACTAGTGTTGCAAGTCATAGGTACTAGAAATGTGCAGCTAAGGTATTCAATCAACTCCTTGAAACGTAAATGCACAAGCATAGGGAATTCATAGATGCATAAACTTTAAAGGTTAGGTTATGCTCCGGGGCTTGCCTTCTTGCTCTAGCTGGGGGTTAGCCTCCGGGTTGATTGTTCCTTCGCCGGCACCGTTCTCCGGGGTGCCTTCTCCGTCGGCGGGGATGAGATGGTAGAAGCCGTCCGGAATAGCGCCTTCTACATGAGATGCACAACTTATAGTGGCTGCCTAGTGATTTCAAAACTAAGGCCTTGAAGGCCATATTCACCTAGACATGCAAAAGTACTACTTTCTTCTTCATAAAATTAGAGTAGGGGTGTGGAAAAATTTTATTCATCTTTGATGGTGATTGTGTACATATATAAAAGAAGTTCCATTTATTATTTTGATGTTAGAGTGCTGTTCTGGAATTTTAAACCTTTCCATGTTTTATTTTAATTAATTATCAAAAAGGTCTATTCTTTATATATAACTAAATTCCGCCTTAATTTCTTCTCATTTTTATTTCTCCTTCTCTGTTCATCCTTTTTAGCTATAAAGTTTATGACAGCTACTGGAGTATAAGAGTTAGGCTCACTCTAAAATTTAGCTAAATCTGAGCTACACAGAATTTATTAAAAATAAATCAAACTGCTGCCTGTAGAAATGAAATAAATTCATATAAAATTGAAAATACATCCAAATCAGGAAATTTTCCTACCAGAGCTAGTCATGATACAAGGAGGGCTCTGGCCAAGTGGTGACTCAAAATAACCCTTGGACAATCCTCAATAAATTTCTATCCGAAAACACATATCTATTTATTTGCTAGTCTAAACAGAGCAAAAATTAAGTTTGGCATTTTTAGCAGATGTGCTAACAAGTTTTTAGGCGTCTGGAGAAAAATGGTGATTTTTAGCTGCATGGATTATTTTTAACAATTTCTAGACTACAAAAAGACAGAAATCACAAATTAATTCATAACTGAAGCTACAGTCCATATTTTTATGTCCCCTTCGGACACAAGGTGTCCAAAGTCACTGCAAACAACATATCCAAAGCTCAGCCCTAGCGGAGCTCTGGATTTGAAATGGTGCACAAGTTTCTAAATTTACAGTTTGAATTTTAATTCACAAATGGTTCACCAAAAGTATATACATGCTTAAATGAGATTGGAGTTTACAATCTCACGAGTCCAGGGAGTATTTTTTTGCATTTTTCTGATTTTTGTACGATTTTTAGTGGATTTTACAAGATTCGGGAAAAATAGATCTAGGTTTAAGAATCTTTTTACGCTGGAGACCCTAGAACTTTTAAAACCTTTCAAACAAGTCCCTGATTTTTGCGCAGAGGACCCTAGAACTAAAAAGGGGAACGCAAACGGGTCCACGGCTCGTCGGCGTTGCTACGCCGGCGAAACGACGGCGAGTTGGCTCGGGGAAAGTTGGGGGAAATGGAGAGGAGCTCACCGTGAGTCGGTTGAGGTAGGTCTCGTGGTCGGAGGTGAAGCGGCGCGGCTCGTCGACGTTGAGCGGCGGCGCGGTTAGCTCCGGCGACGTCGCTGGCGGCCTGCGGTGGTCGAGAGACGCGCGGAGGGGCGTGTGAGCTTCACTGGACGATGGTGGAGCTCGTCGTGGGGTTCGTCTACGACGGGGATGGCCGGGGTATGGGGCTCGACGTGGAGGTGGTGTTCGCGGTGTTAATGGCCGAGCGGTGGGGAAAAGTCTCGATTCGCGGCGAGTGAGGCTCGATTCGAGCTGGGGAGTGCTCGAGCGGCTAGCGGGGTGAGTGAGCGAGATTCACGAGCGGGGGATTGGAAAAGGGTGGAGGGATTCGCGGTCGATTTGAGTTCGCGACGGGGAAGCTCGAGCTCGGCTCAAAGCGTCCCGAGGTGGAAGACGATGGAAGCGAACGTGGTGAGAGGGAGAAGGACTGGGCGCTGGCTGGGGGAAGGAATGAGGGTGCTCAGTGAAGGGTTTGGGTGCGCTAGCGAGCACCGAGGTGCCTCGGGAGCGTGCGCACGCGCGCTCGGGCTGTCAAGGTCGCCATTGATGGCGCTGACGGCTCGGGCAGCGGCGCAAGCGCGGGTTGGGCGAAGGAGATCGTGGCGTGGCGCTGGGGGATCCTCTGCAGAGCTTCTTGGAGCGTAGCGGGAGGAGAATCACGGCCCGCGGGACGGCGCTGCGCGGCGCGCGCGGCTGCGGCCAGTGGCCGAGCGAGCTCGCCATGATGGCGCTCCGCGGCGCGAGGCAAAACGCGACGTCGCCCGCGACGTGATGGCTCGGGAAGAAGTCGGACAACCGCGTGACGACAAGCGCCAGCGGCCGCCGCGGCTCGGCCGGCCTGGCGAGGCCTCCGCCGCTCGCCAGCCACGTGGCGGCCGACTCCCGGCCGGAGCAGTGGCGCGCCAGGGCCACTGTTGGGCGCCCGTGGAGCTCCTGTGCCCCCTTCGAATTTTCTCCAAAAATTTGAACTGAACATGAAAAAGTGTGAAAACAAAAGTTGGAGTTTGGGAGGTGGGACACAACTTTCTTTTTGGGGTGAACCTGAAATTTCAAATGTTTCGAGCTCAAACAACCGAAATTCAAAAAGGTATTCAGAACTGTATTTCGAGTTTTCGAGGGGCTAAACTGCAAAATTTTCAAAAGTTCCAAACAGTGACTAGGCCTTATTTGTGATGAAAAACAACTTTTATTTTTGGAGATTTTCAAGTTTAGTACAAAATTCTTGAGATTTCAGTTGGGTGTCAAACAACCTTTGTTTTTGAATTTCCATTTGAATTTTTGATGAATTTTTTTTTGAATTCCAACCGATAATTCCCTTTTGCACTTGTTTTAAGTGTACTTTTAATATTTTGACATCAGAGATGTCACAATGCCTCTCTGCCATTGTCCTTGCAGAACACAGAGAATAAAACAAAGTAGTGAATGGCAACCATGCACCAGAATAGCTTGCTCTGGCGCAAGGAAATATTTGGCAACGCTCGATCCGTCTCTTCGGCTTTGATGCCTCTCGAACACTCCCTCACAGGATCAAGGGGAGAATCCACCACAAGAGATAGTTCCTAGCAACCATGGATCTCTCACCGTTTGTCTCTTTGGTGTCAACTTGGACAAAGGACCAGAAGAACCAAGGAAGTAGGGAGAGGAGTACCTGATCTTCCTGCTAGAGTTTCAGGAAACATCAACTTTGCATTGTGAAACTTCTACATTTTTTCAAGCTAATTTTTCCTCAATACAATTTTGTGTGTCTGTGTGTGCGTGTGTGTGTGTGTGCGTGTGTGTGTGTGTGCCTATTGTATCTCAGTAGAGTTGCGAGTTTTACTTTCAACAAATGTGTACATGTTATAGATAATGTTCCATCATTGTACTTTTTGCAGTGTAGATGCCAGCCTGACTGTTGATGGCAATGGCTGGCAATCCTATCATTGGTCCTATTTCATCTGCTACTTCACCTGCCACTGGCTCATTGTCACTCCCTACACCTACCGTCAATGCCATTACTGCAATCACATAGCAGGATCAAGTGGAGAATCCACTAGAAGAGATAGCAGTAGTGTCACCTGGAAACCGCAACAACCACACCATTAGGATTTTCGATTTCAATATTGTGCTCTCCTCGCAGCAACAAGAGCATAATGCACCAAAAGACGTAGCAACAGCGGCACCTTGCAACCGTAGCAGCTGCACCATCAAAATTATCGGGTTCCACACCTTTGCATTCTCCTCGCAGCAATAAGAGCAAAATCCACTAGTAGAGGTAGCAGCATCATCTGGCAAAGGAGAGCGTCGTTCCATCCATCTCACTGCCTTCGACGCCCCTCCGCCATTCTCCTTGTAGAACCCAAAGAATCCACCAAAGTAGTGAATGGCAACCATGGACCATAAGAGCTTGTTGTGGTGCAAGGCAATATTCGACAACGCTCGACCCATCTATTTGTCTTTAATGCCTCTAGAACACTCCCTCATTGAAGAAAGAGGAAAATCCACCACAAAAGATTGTGCTTAGCAACCATGGATCTCTCACCGTTTGTCTCTTTGGTGTCAACATGGCAGAAAGTCCAGAAGAACCAAGGAAGTAGGCAGAGGAGTACCAGATCTTCCTGCTAGTGTTTCAGGAAACATCAACTTTGCATTGTGAAAGTTCGATATGTTTTCATGTTAATTTTTCCTCAATACTACTGTGTGTGTGTGCGCGCGCGTGTGTGTGGGTGCGCGTGCCTATTGTATCTCAGTAGAGTTGCGAGTTTGACTTTCAACAATTGTATACATGTTATAGACAATGTTCCATCATTGCACTTTTGGAAGTGTAGATGCCACCCTAACTGATGATGGAAATGGCCGGCAAACGTATCATTGGTCCTATTTCAACTGCTACTTCTTCTGTCATTGGCTTATGGTCACTCCCTGCAGCTACCATCAATCCCATTCCTGCAATCACACGGCAGGATCAAGTGGAGAATCCACTAGAAGAGATAGTAGTAGTGGTGCCTGGCAACTACAACAACCACACCATTAGGATTTTCGGCTTCAATACTATGCTCTCCTTGCAGCAATAATAGCTTAATGCACCAGAAGAGGCAGCAACAGCGGCACCTGGCAACTGCGGCAGCCACACCATCAAAATCATCGGATTCCACGTCTTTGCGTTCTCCTCGCAGCAACAAGAGCACAATCCACCAGAAGAGGTAGCGGCGTCTCCTAGAAAAGGGGAGCGTCGTTGCATCCATCTCTTTGGCATCGATGCCTCTCTACCATTGTACTTGCCGAACCCAGAGAATCCACCAAAGTAGTGAATGGCAACCATGGATCGGAATAGCTTGCTGTGGTGCAAGGAAATATTGGGCAACGCTCGATCCGTTTATTCGGCTTTGATGCCTCTCCAACACTCCCCTCAGAGGATCAAGGTGAGAATCCACCACAAGAGATAGTGCCTAGCTACCATGGATCTCTCACAGTTTGTCTCTTTGGTGTCAACATGGACAAAGGTCCAGAAGAACCAAGGAAGTAGGGAGAGGAGTATCTGATCTTCCTGCTAGTGTTTCAGGAAACATCAACTTTGCATTGTGAAAGTTCTACATGTTTTCAGGTTAATATTTCCTCAATACAATTTTGTGTGTGCGTGTGTGTGTGTCTGTGTTTGTGCCTATTGTATCTCAGTAGAGTTGCGAGTTTTACTTTCAACAAATGTATACATGTTATAGATAATGTTCCATCATTGCACTTTTGGCAGTGTAGGTGCTACCCTAACTCATGATGGCAATGGCTGGAAATCGTATCATTCGTCCCATTTCATCTGCTACTTCAACTGCCACTGGCTCATGGTCACTCCCTACGCCTACCATCAATGCCATTACTGCAATCACATGGCAGGATCAAGTGGAGAATCCACTAGAAGAGATAGCAGCAGTGGCACCTAGAAACCATAACAACCACACCATTAAGATTTTCGGTTAAATATTGTGCTATCCTCACACCAACAAGAGCAGAATACACAAGAAGAGGTAGCAACAGTGGCACCTAGCAACCGCAGCGGCCGCACCATCAAAATTATCGGGTTCCACACCTTCGTATTATCCTTGCAGCAACAAGAGCAGAATCCACCAGAAGAGGTAGCAGCCTCTTCTGGAAAATGGGAGCGTCGTTCTATCCATCTCACTGACTTCGATGACTCTCCCTATTCTCCTTGTAGAACCCAGGGAATCCACCAAAGTAGTGAGTTGAAACAATGGACCAGAAGAGCTAGCTGTGGCGCAAGACAATATACGACAACACTCGATCCGTCTCTTTGGATTTGATTCCTCTCTAGCACTCCCTCGCAGAAGCAATAGGAGAATCCACCAAAGGAGATTGTGCTTAGCAACCATGGATCTCTCACCATCTGTCTCTTTGGTGTCAACATGGTAGAAAGTCCAGAAGAAACAAGGAAGTAGGCAGAGGAGTACCAGATCTTCCTGCTAGTGTTTCAGGAAACATCAACTTTGCATTGTGAAAGTTCTGTATGTTTTCAGGTTAATTTTTCCTTAACACTATTGTGTGTGTGTGTGTGTGTGTGGGTGTGCGCGCGCCTATTGTATCTCAGTGGAGTTGCGAGTTTGACTTTCAACAATTGTGTACATGTTATAGACAATGTTCCATCATTGCACTTTTGGAAGTGTAGATGACACCCTAACTGATGATGGCAATGGCTGGCAATCCTATCATTGGTCGTATTTCATCAGTAACTTCATCTACCACTAGCTCATGGCCACTCCCTGCAGCTACCATCAATGCCATTCCTGCAATCACACGGCAGGATAAAGTGGAGAATCCACTAGAAGAGAGAGTAGCAGTGGTGCCTGGCTACTACAACAACCACACCATTAGGATTTTCAGCTTCAATACTATGCTCTCCTCGCAGCAATAATAGCTGAATGCACCAGAAGAGGCAGCAACAGCGGCAACAAGAGCACAATCCACTAGAAGAGGTAGCAGCATCTCCTAGCAAAGGGGAGCATCGTTGCATCCATCACTTTGACTTTGATGCCTCTCTGCCATTGTCCTTGCAGAACCCAGAGAATCCACCAAAGTAGTGAATGGCAACCATGGACCAGAATAGCTTGCTTTGGCGCAAGGAAATATTCGGCAATGCTCGATCCGTCTCTTCGGCTTTGATGCCTCTCCAACACTCCCCTCACGGGATCAAGGGGAGAATCCGCCACAAGAAATAGTGCCTAGCAACCATGGATCTCTCACCGTTTGTCTCTTTGGTGTTAACATGGACAAAGGTACAGAAGAATCAAGGAAGTAGGGAGAGGAGTACTTGATCTTCCTGCTAGTGTTTCAGGAAACATTAACTTCGCATTGTGAAAGTTTTTTATGTTTTCAGGTTAATTTTTGCTCAATACTATTGTGTGTGTGTGTGTGTGTCTGTGTGTGTGTGTGTGTGTGTGTGAGAGAGAGAGAGAGAGTGCGCGTGCCTATTGCATCTTGGTAGAGTTGCGAGTTTTACTTTCAACAAATATATACATGTTACATATAATGTTCCATCATTGCACTTTTGGCGGTTTAGATGTCACTCTATCTTCAATGTTCAATAAGAGATAGTGGCAACACCTAGCATGTGCGACAACCACGCCATTAGGATCTTCTTCTTGAACACCTTTTCTACATTATCCTCGTAGCATCAAGAACATAATCCACCAGAAGAGGTAGTAGTGGCTCCTGGCAATGGGCAGCGTCGTTCCATTTGTCTCTTAGGTTTTGACACCTCTCCTCCATGCCCTTTTAGAACCAAGATAATTCATCAGAGGTAGTGAATAGTAACTGTGGACCAGAAAGCAGCGGCTTTTGGTAATGGTGAGTGTCGATCCAATCTATATCTCTGGCTTTCAGACCTCTCCTGCATTCCCCTTGCAGAGTCAAGAGAATCGACCAGAGGTGGTGAATGCCAACAAAAAAAACCAGAAGAGGTTGCTATGGCACTAGGCAAGGGTCAACAACGTTCTATCCGTCTCTATGGCTTTGATACCTCAACCACACTCGCCTCACATAATCAAGAGGTGAATGCACCACAGGAGATAGTGCCAAGCAACCACAGATCTCGCACTGTTCATCCCTTTGGTGCCAACATTGGCAAAGGTACAAAGGAACCAAGGAAGTAGGTCAAGATAGGAAACAAAGAAGTAGAACAAGAGTGGAGTACCCGATCTTCCTACAAGTGTTTCAGGCAATAGCAACTTTGCATTGTGAAAGATCTACATGTTTTTAGGTTATTTTTTGCGCAATACTACTTATCTACTGTTGGTCGAAGTCGAAAGAGGAAATCGATCGACACACTAGTTTTTCTTCACTCATTTAGACATTATAGACTTCATACCAAGCCACTGTCTTTTTTATTTGAATAAGGTTGTAGTTTTCTTTGAGTCAGTCGACTCATCAATCACTGGAGAAACTGTACAACAAAAATAGGGCTACATCTAGATCAACGAAGACAGAAATATGATTTAGGGTTCTGTAATTTCTTATTGCCATGTTAAATCCTCCTATAATTTCTTCCTTGCTCTAGCATGTGTGTGTGTGTGTTGTGGGGGGATGCTTTGCCTTGCTGGTGCTTCCTCCTTTTTGTCGGCTATAGTGTTTTCTCTTGACCAGAGGTCCAAGAGAAATTGGTGCACACACTTGGTTTCATAGCGATGATGCCGAGGACAGCTATTTGCCACATCACAAAGGAGGTCATCTGCCTCACAGAAACACGACATTGGTGAACCACCTTATGACCTTAGTACCTTCCTGGTCATTTGCCTCCTCCATCCTAGGATCACCTACAAATATCCAAAAGAATAC
Organism: Digitaria exilis; assembly: GCA_015342445.1. Taxonomy (NCBI): domain Eukaryota; kingdom Viridiplantae; phylum Streptophyta; class Magnoliopsida; order Poales; family Poaceae; genus Digitaria; species Digitaria exilis. The sequence goes on from JACEFO010000651.1 coordinate 18,436, forward strand.
TACATCCCTACAGCTAGGAGCTCTTGCCTCATGGCAACAATCATATACGAGGAGTATTTCATGCGGTGACCATTGTGATTTTGATCCATGTCTTTAGAAAGCAATGAGTTCCTCACCTACTTCTATAGTAGTGCCCTCTCCTTTGTTGCAGTTGAAAGGGTGGAGAGGGGGTGCAAACAAGCCATGGGTGGTCCAAAGATCCACCCTTTCAAGCCTTGTTTGGTTAACCTCCTTCCCAATGGGATTGGAGGGGATTGAGGACTTGTTTGGATATTTATGCATTGGATGGAGGTTCGGAAGGATTGAATCCCCTACAAGTCAAAATCCCCTAAGGTGTTGTGTTTCGATAGAGGTGAATTGGAGGGGGATGAAGGGGATTGAGTCTAAAATGAACTAACCAAGGCCTTAGTGGTGGTTGGGGTGGCAACTTCTTGTTTGATGTCATGGATGGTAGGTGAGGAGAGATTAGGGTTTAGTCTAGGGTATTGTACTGTCGGTAGTTGATATATATAGCAGATAAGGTTGTCGGGTCAAGTGGGCTTGTTGGGCCCAAGGTCTTTTTTGGAAGCGGGCCTTACAACCGTCCGTCTCCAAAAATCGATTAACGGAGGCGGACAATTTAAGACCACCGCCTCCAAAAATAAATGATTTTTGAGGCGCTTATTTTAAAATGTCTGCCTGCGTTAATTGATTTTTCGAAACGGTTAAATAAGACCGCTTCTGAAAGCGTCAGCCTCTGTTAGTGCCTTATATTAACAGAAGCGGTTAGGATTCGTCCGCCTCTGAAAATAAATAAGCAGTGCCTCCTAAAATCCTATTTGTAGTAGTGGTCTTCCCTCGAGGTCAGACCCCACGGTCTGGTGGACCGGGGGTCGAGCGGAACAGACGTCTATGACCCCTGCGTCCCTCGACCGTTTCGGGGGTCGGGCGAGGGGGAGGCGCCCGACCCACGGCAGACTGGGCTGCTCTCGTCCGGTGTCAGGCCCTCTCGTCGTTCGCTCGCCGTTAGCAGGCGTCGTGTCGGTGGGGGCCCATGATCCATGACCTCCACAGTAAAGTAAGTGGATCTAGATAAGAGGAACGGAACTCGAGAATTATTTAATAACATGAATGTGCAAGAGGTGAGGTACAATAGTTGTGTAGATATACTAATATTATTTAAAGTTGCTCAAACGTAATGAGAAATACCAATAACACATATGTAGGACAACACAAGATCAGGAAGAACTGATGCAGGAAATACAAAAATGAAGAACATTCAAGTAGAACAAAATCAACTGGTAACATGCATATTTCAAATTCAAATGTAATTGCAAACATAATTATAGAGAAGAAGAATGGCAAGCAACCAATAAGAGCTTACGAAGGAAGAAGTCAAAGCGTCGAAGCCTTTATCAGATGTGAGCGGGTTGAAGCTCTAGAAGGCAACAATGAAGCATTGAACAGCAAGTACACTCCTCATATTGGTAGGGAATTCAAAACCAAGGATGGAGACCACCATTTTATCAATTTCTATGCATTCCTAGCTGGCTTTGAAGTAGCCGTAACAAATGTATCTAGAACAACATATAAGAAGAGGAACAACAAAATATTCGGGGAATAACATAAGAAACTTGTCGATGGCGAAAGTCAATATGATCCAAGTAAAATACCTTAGAATCAGAAAATTAAATAAATAGAAAATGGAAGTTGGAAAAATACAGAGGCAAAAAATTGGGATATGAAAACAAAACCCTGATAAAAAAACAAAAAACAAAGAAGAATATACGAAATGAACAAAAAAGTCTAGAACTTCTAGCAAGATAATATGAAATGAACATAAACCCTAATGATTGGCATGGCTTTGCAGTGCCATGTTTCCCTGTATTGAAAGCCTTAATAGCACCACGTAGCCATTGCAACACATACTCCACACTAGTCATAATCTTTAGCACTAATAATATCCTAATAAATTCCAAAATACTTTGGAATCCATGAAGAATTAGGGCAGAGAAAGCTACTTAGTGCAACCACCATAAAGCAAACGAAGATATCTTCATCAGACAAGGTAACATTCTTTATAAACTTTTTGGCAAAATAGGTAACTTGGGGAAGATTTAGTAGAACTACAGACTTTCCTCCAGTAGGATCACTTGGGAATGATCTGGCACCAATTGTGTTGTGTTCAATAAAAGAACAAAATCTACAAAGAACTACATAAAAGAGAACTGAAAAAACAAATGCACAACAAAACAATAAGTATGTAAATGCATATGATCTGTGGGAAGAAATGCATATAATGTTGGCTATTGGAAAAATACATGTCAACCTACAATTATTGTGTAGCTGAAGACAAATTGCCTATAAAAACTTGCAAAATATTCTGAATGTCTCAACTTTGGTAATCAATACGTAATTAAAAAAATAGAACTGCAATGGAGAATCATGCACTTGTCTGACAATTAAAGTGACAAGAAAAGGATAATGAGTCTCCAACCCGATACTTCGCGGTCATTGATAGTTCATGTTTCAGTTTCTTTATAAGCTTGAACTGAGCAATTAATCGGGCATATGCATAGGTAGAAGGAAAAACCAATTAAAGAACCAAAAAATGGAGAATGTAAGAGGAATGGACATTAAACCTATGGATACTACTAAATTACATGAGGAAACTTCAAGCACGAACATTGGTCACTATGCATAGTCTACGGATAAAAATTCATGCTCAATTACCCTTCATAGATTTAGCAGTAATATATATTCAACAAGCAATTGAATCCCATATAATTATCATAACTGAATATATATGGAGAAATGGATAGATCAATTAAATTTAAGAGGTACATGCGAACTCAATAATTGAAAGTAGATAGAAAATGTACATATTTCATAACTAGCTCAAATAGAGCATGATTGAGGCCCTCTGTTTCATCAATTGAAGATGATGACTAGAACTCAAAGGACATACACATATCACATATTATATATGAGAATTGAGTAGTGAAAATAAAACTTTGAAAAACTATAGGAAGCAAATATCAGCAAAATATATTCATTCATTAAACTTACATGAGAATGATGATCCCTGTCTGTAAGAGGGCAGAGTGTGTCATAACCAAGACTTGGCAGTTGCGAACACTAAACATCATTATAGTCATTGTAATCAGTATCTTCAGACTTACTACAAGATGAATCAACTACAGAAGGGGGACATTTGCGAGACATCTAAAAATAAAAACAGTAAGATATGAGATTCTTTACAAAGAAATCTGAGAACAAATAGCATATATAATTAGCAAATTTTAACATTGAACACAAATGCTACCAGGGCAACTAATTACACATGTAATTAAATAACACCACATAAAGGATGAGTGGTATGTAAGTAGATAACTCCGCTTATATAGAATCACATCTACAACTACACAATCAATAGATGGGGATCAGAAAACAAACATCTAGTAATCTAATCGGGAACCTCATCTACATCTACACCAAATTATAGCATGGTCTATGGCTAGCGGCGCGGCGCATCAGGCGGTGGTTGAGACCTCACATGGATGGGGAATGTGGAGAGTAAGTATGGTTCTAGTGCATCTGAGGAGAACATGGAGAATAGGTGATGGGGGTGGTGGGGGAGATGCGGCCGATAGTGGAGGTCCAGATGCAGCCGGTGGATGGTGGTGCCATGCCTGAGGGCGAATGGACAAGGGAGGCGTCGTCGGCGTAGGGACTAGAGTTATGGTTTCCGCCTGCCTTTTATACATTTTTGGGTCCAAGCGAATCGTTGGATCATCTGCACGGTCTAGATAAGTCGGACCTTAGGTAAAAAAGGCCCAGGATGGTTTGTTATCCCGTTTAACCAACCATTTACTATTTAAAGTAATGATTACGTTGTGAAGGAATTGGAAAATAATACCTTATATACACTATTACATTTTTTATATTCAATACATAACATATAAGTTATCACGGAGTAATTTCTACAATTTAGAATGGATTTGTATTTTCATCATTTTATTGAACTTTCAAGGTTACCACAAATGATTCTAGTTTGAAATATATGTACCACTAATAAAATTTGAAAAATTAAAAAACATATTTAGGATCACATGTTCCATTCTAGCCCATGCCATAGAAATATGTGAAAATTTAATTGTGTTCTATGGACAATTCAAACTTCTATCACAAAATTACCAAAAAATAATTGTGATAATATCTAAGGTTGGTTAGAAAATTTTAGAAACTAGCGTGCAACACATTTTTGGATCATAAACTTGTCATAGGGAATTTAAATAATTACAATAAAATAGAATTAAACCTTTTTCACAAAAGGATTCACCTCTCACATAGTTTCTTACAACTCAAGCCAAACATTGATGTTTATGTACCATAAAGTGTTTATTACTCATATACACTTAAATTATACATATAACCACATATTAACATTTTTGGACTTACATAGCCATTTATTAGGCAAATATTTTTTCTATTATTTAAATAACTAATTAGGATACTTGTGTGAAGTAACTTGGACAACAAATAATCTTAAGCCCCATTTAGATTGGGAAACTTTGCAAACATTTAAAATTTTTATTCCATTGAAAACCATGATCCCTCTCACGAACACGCTTCTCCAAATAGTTTGCTATAATGAATATTTGTGAACTTTTCTATTCTAAATGGGGCTCATATGCCCCATTGCGTTTTTTACATGTAATACTGTTAACGTAGAAATCGACACTCAAGCCCGAGAGTATCGCTGATGAAGCTCGGACTGTTGAACTTTGATGGGACCTGCTAGGGTTTGCGCCCGATCTTTCGATGTGAGGAGTGGGGATAACTCGATTAGATAATGGTGGCGTCGTTCACGGCCCGACTACAGCGTTCCAGGGCTGCGCCTTAGCAACCGATACTCCGCCTCCAATGGCTACCGCGATCTTGTGGAGCGCGTAACCCGGCCACTAGGGCACCCGTTCCTGCAAGCAATCGAAGAACAAGCAAGAACAAGTAGAACAAGCAACTAAATTAAAAATATGGATTTAATACCAATCTGAATACACAAAGTTGGGGTTCCGAATCGAGTAGAACGGATGGTGTAGTCGAGTTGTAGATATGAGCGAAGCATGATCATACTCACATGGAATGATTTCAGAATCACATGTTTTGCTTTGCTCACACTCCTCCGATGTGCGAGGTACGGCACAATCATTCTTTAGCGATTCTAGTTGTTCAAATTGCTCCGTGCACTCATCCTCCTGCAAAATATTATGGATAGCAAGGGGAAAAAGAAGATGTTCCAACTCTAGCTGTGGTGCTGAAATTTGAGAAGAAGTATCACACAAAGCTTCCTTGTCACAAGGCACAACAAGCAAATCATGTTGTGATGAAGGCAAATTAGCAACGAGTTCCACTATTTCTTGCCCTCTTTCAGCATGTAAAGTGGACAATTGTTGGTTATAATATGTACCATCCTTCTTGCAAGTATTCATACATGAAATATTCTGTTTTTCAGCTTTACAAGCATGCAAAAACAAGTAAGAGATATGGTTAAATGTTTCACTAATGAGCAATGTTTGAATTTCAGAATAGAGCCCTTTCATGAACCTACTCATTGTATCTTCCATGTAATCATTCAAGCCACCAAAGATCATACAAATTTTAAAATCATGAAAGTATTGTCTCACAGTCCTACTACCTTGTTTCAATTTCTCTAGTTTGGCAAGCAAAAGATCAACATAATATGCAGGAATGAAAGCTTCTCTAAAAACAAATTTGAAATCTTGCCAAGATTGTAGAACTTTATGGTTCCTACAAAGATGTTTCCATTCTGGCAAAGCACGTTCAGTTAAAATATTAGAGGCAATATAAATCTTTTGTTTCTCAGACAGATCATGCTCATCAAATTCATTATCTATTGTCAACTCCCAATCAATGTATGCTTTAGGATCAAAGTTACCAGCATAGGGAGGCAAGTTGTGAATGATATCTTGGATCTCATGGTGCTCAAAAATCTCTGTATCACCTGTCATGATTAGTAAAAAACAAGAAACACAAAAAATAATATGGATCCTCCTATCAACTACTAGGATGTGGCTGTTGTAAATCTCTCAATCGCAAGCTATTCAAACAAGGTCTTACAAGTTCTTACCAAGCAAAACAGGAGCTGGCGGCAACCAACAAGTCTGCAACCATGGAGCGAAGTCTATCGGTGCCGAAGCAACAGACCCTGTAACACTGTAGTCGATATGTGGAGCTATAGGTGGGCTGTAACAAGGAAGTACTAGCACCACGTTACTTACAAAAGCAAGTTGAATAATCGTTCAACGGTGGTACTGTGCTGATCTTAGGCTAGAACGTGCTAGAGACGTGAGCCTAGACACAAACGAAGTCACTGAACTGCAGCAAAGATAGATCACAAGGAGAGAAATAGGACCAAAAGAAAACCTCTTCTTTTCTTCTCTTTATTTTCTTTCTTTCTTTCTTGCCAACTGATGGGAACCAGCTAGGGTTTGCGTGGGGAAAAAACAAGGAAACCCTAATCTGCAATTGTGACACAAACGTGACAAGAACTCGAAACTCTAAATGACTAGACGCTAAGACCAGCAACTCGACGCAACCAATGCAACCGAAAACTCAACAAGCCCTAACTAAGCAGTGCTAGTAAAAGGCCGAAAAGAGTCTATAGGGTGCGGTCGGGGAAATATTCTACTATTTTTTTTTTGGCTTTTTCTGGACTACAGGAGATTAAAACAATGAAGGGATGGAAATCTCTCACCGACAAACCTTGCTCTGATTACCAACTGATGGGAACCTGCTAGGGTTTGCGCTCGATCTTTCGATGAGAGGAGTGCGGATAACTCGATTGGATAATGGTGGCGTCGTTCACGGCCCGACTACAGTGTTCCAGGGCTGTGCCTTAGCAACCGATACTCTGCCTCCAATGGCTACCGTGATCATGTGGAGCCCGTAACCCGGCCACTAGGGCACCCGTTCCTGCAAGCAATCGAAGAACAAGCAAGAACAAGTAGAACAAGCAACTCAATTGCAAATATGGATTTAATACCAATCTGAATACACAAAGTTGGGGTTCCGAATCGAGTAGAACGGATGGTCTAGTCGACACACGCGTCTACAAGGAAGTAGCAATGGCTAAACTTTCATCAAAACAAAACCCAATCTGTTTGTGGCGGCTATGGAGGTATATGAAAGGGGTAGGGGACGACCAGGACATGGTGAGGGTCGTCCCTCAACCCTAGGGTGGTCCCCTAATGGGCCCCACTTGATACACAGCCCATCGGGCCAAAATAAGATGACACAACACCGTTGGCTGAAAAGGACTCAGTGGTATTTTGACGATTGCGGCTGACTCAGGTTGGATCTGTTGGAAAGTAGACTTGATAAGCTTTCCATGAAGTACTTGAATGCCCAAAACAGAGTCCGTATGAAGTCGTGGCGGTCGTCACAAGTTGGCACTTTCCTGCAGTCCGAATCCAGCGTTTCCAAAACGTGTTGGATTTGATCTCTTTCCTTCCTGGGCCAAAAGTGACGTGGTGGCCTGGTGAGGATGTTGGGAATACTTGGACTTGGTCCCCAATCAACTTCTTTGGTCCTCCATGCCTTCCATATATGTTTGGCACTCTTTTTAATCCATGTATTTATTTCTGAAAATGACAATGAACACACATCATGGCGTAGCATCAATTCAATGAATGTAGCAAAGATAGTGATGATATAAGATTGATTCACCTTTTGTTTAAAAGACACCGGTATGGTCATACCTGAGATGGTGATGTCCTCATCATTCTCCCCTTTTTGGCTGCAAGTCGTCCCCGACTTGCTCCAGTGTCATTCAAAGGTTCGTGGTTGGATGTTGGAATGTGGAGCGATGGCCATCCTGCATGGCCACAAGCAGCAAAGCTTCCTTTCTTTGGGACAACCCTGTTGCATAAATGAAAGGCTAGGAAAACTTTGCAAGACATTGTTAGTGTTAGTGCAGCCTCCAAGTTGATCATAGGATTGTATCGCAAAAGGAGATTTTAGATTAGAGCAAATATATACTTTCTGCACCAAATATTCTCCTTTGCTGTCATATTTAGCAATTGCATGAAGCGAACAATGTTTAAAACATGGAAAACCAGATTTTTCATATAATTCTTTCTCCAAACTATTCAGGTCACGAAGACAATCAAGTTCGATATAACCTAAACAATTAAAAGAAGATAGTATATTCAACTCATCTTTTGTGGCGGACCACTCTGAAATTATTCCAAGTTAAGTACCCACAGACCACTAATCAAGTAGTCAGACACTTAATCCGGAATAAGCTGGAGCGCCGTCAGATTATATCCGATTAACCACGTACTTTCACGATCGAAACAACACGCGCGCCCACACGAAGGTGAGTCCCAGAAATTACAACATTCCACAAGTTCAACTTACATAAATAGTCTCATCAATTATTACAAACCAAGTCTGAATTTTTAAAATAAAAGTGCGAGAGTTCAATGCAGCGGAAATTAACTAATGAAGATACAAAGCAACACCATAATGAAGCTGTCCATGCTGCTACTCCTCCCGATCCTCAGAAGAGGACGGAACCCACTCGACATGCCAGCTAGGTGGAACTTAGGCAGGCCAAGAAATGGAATTCACTGACTCATCCAAAGCAATACCTGAAATTAATAGCCACAAGCAAGGCTGAGTATACTAATACTCAGCAAGGCTTACTCGTCGGGTGAAAACTACATCACCGACTTCTAGACATGAGAGGCTTTTGGCTGGTGAGTTTTTTTGCCAGAAAGCAACTAAGAGTGGATCCTTATTTTCATGATTTTAGCATCAAATTCTAATAGTGTTAACCATTCTAGATTAGCATCCTCTCTAAGCATACAAGTGGTGGAACACAATTTATTACATACAACAAGTTCATCATCCTCATAGTTCCACTTGTTACTTAATGCAGCACAGCGGTCAAGTAGTCTCATTAACCGCGAGAAGCGGACAGTTCGAACCGAATTTCACTACCTGGCCAGGGAGACCCAACACACACAGATAATGCTTGCTATAAAAGGTACAAGCACTTCCCAACTTTTCCCATCGATCCACAATTCGGCGCCGGGTCTACTCTCTTAGGATAAAGGTTTACCGCTTCATTCACGGCATCACGCATATATCCACTTGTGTATGGCAAGGGAAACAAAACATTTCCAAGGAGAGATGGCTATCGGTCCTAGCTGTATCAATCTGGTACTGGGCTTACCGATTCCCATAGGTCGGCATGTGCGTGGTACGTTCAAAAACTTGACACACAGAACCACACGTTTCGACCTTAATCCCATTTATCATACACGGACGGGAGATCTACACATACCATCCCGCCCATCCATCCTTATGATTCCAACATAAGTAAAGACAAGCAACTCCTATATCTCGCGAGTGATAGGAAATCACCAGACTTGTAACGGTCCTAAGGCATTGCTCTACCGACCCTATCATACTAGTATTTCAAGACATAGGTACTAGAATCATGCAACTTAGGTGTTTAAACAACTCCTTGAAACGTAAATGCACAAACATAAATAATTCATAGTTGCACAATTTAAAAGTTAGGTTATGCTCCGGGGCTTGCCTTCTTGAGCTACGCCGGGGTCAGACTCCGGGTCAATCACGACGACGTCGGCACCACCATCGGGAGCTTCTTCTTCATTGGCGGGGACGAGAGTGTAGGTGCCGTCAGAGAGAGTGCCTTCTACATGAGATGCAATATATTTTAAGCGTTGCTGCTGGTTTTTAGTCTAAAGGCTAAGGCACTTGAAGGCCATATTCACCTAGACATACAAGTAGTTTATTCTTTTCTTCACAAAATTAGAGAAAGTGTGTGTGGTGTAAGTTTTATGCTTTTATGATGGTGATTGTGTACACATATAAAACAATTCAAACCATTATTTCTATACAAGTGTGTAGTTATGGAATTTCAACTTCACATGCACCATATTTGATCAATTATCAAAAGTGATCTATTTCATTTTATAAAACTCAATTCTACTCTAGTTCCTTCTTATTTTGTTTCTCTGTTTCTGTTCATCCTTTTTATCCACAAACTTTATGATAGCTAATAGAGTATAAGAGCTAGGCTCACTCCAAAATTTAGCTAAAACCGAGCTATACAGAATTTATTAAAAAAAGTACAAGTTGCTGCTCAAAGAAACAATATTAATTCATATACAATCAAAATCAGTTCCAAAACAAAATATTTCTCTACCAAAGCTAAACATGAGTGAAAGAAGGGCTCTGGCCAAGTGGTAGCTAAAAATAACACTTGAACAGCCCTCAATTATTTTCTACCCGAAAACCAACATCTATTTATTTGCTGGCCTAAACAGAGTCTAAAATTAGGTTTAGCATTTTTCCAATATGTGCCAACAAGTTTCTAGGCCTCTGGTGAAAGTTGGTGATTTTTGACTGCATAAAATATTTTTAATAAATACAGGACTGAGCTAGAACAGAAATCACTAAAAAACTCATAACTGAAGTTACAGGCCATATTTTTAGGTCTCCTTTGGACACAAAGCTTCTACAGACCATAAAAGCAACATATCCAAATATCACATTCATAGCAACTGTAGTTTAGGAGCTATGCACAAAACTTCATTTTAAAAGTTTACTTTTTATAAACTGAACCAAGCATCACAAGCATATACATGCTGTGAAGCGAATAAAATAGACATCGCCAGGAGTACAAAGAATTTTAGTTTGCATTTTTCTGATTTTTCGTTGATTTGTAATGCATTTTACAAAGTCGCAGCTTTTACCCTAGATCTGAAGTTTTGTTTCTCACTTTAACCCTCAGATCTTTCGAAACCTTCCTCTCAGGTCCCTGGTTTCTTGCACTGGGAACCCTGCAAAAAGGAAGAGGATGAAGTGAGGCCTCGGGGCGGAATTGGGAGCTTGGTGGCCCAAAATCCGGCGAGGGAAGGCTGGGATTGGATGGGGTGAGGGCATGAGAGTGACGAGGAGGATGAGGCGAACCCATTCCTCACCTTGGACTTGAGGATTGGAGGCCGTGAAGGGGGCGGCAGCGAGCTCAGTGGCCTGCAGCCATGGCTGCCATGCATGGCAGTGGCGCTGCAGGTGGAATCCGCGGCGGCTGTGCGGCTGATGTGGTCGGGGGAGGGAAGGAGGAGATCCTGGGCTCCTTGGTGGAGGTCTTGGCGCAGTAGGACGTGGATGGCGAGCTCGGGACAAGCTCCCAGCGATGGCAATGGAGGCAGTGGCTCTGGAGAGAAAAAAAAAATGGAGGGCTAGGGTTTGGGGGAAAAACGCTTGGGGTTAAATGGAGTAGAGCGGGGTAGAGATGGGATTTCGCGTGGGCAAGGGAAGAGAAGGGTGCGGGGCACCAGTGGACAGGGAGGCCACCGCCCAAGCTCCCCAACCAGCGATTGAGAGAGAAGAGGGAGGAGGAAGAAGGGTCTGCAGGTCGGCCCCACCTGTAAGCGAGAGAAAAAGAGAAAATTCGATTTAAGAGTTTGGCTCAAAAAGAAATAGTTCCCAAAAGTCCAAAAATTACAATAAATACATTTTGGAAAGCTTAGATCACAAAGGTTATTATGGAAGTTCAAAAAGTTACAAACTCATTGTGGCCTGGCCACATTTTAAATTCACAAAGGTTTGAGTTTGAATTTGACATCAATTTTAAGCACTAGAATATGAACTCCAAAAATATGGGAAAAATATTGTAAATTCATCATTTTCTATGTAATATTTCATACAATTTTTACCCAGAAATTTTACATAAGAAAGTTTGAACTTTCTTCACAAGTCATAATTTAATTCAATTTCAGGCATCCAAACATGCATACAAGGCTTATGTCAAGATATCATTTTTATGTGCTAAAGATCCCCATAATTCTATTGGCTAAAGGTTGGTCATGGTTTAAGATATGGTCCATCACAGAGGGTCGGTGAGTGAAGTGATGGCAAGGCCTATACATTTTAAATCACCATTTTTATATAAACAACACAAAATGGAAAACAAAAGGTAAAAACCCTCAAGTTAGAGTAGGCCTAGGTTTTATCATTCCATATGAACTTTGGTTTCTCTTGTATTTTGTAACATTCATTTCATGTTTACCCGTAAAAATTAGTGAAGCAAAACTCAATGAGGTCATACTAGGTGAAAGTGGTTCTAAATTGGAAGTTCTACTCTCAGAAGAATATATTCCAATTTAGCTTAAAATCAAGACATGGACACAAGAAGGTTATAAGCTTCATTATGACATCTTTTAAATCTATCTTTACATTAGGAATTGTATCTTCAAACCAACATAAAAAAAATCGCTACATATTATTTGATTTACAAATGAAGGTGGCCTCACATGTTTGGTTTTAAAAAAAAATAGATACGATGTTTTGAAGGAAGTTGTTTTGAAACGAATGTACTATAACCGTTATGTTGATCGAGCATTCAGGTGGTGAACAATTCTTTTTTAGGAGATTTTATGGCACTTAAATACATCATCTCAAGAGTATGTATTTAGAGTTTGTCATGCAACATGCAAGAGAAGATGTTTAGATTTGTACTAGAAAAGTTTTTGTAGGGTTCAAATTTCCAGAACAATTACACGAGTACAAGCTTAACAATCCTCATGTATAGTTCCCATTCCTATTAGTGATTTAGTTTCAGGGTTTATAATTCCTTAGTTTGTTTGATTACTCTTACTTATACGCTTTAAACACCAGGGGTGTTACATCTTTCTCACTAGCAATACAATTAACACTCCTTATTTCAGCATGCATATCATCAAGAACGGAATCATCATGTCCATGCACTAGTCGTGTTGTAGATATGAGCGAAGCATGATCATAATCACATGGAATGATTTTAGAATCACATGTTTTGCTTTGCTCACTCTCCTCCGATGTGCGAGGTACGGCACAATCATTCTTTTCACACTTTAGCAGCGATTCTAGTTGTTCAAATTGCTCCGTGCACTCATCCTCCTGCAAAATATTATGGACAACAAGGGGAAAAAGAGGATGTTCCAACTCTAGCTGTGGTGCTGAAATTTGAGAAGAAGTATCACACAAAGCTTCCTTGTCACAAGGCACAACAAGCAAATCATGTTGTGATAAAGGCAAATCAGCAACGAGTTCCACTATTTCTTGCTCTCTTTCAGCATGTAATGTGGACAATTGTTGGTTATAATGTGTACCATCCTTCTTGCAAGTATTCATACATGAAAGATTCTGTTTTTCAGCTTTACAAGCATGCAAAACAAGTAAGAGATATGGTTATATGTTTCACTAATGAGCAATGTTTGAATTTCAGAATTGAGCCCTTTCATGAACCTACTCATTGTATCTTCCATATATTCATTCAAGCCATCAAAGATCATACAAATTTTAAAATCATGAAAGTATTGTCTCACGGTCCTACTACCTTGTTTCAATTTCTCTAGTTTGGCAAGCAAAAGATCAACATAATATGCAGCAATGAAAGCTTCTCTAAAAACAAATTTGAAATCTTGCCAAGATTGTGGAACTTTATGGTGCCTACAAAGATGTTTCCATTCTAGCAAAGCACGTTCAGTTAAAATATTAGAGGCAATATAAATATTTTGTTTCTCAGACAGATCATGCTCATCAAATTCATTATCTATTGTCAACTCCCAATCAATGTATGCTTTAGGATCAAAGTTACCAGCATAGGGAGGCAAGTTGTGAATGATATCCTGGATCTCATGGTGCTCAAAAATCTCTGTATCACCTGTCATGATTAGTACAAAACAAGAAACACAAAAAATAATATAGATCCTCCTATCAACTACTAGGATGTGGCTGTTGTAAATCTCTCAATCGCAAGCTACTCAAACAAGGTCTTACAAGTTCTTACGAAGCAAAACAGGAGGTGGCGGCAACCAACAAGTCTGCAACCATGGAGCGAAGTGTATCAGTGCCGAAGCAACAGACCCTGTAACACTGTAGTCGATATGTGGAGCTATAGGTGGGCTGTAACAAGGAAGTACAAGCACCACGTTACTTACAAAAGCAAGTTGAATAATCATTCAACGGTGGTACTGTGCTGATCTTAGGCTAGAACGTGCTAGAGACGTGAGCCTGGACACAAACGATGTCACTGAACTGTAGCAAAGATAGATCACAAGGAGAGAAATAGGACCAAAAAGAAAACCTCTTATTTTCTTCTCTTTATTTTGTTTCTTTCTTTCTTGCCAACTGATGGGAACCCGCTAGGGTTTGCGCCCGATCTTTCGATGAGAAACGTGGGGAAAAACAAGGAAACCCTAATCTGCAATTGTGACACAAACGTGACAAGAACTCGAAACTCTAAATGACTAGACGCTAAGACCAGCAACTCGACGCAACCAATGCAACCGAAAACTCAACAAGCCCTAACTAAGCAGTGCTACTAAAAGGCCCAAAAGAGTCTATAGGGTGTGGTCGGGAAAAAAATTCTACTATTTTTTTGGCTTTTTCTGGACTATAGGATACTAAAACAATGAAGGGATGGAAATCTCTCACCGACAAACCTTGCTCTGATTACCAACTGATGGGAACCTGCTAGGGTTTGCGCCTGATCTTTCGATGAGAGGAGTGGGGATAACTCGATTGGATAATGGTGGCGTCGTTCATGGCCCAACTACAGCGTTCCAGGGTTGTGCCTTAGCAACCGATACTCCGCCTCCAATGGCTACCACGATCATGTGGAGCGCGTAACCCAGCCACTATGGCACCCGTTACTGCAAGCAATCGAAGAACAAGCAACTCAATTGCAAATATGGACTTAATACCAATCTGAATACACAAAGTTGGGGTTCCGAATCGAGTAGAGCGGATGGTCTAGTCGACACACGCGTCTACAAGGAAGTAGCAATGGCTAAACTTTCATAAAAAAAACCCAATCTATTTGTGGCGGCTATGCAGGTATACGAAAGGGGTAGGGGATGACCAGTACATGGTGAGGGTCGTCCCTCAACCCTAGGGTGGTCCCCTAATGGGCCCCACTTGATACACAGCCCATCGGGCCAAAATAAGATGACACAACACCGTTGGCTGAAAAGGACTTGGTGGTATTTTGACGATTGTGGCTGACTCCGAACAGTTATGCCCCTGAGGTTGGATCCGTTGGAAAGTAGACTTGATAAGCTTTCCATGAAGTACTTGAACACCCAAAACGTAGTCCGTATGAAGTCGTGGCGGTCGTCACAAGTTGGCACTTTCCTGCAATCCGAATCCAGCGTTTCCAAAACGTGTTGGATTTGATCTCTTTCCTTCCTGGGCCAAAAGTGACGTGGTGGCCTGGTGAGGATATTGGGAATACTTGGACTTGGTCCCCAATCAACTTCTTTGGTCCTCCATGTCTTCCATATATGTTTGGCACTCTTTTTAATCCATGTATTTATTTCTGAAAATGACAATGAACCCACGTCATGGCGTAGCATCAATTCAATGAATGTAGCAAAGATAGTGATGATATAAGATTGATTCACCTTTTGTTTAAAAGACACCGGTATGGTCATATCTGAGATGGTGATGTCCTCATCAAACTTCGATGACCAAAGCATGTTAGTCAATTTGACATGTTAATTGAAAAGAAAACAATGTAAACGATAAATTCGAAAGCTTATTGGCTGGACTTCCGAAAGTCTCCACATGTCATATCGATTATCCCAGCAGGAGTAGAAAAAGACAAAGAAACAGTAGAATCAGCGATTGTCATGTATGTGGATCTAGTGAATAACTACTAATGTGTAATGTAAATATTATCTTTATGTATCGAGATAGATCTTTGATTGTAGAAATAATAGGAAGATAAATAACTAATTGAACATCTATGTGAAGGTATAGATTGATTCCAAGGCTACCAATGTGCAACACGGACAAATCTACACACGCAACACTACAAGCTTGAAACAGATCTAATCCGTGATAATACTAAATAATAACAATATTAAAAGCCGATGGGATGTGTTCTAAACAGGATAACCATGACATAAGCTCCAAAAATAGGATAAACCTATAGATCTAGCAAATATTGATAAATTGTGAATAAATTTAGACGCCAAAGTCTAGATACTATTAGATAACTGTTGGATAAGATTGACAAAGCCACATTGATGCACCCGGTAGCTAAAGCCTATAGCCTATATTACACAGTAAAACGAATACTTACCATCAACGACCAAGTTGCTCAAATGTGAGATGTCCATGACCGCAACTCGAAAGAAGTTGTCGAAAAAGAAAAAGAAAAGGTGAAGCTGCCAAAAAAAATAAAAGGAGTTTGAGTACGTGATTTGTAGTATTGAGTGTGTACTAAACTTTTATAATGCCTCAGGGCTTATATTTATACCCTGAAACTATGACTCCTGGTCGATCACGGCAAACATCTTACTTCAACTATGACTCCTCGAACTCCAACGCCATCAAATTTTTTCTGACATTTGAATTCACCTTGTCCATGACGCCGTCAAATTGACTCTCCTCCCAAATCGGGGAAAAAATTGACTTTTCAATGGTTCTTCCTCTCCTTGGATCTTTCTGGCCCATTGTTGGCACTCCTTAGCCATTACGAATAACTCCACAAGTGCACAGAGACGGATGTAGCCTTTCACTAGGGGAGTAAAACCTGAGTGTCATATCCAAGGAACGATAGACATGACTAAGCCTAGAACTACTCAATCGGACCCACCAGGGTAGAAGACATACGAGGATAGAGGGCAGAACTTCAGTTAGCCAACTCATTACCCAGATAACTTGCTACTCACTAACATGATATGCTTCGGCGGCTGGTGGGAAGGATCTCAGAAAGGGATGAGAGCGGGATCCTACGGCATCCTGCAACTACTGTTATGAAAACACCTGAACATGGTGGACTACTGAGAATAGACAAGGCTGTCACCACCTGCTGCCTACCATAATGGTACCGTTGGGTGGAACACAACCCAAGGTAGTTACTAAGCACAAGCACCACACCTAAACTATCTACCTACTGACTTCCACCTCGGCGAAAGGCTAGAAGAAATCCCAAATGAACGAGAAACCTTACTAACTCGCGCAGACAAGGGATCCCGAGATCAATGTAAGCTCACAGACAAATTGCTGGAAGTAAAAAGAAGAAATAGCGAGACACTGAAGATAGACTAGGAACTTACTCAAAGAAGCTTCATTCCTCTAAGGTGGATACATAGTTAGAGTCGAGCCAACAAACCCAGCTTGGCTCCCTGTTGGAGTAGAACCGACAAACTCGGCTCTCCTCCTAGCTCGGCTCTCAACCAAGCTCTCACCTCACACTCTCCCTATTCTACAAATAAAGTGGCGCAACTACATCTTGAACTCTTATTCTCTCCTTGGAATGGTGTGTTTTGAAGTGAAGCACCGGGGTCTGGTTATAGCGATGTCTAGTCGGTTTGGGGGTGCAACCGCTAAGCGAACCACCATAGAAAGATTGGTCCGAAAGGTTGAAAAAGTGGATCGGACAGCTGGACGGCAATATCCTTTGCTCTGCACTACCTTCGGTATGGACTCTCCATATAACCTGCAATGCCGGTTGCGCAGGCTATTGTTGAAGCGGAGGTGGTTTGCACCTGTAAGGTGGGCCCTCCTATCTGTGGTTCATTCTTTCGGGTCCATTGGATTGCACCGTCTTCAAATCCACGGCTCAAGGGTAGTAAGAATGTGTTTCTTGCACCTGCATTGATTCCACGGGAATTGGCCACGGTTTTGGGCTAGATGGCCTGTTTTCTAGCCGGCCAGCCGGCCTTGTTCTGGCCGGCCGGATGTGTGCTGGCCGGCTGGCCGTCCGGCCAGCCAACCAGGGCTGCATATGTGATCTTCCAAGAGGCATAACTTTTTCACCCGGACTCCGAATTGAGTGATTCAAGTGTCCATTTTGATCATCTCGTAAAGCACTTCAACATGATGCTGTCAAATATGTGATTTGAGTAATTTTTTCACCATGTCCAAGCACCTTTTGTATGGTCTCATAGTTTCTTCATCAATAAGGGTATTTGTGCACCATTTTACATGTATTCCTTGCAAACCATGTTGGGACACAAAACTCGTGGAACTAATTAGTATAAATAATATTATATGCATGCATCAATTGTAGTTCCACCATTATTTCCATGGTTGACAGCTAAAATTGGCATATAATAGCCGTCAACACCCATCTCCTCCCCAAAAAGGCTACAATATTATCAACTGACCACCACCATTCATCAGCTATTATTCAACATACCATCTTTGACCCTTTTGATGTCGTTCTTGATATGTGTCAAAAACGGTGTCAACAAATGCCCCCCCCAGTTTCGTGGCATGTATCACTGATCCAATCTCAATCACTTTAACTTTGCTTTTTTTACCAGTGTCATCAATCCATGAGCGCCTCATCGGTGCTGCCAAGGCTTTGCATTTAGTACCTGTGACCTCTGAAACGTCACTTCTCTGATGGCAATAACTCCATGGTTCCTCATTTAATGGAATCTTCCGTCATTCCCTTTATAATTGAAGCCCAACGAGCTTGAAAATCCGCCATACAGATCCTAGATCGACATCTATTTCCATCAATTTAACTCAAATACCATGAAACCTTCATGGAATCAAGCATCGCCAGTTTCCTTCTCATCTATTAATCAGCTCAATCAGGTAATACCATGAATGTAAGATAGATATCATGCTCAAGGACTTTGAAGGAGTGGTGTAACTGGGTCGGATAGCACTTTGCATTGACTTGATGATTGGAAGACTCTACCTACTATTTTCTTCATCATTAATGGTAAAAGTTCATATTATCTGTTGCTGTGTCGGGATTGGATTCACACCGCCTACTGCATCCCATCTACATGAATCAAGGCCCCAATCAGTGGGTTGGAGATAACATCGAAGTTGTGACAGCCGATTCGTCATTTAGTGTATCACCTGCTGAAGCTCAGGCAGGGAATTATGAGAGAGTTGGATGTTTCTCTAGTCAAGCATGGGGAACAAACTTCTTCAAGGTGGATGATGATGAGCTACAACCGTTCCATGCAGACGACTTTTAAAAAGAGGTTTAAATGGATGAGTTCATTGAAGAGGAAAGGCAAGCTTGGGACCGATGAATTAGAGTTGGCTGATCTTGGTGATGGTGATAAACGAAGACCAATGTATATTAGTGCTAAGCTAGATCTTGAGTACAGGCAAGAATTAACGAAATTGGCGAGAGAATTTAGAGATTGCTTTGCTTAGGAATATTATGAAATGACTGGTTTAGACTGATCTAGTGTTGAACATCGGTTGTCGATTAAACCAGGGCATCAACCATATCAGGAAGGTGCTAGACATTGTATTCTAAAAGTTTTAGCAGATATAAAGGCTGAGATTACCCAATTGATTGAAGCTAATTTAATTCATTAGACAATGTAGTGTATAAGAAGAATGGCAGGCTACAAATTTGTATTGATCTCAGGAATCACAATGAAGCTGGACTGATAGATGGATATTCGTTGCTAGTAGCCGACGTGTTAGTAGATGCTGCTGTAGGGCACAATGTAATTGGTTTTAGCTTTTATGGATGGAAATGTTGGGTAGAATCAAATTTTCATGGCAGAAGGGGATATTCACAAGACTGCACTTAGATGACATGGGCATGTTGGTTTGTTTGAGTGTGTTGTAATGACTTTATTAGTGCCAGTAGTCTCAATCAGAAAAGAAAACTCAAAACTTGATCCTTAAGGTGATGTCCCAAGAACCGGATCATAGTAAACCCAAGTTGTTCCATTCTAGTAGGGCATACGCGTGACACAAACTCTTTATTCATTCCTCTGGTGACAACTGATTCATCGGTTGTGAAACCGATGCAGGATGATTCTGGATAGTCATCTGATTCACCAATTAAGCAATCCAAGCTTCTTGATCCATCAGCTGAGAAACCCATACATTCTAAGCCATCAACTGTCAGCCGATGTATTCTGGGGAGCTGGTAAAGGAATGCGTATTGATAATTGTTCTTGAGTGAGTATATTGAAGAAATCTGGTGCCATACCAAAACTAGTTTTTGGAGCCCATCCTGCTGGAAGTTCTGACAAAATTATAAATTTCTACATATATATTTTTCAGTTAATACATTTCTGTTATAAATTTTTCAGTTAATAAATTTTAGTTAATAAATTTCTAGTTATAATTTTTTCAATTATATATTTGTAGTTATAAATCTTCCGGCATACATTCTTCGGTTAATAAATTTCTAGTGCAAGGCTGGAGCTCGCCAAACAAAATTATATAACCTATTGATTACAAATATGTGAAAATCATTTCTTTGATAGTGTTAATTGTTAAGATATTGGTTGCGTGAGCATATTAGGCTGCGTGATGAGCACATTGAATCGCCATGGCACTCTGTCCTATAATACCTGGAAGCGAATTGTTTTCAACTTTATTACCATACGGTTGGACGTGTGTCGAATATGTGTATGGTATGGTTACAATTAGACTTGAGTTATAATTTGGATGGTTAGGAATCGAGTCTGGGTCGTACTTTGTATCCCTAGGCCCATAAATATGATGGGAATACCGTTGTAACCGAGAGACGATTTGGTGGTTGGTGTGGGCGGCGGTGTTGCCGCGGTGGTGCCCAGGTGCTGGTGTAGCTACTGTTTATAGGAAGCAGTGCCTGTAGTCATGCCCCGAGGATGTAGGCACATGTCAGAATCTCGTTAAAAAAACATCATGCCTTGATCTTGCGATTTGGTTCGATAATCCTGGATTATCGCTTATTCGCTTTTATTCTAACAGAAACTATAGTACCATAGATGCAAGGAGTTGTATCGACACGATGTAAAACGGGACATCTAGGCTACATAGGTGATAGGTACACAAAAAGTCAGAGTGCGCGCATAGGAACAACACTGAACAAGCTAATACTAATCAGTAGAGGCTCGCGATCCGGAGGCTGCAAAAGACGAGCACCTCCGCGAGCTGAGCCCTGCCCTCGTCGCCGAACAAGCTCTCCTTCCCATCCGGCAGCCTCGCGTACGACAGCCCGAGCCGCGACCGCGCGCTGCGTAGGTCGCCGACGCCGGCGCTGGAGTCTGGCCCGGTGAACACGCCCATCACGGCGGTGAGCGGCGGGCCGATGAGCAACCCGTCGGCGCCGAACTGGGGCCCACCTCGAGAGTAGTCAAACAGCGCCGCGCCGCTCCCGCCCACCTTCGGCAGCACCACCGGTGGCGTGAGCTCTTCCGGCCAGTAGAAGAGGAAGGCGTCCAGCGGGTCGTAGTAGTCGTCCGTGCTGCGGTACCCCTCCGGGCTGAAGCCGCCGAATTTGAAGCTGTTGGTGGAGGTGTAGCCGATGACGACGCAGGGGCCCTTGAAGTCGCACCGACGGTGGAAGTCCGTCGCGCTGAAGCCGTCCACGGTGGCCTTGTAGCAGCACTTGAGCTCACGTTCTGCACCATTATTCCCATGCACGCATGGGTCATCTCAGAACAAATTAAAGATTGGAATTCACCAACGTCTTAACGAATGATTGATGTATACGAGGTTATTGGACTAATTAACTACCTCTGAGGTGTGTTTTCGCCACGAGCGACATGGGGAACGGGAGCTCGACGTCTTCGTGGTACCGGAACTGCAGCTGCGGAGGCGGCAGCGACTCGGCTCCTCCGGTGGGTTTTCCCCAGTTGAAGAAGCTGCGAGGAGTGACGAAGCTCGGCCTGCGGGTCGATGCCATGGCCCTGCTGCCCTCCATGAACGATGTCATGATGCAGTTGGAATCGGGCGTGCGTGGAGAGAAGAGATCGATGAGAGATCGGGGCTCAAGCTGAAGCCGCCCAATTGAATTCTTGATGAGGGAGATTGATCAGTTGATCACTACGACAAGCACTGGGAAAATTGCTAGCTGCTGGGGTTGTTCAGAGTCTTCAGAATGTTCATCTTATCTGTTCTGGGGCGGAACACTGGAGGAAATGACACGTGTGTCCAGGCAGTTGGTCCCTTGGTTGTCTTGTGCCTGCTCGGCTCTGCTCTCTAGGCCACAAAAACACTAGAACCTCAACTTCATTGAAGCGTACGGTACACAGGCCTGAACAGAAATTAGATACTACTCGCTTCAATAAAAACATAAGGCGTTTTATTACGATCAGTGCACATCAATCCCTTAAAACTATAATTTACTTCTTGCAGCATCATCCCAAGTTCCCAACCAAACATCAAGTTCAACAATTTTCTCATAGAATGTGGAAGTGAGTACTACCTGCATCACACAAGCCAAACATAAATCCTTCATAGTCAAGTCGTTTGCAATTGTATTCAGTAAAATAGACACGACTTTTTCATGAAAAGCACGGGCAAATCAGATCCTATTTACACATCTTTATTTTATAACCATCTAAGTTACGCATCATTGAACAGTTTTCTTCTTTTTATTCTTGTGTGTAGGTGTTTTATCCCGGCAACCTACTTAAGGGATACCCAAGTAGTCGATTGATTGGTAGGAGTATCATCGAGAACCAACACCCTGAAGGTGACAAGAGATACAATCTAGACATTTTATGACTTGTGAGGTGCATAATACCCTATGTTGTTGCGAGGATTGGCCGGCAACAATAACTACAGTAGTTCTTGTGTCGCACTCTCACATCAGAGGTGGCCAAGTACATAATTACTCGAGGATGTATACTGGTTCCGGCAACGTGCCATATGTCCTGTCGATGGTCAGATGTATTCTCGAGCCTGGATGTTCAGAATGATTTGAGGAGTTACAACTAAGTGGTGATATGATCAGAATGGCATCGAAGCCTTGCCCGTGTTAGTCAATAAGCCACGACGTGTGTGCACATTTGTCGTGTGCTTCAAGAGCAGGGTAGTTGCGAGTGTGTGTGCGTCACATGCATGGGTGTGTGTCCCTGGTGGAGTCTGTGTCCATCAGTTAGCTGTAGGAATTAGTCAGGCGTGGCTCCCGCCGGAAGACTTGGTGAAAGGCATGCAAGGATGTGCGCATGAGCAGGAGTGGCTCACGTACGAGTTGTGGCCTCATCGCACGAGATGGAGCCGGAGTGCATGCGTGAGAATCGGTCGAGGCAGTTGCTCGACGCTGCGCGGCCTGGGCTATAAAGCCAGCATGTAATCGTTGTGTACAGTTTGAGCCGAGAGGAATATAGTGCCAAGATACAGGACGTTCGTCGGCCGCAGCGTTCGTCGCCGGCGGGGCGTTCGGCGCCCCGTGGCGGGCGTTCGTCGCCCACCAAATCGAGTTTCTTGTGTTCCTACTGATTGTCTGGCAATCCTCGTTTTCAACAGCCCGTCTATCCCTTTTACAGTTCATGGGAGAGGCCTTACAAGTGGGTCATAGAGGAAAAGAGAAACTGACATGGATCCAATGAACAACTACGAATGTGTAATGTGAACATAATCTTGGTAAACTAAGACTGATCTAATCAGTTTTAGGTTAACTTTAGCAATGATAGCAAGATAAATAATTGGTAGGACGTCTATGTGAAAAGATAAAGACTGGTGCCAAGGATACGAATGTGCAACCCAGTCAAATCTATACATGAAACAGATGTAATCGGCTAGCAGATGATAATAACAGAATAAAGATGTTAATAGTCGATGAAATTGTACATGGTGATGAAACTCATTTCTTCTCTTTTCTCATAATTATCATGCCACATAAGCAATATTGTTGATGTGTCATTCAATTTAATGCTCATAAAACCTCCATTGAGACTAGCCTTAGCACTCTTAATATTTTCCATAAATGAAGTATATCTAAAACTAGTGTTGACACCGTTTTGAACACGGGTTTGACTTGGCATCAAGATGACGCGAAGACCGTAGAGGTCATATTGGAATCGGAATCCGTAAAGGAAACATAAATCAGAGGTGGCGTGAAGGCAAACATGGATCAAAATTGGAGTTCGATGTAATAGCATAATCAGATACGCCACTGAGGCTGGTGACGTAGGCAAGTAGAGATGGAATTGGAAACGGAGTGGAGGGTTGATGACATAGATAGACGGAGGCTGAGAAGACCGTCGGTTGGGCTAAAGATGGACCGAGATAAAGAGTCGGTGGTTATAGAATATCCTACAGTCTAGGTCTTAGAAGTTTTGTAAGAAGTCTTTTCTTTTATGTCAAGTTTTGTTTAACGTAATCGGTTAGCAGTCATGGTTTTTAGGGTATAAATAGTAGCCCAGTGTGGTCGAGAAAGTCTGTACACACCAACAATAACAAAACCTTTACAATATTCTGGATCTTTCAAGCAATTTCATACATTGTCGGCGACTTCGTCTTTCCTTTTTCGCTAGTTCTTCTGGGCACATTGAGGGTGATCTCGATCTCAAGGCTTTCCTGTAAGTCCCGTATTACTGAGTAAGATCTAAACTTTAACAACTGCCACATCGCTATTGCTTCGCTTGGAAGTATTCGACAGTTATAGAATAGATATCTAGGCTTTAGTAACCTGTGTATCGCTGTTACTTCGTTTCGATTTAATTCGACCTTTATCCAGCTTAGAACAAGTTATATTCGGCTTTTATTTGCTCTTTATCTTAGACAGTTATAACCGATTAGATCTGTTCTAGGTGTTGCTCTGCTTAGCTTGTTAGGTTACGTTTTAGTACTCATACTCTGTTTTACATCGGATCGGTTGATCTAGCCGGTTCGTTTTCTACATATCGGAATTCATTGCCGATTCTATCCACATCGCTAATCGGAAGCCTAGCCGATTTTGCTTTGTTATCTAACTCTCGATCTTCTTATCAATGAACAGGTTAGATTGACTGGCATGTCCTGTTTTGATAGTCATAACCGATTTCGTGTGCTAGTACATGAAGTTCGCCTCCTGACTTTATGCATCAACAACTACATGGTATTATTAATTTATGATCTCAATGCAAGTCCATCTGTACATATGTTGCTGCAGGCACCACCGCCACCCGTCAACCAAGACGTGTGCTATAAAATACCTCCTCTTAGAGCATTGAGATCCTCACATGCTCCCAAAAACCAGTAACACCTAAGAGAATATTGGTACATTTGTCATTTATATTATATTCTTAAGATTACTTAATGCCTATAATAACATATTACAGGAGCAAGTTAGAGAACTTGAGTTGCATTATCGCTGATATAAACCATATGTGCATGTTCAAGAAATTTAAAATAGGACATTACGATAAAAAGAATGGTTGTAATTGGCCTTTTGTTTTACCTGTCACTAGCCCAAGCTGGTATTTTCCTTTAGGGATTTTGTATTGGTGAGCCCTGGGAGCATTCTTGACTCTAATAAACAACCATCAACTTTCTGATCAAAACGTGTCTGGATGATTCCAAAAAATAGTAACTAAAGATCTTCTGAAATAAATAAGCTTTATGTTATTCTCACTCAGAGAGGCAAATGGTGCTTGTTTCTCTCTGAAACCCTCCTAGCAATCTTCAGCTCCAGACTATTTTGAGGATTCTTTTTTCATTTGGGGACATCATTTTCAGAACCATTAAAACAAGTTTTCTTTTTCGTAATTGGAACATTATCGTCATCAGAACCATGAAAATTTTCATCCGCTGAAATAGCATTTGCAGCCAGCTGAACTGCTAGAAACTTACGGATACTTTTGCAACTCACTTTTCTTCTCCCAAACAAACTGTACAGCTTATTATCACAGCAGAAAGTTTTTTTCTATTATCCAAGAACAATTTCTTATGTTTGATGTACCTCATGGTAACTCCAACAATTTCAGCTCCATCAAGGGATTTGTTGTGTCCTTCCAAGACTTGACAAGAATTCAATTAGCTCCATGGAACCCCAATCAATATAGTTTCTTGTTTGACATACTCTTCTTCAGTAATGTGTTCACATTCTGTTTTCCTTTAGACTCAAAAGGAATTGTTTTCTCAATGGCAGCATTTTCAACAAACATATTTACATCTGACTTGTGATCTACATCTGGACAATCAGAATTTTCCCTATTGCAATCAAGTTTCTATTAAGAATAGCATGAGCTTCTTCTATGTAAACCAATTCCAAATCTTCTCTGTCTCCAACTTCTTCCAAATAGTTAGTATTTAAAAACAATTTTGCATGTCTCTGCTTTGCTTAAACCAGGGTTTTTCTGAAGATGAACATGATCATTGTCAGAAAATATGAAACAAAACTATACACCATAGCTGTGAAATGAATTTTGCTATGAATTCTAAATTACCTTGGTATCCTTCCTAAAAAAACAGCACCGACTATAGGGGGAGCAGGAGCAGATCAACAAACAATTAGGTACATGGTGAAATTAATTACATAACTGACCAAAGGAAACTCAATACAGCCATGCAAAAAAAAGCTGGGTATATGCATACACTCACATTGTGGGTCCAAAATAGCGTCCTTCTCAACAAAGATAGCTAGCCTTGTTCAAGCAAATGCTGCAAAATACTTTTCACTGCATTTTCAACTTGAGGAATTCAGCTTTGCCATTCCGGTCATTGCAAACCGAGGTTGGACACAACAATCATTAAAAATATGAACTCACTTTGCAGTTGAAACATATGTGCCAATCTCTACATATTGAAAATCAGACCGAGGTATTAGTAAGGAAGGCGACGGGCATACCTCCGGATTTCAAACCTGATAGGCGCGAATTTGGGCCATGCGTATGCGCTGATGGGTATGTATCCAAAACCAACGGGTATTTGTTAATGGATGATATCCAAGTCCACATACCCACAACCCGTTTATTGACATGTGGACCCAAGAACACAATGTACATATATCAATTTTAGGGCAACCCCTCCTGGCCTCCCGTCATCCGGTCATCCACTTTCCTCCCACCCATAGCTGCCGCATCCACCACCCCACCACCCCCCGCGCCCTGACCCGACCCCCGCTTCGCCCCCTCCTGCAGCTTTGGCGCCAGGCCGCCCAGGGCCAGGGCAGCTCCGACGCCAGGCCGCCATGGAACCAGGGCACATCTTCCCCTTCCCATACGAAGACAGCAAGGCAGCATCTTCGGCCCGCCAAGCCGTCACCAGATCCGCCCGCATGAAGTCTCGATCCATGAATGTTTATGGGCAGATTTGTGTGAGTGAGACATGCTTATTTTCATGCTTCTGTCATTTGTATGCTTGAAGTTGCGGGCATGCCCATGGGTAGTGGATATTCGTAGATAGCAGGCGTGGGTGTGATTTGGTGCTTGCAGCGGATATCAGGTGCGAGCGTAGGCATGTGGTTTAGGTAGCGGGCGTGGATATCTGAAACAGTTATCCGCACGGATTTTACTAGTTGTTGTCCCTAGGTATTAGTGTACCGTTATATAGAAGCCTTAGGTTGTACACGTAAGCGCATATCTTGGAGCATTGAGGAGCAAAATTTGGGGGGAAGGCTTTCAAGATCATGCATGTGAAAGGAAGAGCTGCTGATTATTTGTGAACATATAATTACCATCTGGGGACCAGTGGTGGTCACCCTGAGATGATGAGTGATTGACAACCGTCTTGTGTAATGTGCTTTTGAATTGATGTGCAGGTATAGGCTGCGGCGTGGTGATCAATGGTGTGTGGTGAAGGTCAGGCGCGAAAGGTCACGCCGATGAACTGTGGTGAAGGCTGAGCATGAGTAGTGCATGGCCATGGAGGACAAGCGAAAGGTACAGGCCGAAGACCCAGATGGTGAAGGGTGGCACGAGTAGGCTTGCGCCGAAGAACCCGAGGATATCGGGCGGAGTCACAGGCGGCTCGCATGGTGCCCGGATGAGCAAGAGTACATGGTGAAGATGGCGTCGGTCAAGTCAAGAAGGATGGGCGATGGCGAGCGTCGAGTAGGCTTATCGTTGCGACGGAGGCTTGAAAGAGCTCGAAGGCGTCGTGGCACTTGGCGGAGGCCAGACACACATCTACACCGAGGGTTTGACCGGTTTCGCCTCAAATCGGCGCTTCGGCAAGTCGTGCGGCGACGAGCCTAAGGGGTTTCTGGGGTTCTCCATAAAACCATCACGGAGGCAGGTTTGACCCGTTTGAGCCTCAAAACCAGGGCTTCGTCACGGCGTGCGGCGTCAGATGGAAGGGTTTTGGTGGTTTGGCAACAAAACCACCCCAGGCAGAGGGTTTTCCGGTTTGGGCCTCAAAACAGGGGCGAGTCCGGTGTGACCGGGCGGCGTCGGATCGGAGGATGCGTGGCATCATCACGAAGCTTGCGTCGAGGCGAAGCGAAGTCGTGAAGACGCTGGGTCCGTACGATATACCGATAAAAAGTTGGACGATTTTATCCCTAAGGGGTATTTGTGTTGTATGCTTCATGTAGGAGCATTTTGGTCTTTAGGCCAAATGCCTATTGAGGGGGGGCTGAAATTTCAGCCACATCTCTTTGGCTTGGGAGATGGTGGGCTTCTCATTTGTTTTGTGAGAGTCTTTGGGAGAGAAGGGAGAGGAAGAGATGAGTGGCTCTTTGTGTTGAGCTTTTAGCCATCCTAGTTTTGATTAGTGTGTGGATTGGCTTGTAACCGAACATCTGGAGTGAATCAAATCATCTATTTCGTGGTTAATCTTTTCATTCCGAATTTGTCTTTTTCGGGTGATTTTCGGAGGCATTTTTGGTGAATTTCTATTTCGCTATTCGTAGCGTTTTGGCATGTTTTCTTGGGCCAGATCGGTGCTAGGACATGTGTAAAAACTTCTAGGGTAATTTCCTTCCAAATCCTTGCACGAGTACCTCGGATTTTGATGTTTCCTAACATCCCCTTTTCATGTGTTGGAAGGCTAATCCATAAATTCATGAGATTTACTTGCTGGATCTGTTGGAAGGCTCTGTGGCGCATGTATTGCTCGAGTTTTGTGTCGAATCGTTAAGAAATGAAGGAGTAATTACGGTTCGAGTGGTGGCCGTTCTTTGGTTTCGTTTTTCTGTTCTTCTGCTCAGGTCGAGCGCTCGGAGGAGCAGGAGCGCTTCAGCGCTCGTGCTCGGCACGCCAGCTCGATCGCCAGCAGTGCTTGCGGCCCACGGCCCAGGCGACGGCGCGTGCGCGTCCAGCGTTCACGCGCGACCAGCAGCCAGCAGCGGCCCAGGTGACACGGGTGCGTGCGACGGCGCCGAGCAGCAAGCAGGCCATCGATCGGAGGCCTAGACAAGCAGCAGGCTCACGCAAGACAGGCAGCACGTCGGCCCAGTGCTTGTACGCCAGCAGCAGCAGCAAGCTTACTGCCTGCCTGCTGTCCAGGTAATCTCGGCAAGGTGAGACTTCAGGTGAGCAAGCTCATTTCTTTCCCTGAGAGAACGTAGCTTTCATGCTACAGTCACTAATAATTAGATATTTATTACTTGCTAGTAGTTGCTTATTTTTTGCTTAAATAATCCTTGATTGTTTTGGTATACCATCGGAGTATCGTGCCCTATTAAATGAAATTGAGCTTCCTGTGTTTGGCTATAGCTAATTGCTTGCCTGTTTGCTAATTAGTCACTCAGTTAAGCCTTGCATATTCTGACAATCACATTTGTTGCTAGTCGGCTGAACTTTGGCATGCTTGATTACAAAACAACGTAGAAGGAATTAATTGCATGCTTTGTCGAGTGAGGGTTTAGCTGTGTTTTTAATTAATTATCTTTGCAAATTGTTCGAGCCTTCAATTTTGTATCGCTTCCGCATTATTAAATTTGCATGCTCGAGATTTCCTAGTTGTTCCTAGGGTGGACTCGTCACTAGTTGACTTGTGTCACATGACGATTAGAAGAGAGGTGTGTTGGGT
>JACEFO010000652.1:0-25489 GCA_015342445.1 Digitaria exilis
TTAAATTATTCACTTTGCATTGTAGGTTTATATATGCACGAATCCACCAAGGCCACCTCTGTTGGTTGTTCTTCCTTTGGTCTTATGTCCTTGCTATATATTGGCATCTTCGCCTGAAGAAGCCAATCATCCCTAGACGCTGTTGCGTATTTAGTGGAACAATGGACGAACAAGTCTTTGCATCAGACAACCAACATGCTCGTGGATAAACGCTAAGAGACAGACAACGAACAACTCGACCGCGCTGGTCTTAACCAAAAGCAATTTCCTCATGATGCAAGAGCACTGCAAATCGCTAAGCAATGCTTACATTGTTCCGCGTGTCGACTGGATTAACAGTCAGCATACTTTATGTATTTTTCTGGGTAACGCGCAGGTAATTTACAACAGAGTCATATAGTCCAATAAGAGAGGATGGGCTTGTCCAAGATGACATACAGCCCGAAGCAGAGGAAACTACAGGACGATAGAAAGCAATGGACTAGCCTGCTCATCAAATTAAACTACGAGATGACTGACGGGTTGTTACAAGTGGCTTTTTTTTTTGCGTTCTCAAGCTTTGTCTACATTTACAATCAGAGGCAGCCCATCTGAATCTATTAAGCCAATGTCCCAATCAAACTAGCACAATATGCCACTGTTTGTGTCCTTGCAGAATCAATTTGTATATCTCTCGTAAACAGATAACAAACAAACAATACATACAAAGTGACGCTTCTCCACAACCACAAGGCACCTACTCAATTGATCTGGGGCGCTGTATCGAGTGCGCATATTGAGTGATATAGTCCTGTATTGAGTACGCCAATGCAAACGGACGCTTCTCCTGGCGGCCATTCATGCTTCTGGAGGAAGGACTGGAAGATGACTCTGGTCAAGAACTGCAAAACTCAAGATGGCCGGAATCCTGTTTACATGTTTGGTATCCTTGTTGCATGTCAAAATAAAATGTGTGCTGCTTTGATTTTCTCATTTGATTCTGTGATAAGCTCGCATTCCTTGTACTTATGTGGACGTCTGATGTTGCATACTTTCTGTTGGTAATAGAGGCTTGTGTTACTGTTGGTAATATATTGGATGTACATTTCGGTTTCATGTAATTTGTTGAGATTAGAATTTATTGGCTGCCATATGTACTTTCTTTGAGTTACCATGCATGCTCACAGAGTCAAGAGTCATAAGCGCAATGTATAATATAACTCTAAATACTAGCCTATCAACCTGTGTTGCCGCACGAGCTAATTATAATTAATATAAAAATTAAATTTATAGATAATAATTCTAATTATCTATCGCACTCTATCTTCAATCTGTAAATATCTTAAACACCATACTCTAAAGATACATAGTTGTTATTATCTAATTACAATAGTTGTTATTATCTGATTACAATATGTGACTTAGTCATGATTTTTTGACATAGCATCACAACTCCATATGTGTTTTTATTGTTTGAGCTATGTGAATAATATAA
This sequence comes from Digitaria exilis, assembly GCA_015342445.1. Classification (NCBI taxonomy): domain Eukaryota; kingdom Viridiplantae; phylum Streptophyta; class Magnoliopsida; order Poales; family Poaceae; genus Digitaria; species Digitaria exilis. The sequence goes on from JACEFO010000652.1 coordinate 1,475, forward strand.
AAATTTATTCTTGTGTCTCTCTCTCATACATGAATATGACACAACAATATTAATAATGATAGAAATTGTAGTTTAGAATTTTATATTGGCGCATCTTAGGATTTTTTTATAATATATATTCTATATTAAGATTTAGGGGCTTGCAATGGTACACCACTTTGCCTTCAAGAAGGTAAGATTTTAATTAAAATATGGACCTTTCAATATACAAGAGAAAAATCAATCAAAAATATGAACACTTAGTAACCACCTCCTTAACTACCGCCAACCACTTACATGCACACAAGTTTTGGTGTTTTGTTTCCCCATCTCTTGTCATCCACTCAAGTTCGTATTATAGACAAAAAGTAGCCATGTCAATCATGTAGACAATAAAAATTTTCAGATTTTGGATGACCAATAAATGGTCATGCATGTACACGTACATAGGAAAAAAGATGAAGCATCATTAATAGAGAGTAAAAAACATTCAGGGTATCGGCATGTCACAGGCAGAATCTTGAACTCTTCACCACATGCAGTTGACATTACAAACGTTTTCTAGCAGCGAAATCTTGAACTCTTCACCACAGGCAGTTGAACTGGGGGTTTGCGTACGCCTAGCATCATCTTCAACAACTTCACACACCTTCTGAATACTGAGACATCAATAAGCAAGGATGAGTACACTTATGGTTGGTACTCAGTAAGGCCACCAAAATACCGGAATGATTTAATTAATATCAACTTTTGATAATTATCATGTGAGGATCCAAGCCGTTCATGACCGCGAACACGGCTGTTATAATAGTTTTACACTCTGCAGAGGTTGTACACTTTCACCACAATTCACGTAAAAGCTCCGAAGAACTTTAAACCCAGGCCAAAGCACGTACCACACTTCCAAGGTGTGACTGCATAGGGATGCTACGAGACCTTTACAAAAGAATTCCTACATGTGTGTTTGTTCTCAGGTAACTTATGGTTTCAACAGAAGACATAGTCTTCCGATCCCTGCACCAACATATCCAAACAAATATCAGCCCAACAGGCAGCACAAACACAACACATAGTTTCATCTAATTATTCAGCCAAGACCAGAGCCATATAGTATTATGGTTGTACGGAAAATCCCCGGGTGGTTCTTCATGTTCCGATTAACATATATGGTCTTATAAAGCATAGGTAGAAGGATGGTTAGGGACACTTGCCTTTCCGCAAAAAGAATACCACTGCTCAGTCTTCAACTTTTGTTCTTGACAAGCTTCGGAATGATGCTCCGCTAATCGTAGCAAACATCGAGCACAAAGCACAAACATGCAAGCAAAGAAAATAGGAACAACTAAGAACATACACGAAACAAAAGGAAGTTTTAAAAGAACGCACTATATGATGGGGAACACGAAACTACAATGAACCACAGCCCGAATGGACCAGTGACGAGAAGGTAAAAAATCTACCAATTATATATCCTCAATTTTTCTTTCAGTTACCTGACATATAGGTTATGTTTTCAGCCAACTTGCTTTGACCCCCACTACTACTCAAATACTCCCCCGGCAAAGAAGAAAAGAATGGCTGTGAAGAAGAAACTCACTCCAGGAAAACCGAAGAATGAAGTTGGCATGCCTTCCCATGATTTTATTTTGTAGCCTGATCTTGTTCTTACTGTTATGCAACAAAACTATGAACCTGAGAGATGGCTGTGAACTTGGTTTTGTGCAAGAAAACTATGATCTTGTTCTTGCTCTTGTGTAATGTTGCTTTGCTTGTATTCTGAACCTCAGACTTATCTAGCTTATGTGACTATGCAGTGAATGAAATTATGGACCTGAGACTTATTTTGATTGTTGTGTGCCATTATTTATTTGATCTATAGCCATGTCGTGCTGCCAAATTAAGGGGTCATACTGCCAAATTTGTAAAAAATAATATATCAAGTCACAAAGGTGCTGTTTGCACTCATTGCATACACTGCATACATACATAGAGACAGAAAGGTGGGCACATTGTTCACCAAGATCTCATTTATCACAACAAACTACTTCATTTCTTCTGTTATAACAACGATGGCGCTCTCGTCTCCCTGCCCCCCTCTCCTCCCCACCTCCCACCTCGACGCCCTGCTACCACCACTAGCCCCACACCGGGAGCCCGGCAGCCACCTACACCTCTTCCCCTTCGGCGTTGAGCCCCCTGTCCGTGACGGCGACTGGTCTATGTAGGGCTCAACGCTGGGGTCGGATACCCGCCGTCTGGCAAGTCCGGCGCAGGCGTGCTCCATATATCCTTCCCGGGATGCGCTCCTAGTGGCGAGCCTATATATCGAAGAGGCGCATGCTAATGAGTGCCCCTGGTGGCGGCTGGGTCTTCGGCTGACCCAGGACTCCCGGCCTCCAGCCTCCCTAGGATCCTCCTGCAACGGTCGGACTCCTGGCCTCTACACCCGAAGCATTGCCTGGACGCAGATGCCTGGCTGGAAAAGGAAGGCAAGCGGGCGCGCAAGGATTGCTGACATAAAGGAGCGTGGCCCTCGTCGTCGGGTTCCGGTGGACCTTTGTGGGTTGTGTTTCAACTGCTCTCATCGGGTCATCGCTCGTCCGTGTGTCTTAGCTGGCTCCACTGCTGCCGGTGTCGGCGGCTGGGCCGTAGGATTGCGTGGTGTCCTGTTTCTGGCATGGAAGCTTAGCACAAGGCTTCTTCCTGTGCCCCGGTGGAGGCTTGGTGGTGCTCTAGTCTGGCTCTGGCGTCGTCTGACGCTGGCACCACTGGTGCTGGCAGGGGTGGTGGATTGGCAAGAATGTTGCCTTGATCTCTCCTCCTGCTGGTGAGGTGGTGCTGATGGTCCCCCGCTGGAGGCGGGCGCACTGCCAGGGCAAGGTTCCTTCACCAGGCGAAGGCAGGTCAAGGTGAGTGGCCTGGTTTTCCCCACCTGCCCTGCTGTGGGTGCCTGCGCCTTAGGGAGGGAATGGGTCGGCCTAGACCTGGCCTTGGCCTTGGACCCTATGGCCCCAAGGCCAATTTAGGGGCCACGGGTCGACCCAATCTAAATTTAGACGAGGCCTTGGTGGCCCAATGGGTACTATGGCTAAGATTTTTTCCTTGTCTCTCTACTCTTTATTTCTTTCCACCGAACTGAAACATGCGGTTGGCAATACAACCTCCCAGGTAGATACCTCACCAAGAATTTTTGGTTTGGGTAGTATAGAGAGTTTTGGGTCGGCTTCATGGTACCCCATTGGGTCGGTGGGTTCCGGCCCTTGTGACCCATTTTACTTTGAGACCGACCCATGTGGCCCATCGCTTGATCTTTTGGGTCGGGTCAACAGCCAATGGATCGACCCGGCCCATTCCCATCCCTACCGCGCCTGGTCTCGTTGCCGGTGACGCAGTCGCGGGTGCCACCAGCGACGCAGAAGGATCATCGACCGCTCACTAAAAGCCGCTCACGCTGAGGCGGAGGTCTGTTGCGCTCCGACTGCGTTGGTGATTGGAGATGTTGGCCCTAGCATGGTGGAAGGTCTTATGGCTCAGCTAGCTCACCTCTTTGACCTCCCTGCCTGATCGCCCCAAGCTCATCGTCTAAGCTCTAACAAGCTACTTCTGGTCTTCTCCGATGAAGATGAAGATGTTCGTGTGTACAATGGGGGTCACTGTAGGTGCTGGTCCCGCCTTAGGAATGCTTCTGCTGTTACCCTGCCTCAACTTGTCGATGTTGAGATAAAGGGCGTCCCAGAGCATGTCTGGAAGCTGGAGAAGGAGGAACATCTGTTGGATGAATGGTGCTGGATTCGAGCCCTTGCCCCGGATATGCTGGATCGTTGGGACTACTCTACGTTCCCGTCTATTCGCTTGGTGTTCTAGCCTGGGGCTGATCCCACCGGCCATGGACCTTGTAGTGGTAGAACCTCCAACGCAGGAGGAAGAAGATCCGCCATTGAAGAGAGGCATGTCCTATACGGTGGGGGGTCACAATCCTGCCGGGCGGTGGGATGGGAGCTCGCTGGATGGGGAGGCTCCTCCTCCACCTTCCTATGGCTATGGAGGCAATCGTCATCGATGGAGGGATTCCTGGTCCCAAGGTTCATCGGCTGTCTGTTCGGAGGACGGGCCTTCCTCTCGGGAACATGCACCTCGTGGCCTGGTAACCGGTGCCTTGGGGCATGCTGGTGCTGGCTCGAGGGCCCAGGAGGGGCAACCCAGGCGACGAGGACTTGATGGTGGTGGTGGACGCGTTTCCTTCCCAAGGCATCACGCCAACTGCTGAGGAGCACCATAATGTTGTGGGGGGCATTGTTCCTTCCACGATTTTGGGGGGCCTGTCCCTCATTGTTTCGTCGGATGAATGAACCATCATGGAGGATTCGGCACTAGAGTTGATGGGCCGGCTATTGCTGCTAGCTGGGCTGAGAAAAGGCAGTGGCCCAACAACAACAGTCACCATCAGACGCCCAGGGTCTGCTGGCATCTCTCGCTGAGGAATTTGGAGGCCTAATGAGGGCCCATAGTGAGGAGGCCTCAGCTTCGGGCTTGGCTCCCAGTCTCCTTCGAGCGGTGGCAGCTGGAGCCTTCCTGCAAGGTGAGCCTCAGGTGCCGATGTGCTCCCCAGGAGGGGTTGAGCCTGGCATGTTGACGAGCTCCTCTGCGGCGGCATCCTCCTCTGGTATGGGTGAGCCCAACGCGCCGGTATGCTCCCTATGAGGGTTGAGCCCAGGACGATAGTGAGCTCCTCTCCCCCAGATCGCTTGCTCTCTACTCCAGCGATGGTGATGACTGCCCCTCAGAGCGGAGCGCTGAAGACCTATCACCGGCGGTGCGTCATGCGGGGCTCTGGGCTGGCAGGTGAATCCTCTGAGCTACCTCTATCTGCTCAGCCTCTCACCCCAGTTGCAGCCTTCTTATCTAAGATTTCCAAAACTACGGGTGGGATGTTGCCTGTCCTATGCATCAACAAGAGAAAGAGGACTGCTAGGCCCCTCCCCCCCCCCCCCGAGTGAACCTCTGCGTCGCAGCCGCCGAGCTGCTGGACTGGGGGTTGGGGTGGCAATTCTGGAGGATTGTCCTTCCCATATCAAGAGGAAGGTTATGCGTGCCTTGGACATGAATGTGGTGGTCACATCTGAGGAACGGGAGAAATTTGATGTAAAGGTGTTGGATGACTACGCTCGTCGGTTTTCTCACACATTAATGCACTTGCAACCTTATTTGGTCTGCCCCCCCCCTCCCGCCCCGGAGATGCCTGGTTTGGAGTCAGTGGATTGTGTGTTCTGATCTGGTAGGTCAGTGGGCGGTGTCTCTCCTTTGTGATCAATGGATCCATCACATATTTTTGTTTGGAATGTGCGAGATCTCAATTCAGCCTCGTGATAGGATGCTGTAAGAGTTATTGTTGATTCTATGAAAATTGATGTGGTATGTTTGCAAGAAACAAAAATGGAGAACATTACCAGGCGTACCATTTTGTCTATGCTTGAGGGGGAGTTTGACAATAATTTCCTCTTTCTTCCTTCAGTTGGAGCTAGTGGGGGCATTCTTATAGCCTGGAGAAATCGGCTAGGAACGTTGGATGCTAGCAGAATGGATGAACATTGTGTCTCGGTCCGGTTTTGTCTAGATCAGCGTACTCCTTGGTGGCTCACCTATGTGTATGGGCCTCAAGATAATCAAGCAAAGATCCAGTTTCTAGAAGAGCTCACGGATATCAGAGCCCATTACTCTGGGCCATGGATGATGGAAGGGGATTTTAATCTCGTATATAGGGATGAGGATAAGAATAATACCAATCTCAACAGAGCTATGATGGGAAGGTTCAGAAAATGGATCAATGATATGGCAGTTGTGGAGATTCCGTTGCACGGCCGCAAGTTTACATGGTCAAGTTCAGCGACTAGTAACAGCCTTACACTCGTTAAATTGGACAGAGTTTTTTGTTCTGCTGACTGGGAAGACCTGTTCCTAGACTGTCTCTTACAGAGCAGCGCGTCGGATGATTCTGATCACTGCCCCCTTGTTCTTGGGATGCGAGACAACCTACCGGGAAAACGCAGATTCCATTTTGAATGCTTCTGGCCTGGTATGGATGGGTTCCTGGAGGCAGTTGAGAGCGCCTGGGGGTCGGTTCAACCTCATCCCTATCCTTTGGAAACCCTTTCTCGGAAAAACTACTGCAAGAGGTCTGCAGAGCTGGAGTTAGAAAAAGGTCGGACACCTGAAGACTCAGCTTTTGATGGCTAGGGAAATTGTTCAGCTTGACAATGTGCAGGACAACAGGGCCTTGCATGATGATGAGCTATGGCTACGAAACTGTCTGAAGAAGCTCAGCTTGGTGATTTCTTCAATGCTAAGAACGGTGACCAAGATCCGATCTTGTATTGGGTGGCTTCCGGATGGTGATGCGAATACCAGACTATTCCATATGCATGCTCAACACAGAAAAAGGAAGAATTTCATTGCTAAGCTGCATTCTGGTGATCGGGTCCTCGTTGGGCATGAGGATAAGGCAGCTGAAATCTGGAATTTCTACTCCAACCTCATTGGGTCTTATGAGGATCGAACTCACACTGTTGATTTGGAGGCGCTGGATATTCCAAATTATGATCTTGAAGTCCTTGTTGATCCCATTCTGGAAGAAGAGGTGTGGATTACTATAGAAAATCTACCATCAGACAAAGCCCCAGGGCCAGACGGGTTCACTGGGAGATTCTACAAGTCTTGTTGGCAGATTATAGAAGGGGACGTGTTGGCAGCAATTAACAGCATTTGGGAGAAGAACTTCAGGAATTTCTGGCTGCTAAACTCTGCATATATTACCCTTCTCCCAAAAAGGCAGAGGCCAATCAGGTGAAGGACTTTAGGCCCATCAGTCTGGTGCACAATTTTGCTAAGCTTGTGACCAAAATCCTTGCCAACAGACTTGCTAGTAAACTCAATGATATGGTGTCCCCCAACCAGAGTGCCTTCATCAAAGGTCGATTTATTCAGGATAATTTTATGATGGTTCAGCAAACGGTGAGATTTCTCCACTCTCAGAAACAACCCAGAATTCTTCTCAAACTGGATATAACAAAAGCCATCGATTCAGTGTCGTGGCCTTTCCTTTTGGAGGTGCTGCATAAATTGGGGTTTGGACCTCAGTGGTGTGATCTACTAAGCGGGCTGCTAGCTACCTCCTCCACACAGGTTCTCCTCAATGGCATACCGGGTGAGGTTATTCGATACCGAAGGGGGCTGCGACAGGAGGATCCCTTATCACCAATGTTGTTCATTCTGGTCATGGATGTGTTGAATCTTATAGTCATGAGGGCATCTTCTGAGGGTCTTCTACAACCTCTGTCACGAAGACCAATACAACACAGAATTTCTCTGTATGCAGATGATGTAGCCCTCTTTCTACAACCAGTAGCAGCGGACATCAATATGATTTTGAGGATTCTTGGACTTTTTGGGGAGGCCTCTGGGATTAAGAAAAATGTCCAAAAGAGCAATGTGCTGCCAATACAGTGTTCTAAGGAGAATTTGGAGTTAATACAGAACCTTCTTCCATGTGAGGTCTTGAGTTTCCTTGCAAGTACCATGGATTGCCTTTGTCGATTCATAACTTACAAGGGACCAATTGCAGCCTATTATTGATAGAGTTGCTGATCGGTTGCCTGCCTGGAAGGCTGACCTAATGACAAAATCTGGCCGAGTTGTGTTGGTTCAGTTTGTGCTCACAGCCATGCTCATTTATCTATTAACGACCATTGATCTTCCAGCCTGGGTTCTCAAGGCTTTGGATAAGTTCAGAAGGGGGTTCGTCTGGCAAGGGAGAAAGGATGCAGCAGGGGGTCATTGTCTCATAGCTTGGCCTAAGGTGTGCCGAGACAAAGAGCTGCGTGGTCTAGGTATTTCTGACTTGAAATCTCTGGGCTATGCTTTGAGGGTGCACTGGCCATGGTTAAAGAAATCTGATGCAGGGAAACCTTGGGCTAGCCTATCGTGTCAAGTTAGTAGGGAAGTTGAGAGCCTCCTTGCTTTAGCTGTTTGCACAGAGGTGGGAAATAGAGACAACACTTTGTTCTGGATTGACAAATGGACAGATGGCAGCAGCATTAAAGATCTTGCTCCAGGTTTGTTCGCCTTGGTGACAAGAAGGGGGGCTCATAAACGTACTGTTTTGGCAGGGCCAGCTCTATAGTTTCAAGAGCCCCCGAGCGAACTTAGCACGGTGGGCCCCTCTATAGTATACTAAAGGAGATAATAATAATAATAATAATAATAATAACAACAACAACAACATATATTTAATACTTATAGAACAATATTTACAGTACATTATGAAAAGGTAATAAAATAGTTAGCTTAAAAATAATGCTAAAGCCCCATAACTCAAACACTAATGCTTCAACCCCTTTAAAAAAACCTCTTTCGAGCATTTTTTTTATGTGAAATCTTGAAGAACAATACCAAGAATAATCTTGCCTAAAATATCCTTCTCAAAATTGATGAATAAAAGATTACCAAGATTAATTACCGAGTAGTGAGTATTGACATGACCACATTGGGTAGATCGATCTCCTGATCAAGTGATCGGTATCTGGCCGAGTGGGCGAATGGCCGGCGGACAGCGGCCACGAATTGGTTAATCACCGGCGCCGACAACAGATTACGTCCCAAACTTCTCCTCGATGGCCTCCTGGATCGTTTCTCTGGTCTCCTTGCCTAGCCTTCGCGGTTCACACGATACGACGGCGACGAAGTGATAGTTTGATGTTTTGTATCCTCTTCTGGGCCTAGTGCTTGTAACCTGTGTCATGTGTATGTCGTTGTAGTCTGATGGGCTAATAGTCTTTTATACATATGTATATTACGATGGCCCCCCTTCTCCCATGGGCCCCCGGCGGTCGCCTCTGCTGCACAGGGCTAGAGCCGGCCCTGTGTTTGGACGCCCTAAAATACAATAAGTGGATGGATGACATACAAGGGGACATGTCGGCTGAAGTGGTGATGGAATTTATTAGCTTAAGTATTAAGGTTGAAAGGTGGAACTGCAGCAGGAACAACCTGATAAGCATATTTGGACACTATCTCCATCTTGTAAATATACTGCAAGGTCCGCTTATGAGGCATTATTCCAAGGAGCTACTCACTTCAGGCCATATGAGAGTATCTAGAAATCCTGGGCGCCTCCAAAATGTCAGTTCTTCATGTGGCTGGTGGCTCACAGGTGTTGCTGGACTGCAGATCGGTTGACAGACGTGGCCTACCTCATCTGGAGGTATGCATCCTATGCGAGCAGGAAGAGGAGGATATCCAGAATCTTCTCATTGGGTGTGTGTTTGCAAGGCAAGATTGGTTTCACCTCCTACAGTTTTGTCGGTCTGGGTGGTCTAGCACCACAGCCAGATGAGACCTCATTTGATGATTGGTGGGAGAAGGTTGAGGGGAAGGTGACGGATGACACAAGGGCCGGCCTCAACTCGCTAGTTATCCTGGGGGCATGGACAATTTGGAGGCATAGAAATGATTGCGTTTTCAATGGGAAGTCCCCTAGCGTCGCGGCTGTGCTGGGGCTGGTTAAGGATGAAGTATATCTTTGGAATATGGCGGGAGCTAAGGGTCTTTCAAGACTTTGGGTCGTGGCAATTGGTGAGGTCTAGGACATGCCTGGTCAAGCATTCTCCTCCTTCAGGCCTGGTCCCGAGTTGTTGGGATTGGATGTATGACAGTTTAGGAGTGTTGTGGGTGAGGCTTGGGTGTGTGCATGTGTTTTGGGTGCGTGGGTGTGTGGCTGTGTTGTGTGTGAGTCTGTTTTAGACTCTTCTCCTTCTATTAATACAATGATACGCAGTTCTCCTACGTATTCGAGAAAAAAGAAAAAAACAGCAAACTACTTTAGTACAAACCAAACTATGCACGCCAACACAACGACTACAAGAACTAAAACAATTTGCTTTCTCGGCTCATTGTTCTTCTCAGATATTCCGAACTTCATCATGGCCAACTCCTCCTTCACCTCATTGATTCCCAACTTGACTTGTTCAAGTTCTTCCATCACCAGAGCAGGGATGCTAGCCACTGAGTTCAACTTCTCAAGGTACGCCTCATACTGATGTTGGACCATGATAACCCCATATCCCCCAGCATCCTGCAAAATTCAAGCCAATCAAGCCACATTGAACGAAATCGATACTTCACAGAGCAATTTGCAAGATCAACTCACCCATCTGTTGTTCCTTCGGCATGACCTCTAGTGGCGTCACTGCTCCAAGCCGCTACTCCGACGAGCCTCACCAAACCCTAGAGAGGGCTGACCTCTGCGACATTGGAGGCCAGGGAGGTGGCGACGGAAGGGCGCAGCAGCTAGGAGGTGGCGAGGGAAGGGCGCAGCAGCGAGGAGGGGGCTCGGCGTCGAGGCAATGCCGCACCTGCTGGAGGGGAAGCAGCGGTGAGGAGGGGGGCGACGGCGAGGAGAGCCGGACCTGTTTCTTGCGTGACGGATGAAGGAGATGCACACGAGATCTCAATGAGCACAGGGGAACTCGATGTAAAAGAGGAGATAGGCAGGGGCAAAACGGTCAGGTCAAGTAGTTTAAAAGGTAAAAACATTAAGTAAAATCATGAAATCAAGAAAAATGGCCGAAGTCCCAGATTTCAAAAGAATTCGCAAGCTCAGGGTTAAATTTCAGAAGGCATGCGAATTCGGGGTTATATTTTCAAAGGCTTGCGAATACCGGGTTAAATATCAAAATCTCTTGAACACAATACTGCTCCTATAATGTGTACGGTTGCCATTCTAAAATAACAGCAGCCACATTCGTTCAAAAGGAAAGAAAAAAACAGTAGGATCAAGCATTTTTACAAACTAAAAGCTTATTAAGCAACCTGAAATAAAATCATAATAGGATAGAGGATCCATGTAGTGTCCTGACCTTTTATTCAAACATGCAGACAGGGATAGCAGAACACGCATAAAAACATAGAATAAACCAAAGGCATCCCAGTTACAATATAGTCATATAGACAACCAAAAAAAAAAATAGAGACACAACCAAGAGAGCAATGATGCTGCTATTTCCTTCTCCTTTATGTTCCCAAATCAGCTCAGCTTGATTGTTGCATTTAATGATCAGTAATGCTCCAACCTCCAGAAAGACGAAAACCCAGAAAATAAAAATGCTAGTTGAAACTGCAAATTACAAAGAGAGAGAAAAGAGCATTAAGGGCACGTCTGGTTTACAACCAACGCCGCCCAGCCAATTTTTGGCTCGCCCACGCTTTATTGGCCGCCGTTTGGAGTAGCGCCAAATATTTGGCTGGCCTGCATGGCGTCCTAGGCTTATGCGCATGCGTAGTTCATTTTTTCGCCCATACATTGGCCAACTGCGGGTGGCAGAAACGGCCGCCAAAGATTTGGCTCACCAACACTTGGTAGGGCACGTACGGGCAAAATCCAAACATGCCCTAAAATCAGTTAGTCATTGTGTGTAAACTTCAAGCAAGGTACAAAGACGTGAAACTAAACTAATCCCCAATCAATGAAGTCTATTCATACCTTGTGCGTCCCCCATATGTGGATATCCAGGTCTTGCCGAATGAGTTATTCAAGCTGTTGCTTGAGCCCAGGAATCCATAATGACGATTGATCATGCATATCCGCGTCCAGCCACAGCTGCTCCAGATTATCCAACTCCTCAATACGCCTTAAATTTGGACATCGAGTTACCAGAAGCACTCTGACTTGGGGAAGTTTCGAGACCCTCTCTAGGCACTCACATCCATCAATTACAAGGTCCTTTGAGAGGAACATGAGGTTCTCCACCACCTTAAGGCTTGCCATGTCTTTTAGTATGAGCTCTCTCAAGCTAGTTGCATCCCGTCCAAGCTGCCTTGGAAGAGCTCTGAGCTTGGGACTGTGGACAAGTTGCAACTCCTTCAAATGTGGCAGCAGCCGTATCCTTGGAGTTGGGGCTTCCCCTTGTTGGCTTGCAGCAGGGCCATCATCTTCCCCTGCCGTATCTGCTTCTGTTACCTCTTCTTTGTCAGAAAAGGTCCACTCCTCCCAGTTGGGCATATTGTCGATGACCAATATTTCAAGCTTAGGGAAAGCTACTGCCTCTGTACATCGAGGATTATCCAGCTTGGAGTCAACAAATTCAGGTCCAATCTTTGTAACTGCAGTTAAACCTGTGATTCTTAGATATTTCAAGTTAGGTAACTGGCCGATTGGAGGGAGATGGACACATGATTTGCAATCTATGAGTCCCAAGTACTTCAACAAATGCAAATGGGTATTAGCACCAAGCCAGGTGGGAAACCTCTGGCCGAAAAAACCTACAATAGCTAGATCCTCTAGGTTTTGTGGAGGGTTTAGCTCCTCAAAGGTCTTCTCAATATTTATTACATCCACTTTTGAATATGATTGATCTGTGTGACGTGTGCACTGCATGTTTAATTCCCTGAGATACTTATTGTCTACTAGCAGTGGAACATTACTGCAAGGAAGTGCTCTTTCCAATTTAATCATATTGAGCTTCCTTAACTGTGAAAGAGGACCCAACTCTTCAAGGTTCCATCCTTCTTGCATTCTAGCACTTTTGTCACTGCCACCAACAATTGGAAACCCTTCCAAGTCATTGAGAGACCTCAATCTACATATTCCTTTTGGTACCTGATTTATTGGTGTCCCAGAAAGACCAAGACGTCTCAAGTTGCATAATTGAGTAATTCCAAAAGGAAGATGATGCAACGAACTACATTGTTGTAGGTTCAAAATTTGAAGGTTTATGAGAGAACTAATGGATTCTGGAAGATATGATATGTCAGTATCATCAAGATCTAACAACCTGAGATGTACCAAGCTTCCAATACTATCTGAAACAATTTCTATAAGAGAGCCAGTCAAATTCAATACACGAAGGTATCGGAATCTCCTAAAAATCGTATCCTCAAGTTTTTGTATCTTGAGCCAACGAAAATTCAATGTTCTTGCTCTAATTGGCTTATTCCCCACATCAGGTAGTATTGCTGAATCCTCGTTTTTTATAATTGAAGCACGTCGCACCTTGGACAAAGTTTTAGCTGCAAATGATTGTGGGTCACCACAAAAATTCTCATCACCTGACAAGTGTACAGCAAGCTGCCTTAAAAGGTCATGCATTCTGCACCTGCTGTAGTCAGCGTATCCTGGGACTAGTTGAACGAGATTCCTATTTATCAGCTCATAGTAATATTCTTCAGCTGTATCCTCTAGAAGCTGTTCTTCTTCCTCTCTTACAAAATCCTCAGCAATCCAAAACCTTACAATGTCATCACGAAAAATAATCCAACCTTCTGGATATAAAGAAAAATATAGAAAACATTGCTTCAGATTGGGTGTTAACTCATCATAACTCAAATATAAAGCTCCTAATAGATCTGGAAGATCGCTCATGAACCGAGCACTTCTATTTATAACTTTTCTCCATTCGTTCTCAGTTTTCTCTTTAGTCATTAGAACACTTGCTGTAACCTTGATTGCAAGAGGGAGGCCACCACACATACGAACAATCTCAATTCCCATATCCCTTAGGTTGTATATTTCAGAATCGTCGCTAATGTTCATACTTTTCCAAAGTAGTTCCCATCCTACATCATCAGACATCAATTCAACTCGATGCATATGTTCCACCCCAATTTTCCGTGCAACTGTATCATTCCTAGTAGTCACCAGAATTGTTACTTTCAATGCAGTGTCCAAGGGTATTCTTAATAAATTAGTCCAAACCTTATGCTGCCAAACATCATCCAAGACTAGAAAGAAACTTTTATTTTCAACAGCTGCTGCAAGCTTTCGGCTGAGTCCTCTTACAGTTTCATCTTGTTTATAATCTACATCAATATTTCGAAGAATTTCCTTTAGAACATCTACATCAGAGTAGTCATGGGAAACACAAATCCATGCTTGTTTGCTGAACTTTCCTTTTATTTTATGGTCATTATATATTTTTTGAGCCAGAGTTGTTTTTCCAACCCCTCCAGTTCCAACAATACCGACCTTGAATGCCCTGTTACCCATACTTGTACAAATCAAATTCACCAACCATGCACAAGCAAGCCAAGTTTCCTTTCCCACAAGATTAGGCTCCACAACATCACAAGTTTCTATCTTCTTCATAGATGAAATATTCTCTTTAGGCTTAATGTTCTTAATATGTAAAAATCTTTCTCCCAGCTTTGATATTTTGTCAAGTTCATTGTTGAATTTCCTAATACGAATGCCAATCTCATGACGTCTTCGTATGTTAGGAAAACAACGGAGAAAGGAATATCCAGTATGTGAAGTCGATGCGGATTGCTCTGCCAAAAGCTTGCTTCCTTCTAATCTAGCCAAGTCAATAATATCATCAGCTTCATACATAGCATCTTTCAGCTCACTGAGCCAGTTATTGACTGCTGATTCCTCTGTCCTTCTCTGTTCAGCATCTTCAAGAAAGCATTTTATTTGGTTCATTGTTCGTTGTACTTCCCTGAGATCTTCTTTTACTCCAAGAACTATGATGGCTTCCTCTGTAATTATATCTTGCAACTTTTTGGCACATGATCCAACTAGCGAATCGAGTATTGTTGCCATAAGAGGAACGAAATTAACTAAAGAGGTCCTGCAAAGGTACGAATTGAAATATTAGGGAGGAATACTCTATCAACCTATGCACCTCAAGGTCTCAGTAGTCTTGAGAGGTCGATACCTAAAATTCCTAAGCTTGCATCCTATTTCTCGTTTATTTATTAAATATTCTAACACATTGCACATATCAAAATGTACTTATCTCTATACAATTGCGATTGAGTTAGTAGTCACTCTTTATATTGTTTATCCATATTTGTAGCCTTTTGTACCTCCATACGTGTTTGATGTATGTTCTTAAGTTTAATTGAACCTTTAATTTGAGCTATGTTTCTAGCATGGAAAACCAGTAATAGCTTCCTCCATACTTTTGTACATTGTCTATATGGTGACACACATCATGCATTTATGCAATAAGTAAGCATTTTTCCTACATTAAAAATGATAAATACTAATTTAGAATCAAATATTGGTGCATGTTAGGATTTTTTTGAATGCTGCATATAGTAATTTAGCTGTAGATTTGGGGACTACTGCAGGTTAATTTAATAATGATAAATATGCGTGTAAATGAGATGCATATTAGGGGGAGGGGGTTATTTTGAGATATTCTTTTTGCAATGGAATGGGTAGGTAATTTACAAACATATTAGGGTTAGTCTATCTTTTTTTAATAATGGCATATATGTGTATTTTAGTTCAAAACTAAGGGTTAATTTACATTATTTTTAATAATAGTGGCATGTGTTTATAGACATATCTTGGTGGGGGGGTGTTACTTTAGACTATTTTATAATAACTAGCAAACATGCTCGTGCGTTAGTACGGGTTTTGACAAATGTCCTTTTCTTTTTTAATCTTTTATTATGTTATTATTCGAATATTTAAAAAATATATTAATTCAAAATTGATTTTAAGCAACACCAAAAAACGTGATTCTTCATCGATAGGCCTATGCCAGCTCCACATAAATCAAGCGTGGACGCATGACAAACATAAGATCAGTGGACGCTTATAAAAAACATAACATCATGAGCAAGGAGATGATGTGCACACAACATCTTTCTTACCCCCACATAGTTGCAAAGACTGCTACGACGTGCTAGAGCATACCAAGGTCTAGGCAGCGAAGTGGCACCTCACACAATGCTAGTGATGACGACGACGACGATGATGTTGTTGCGTTTTTGTGCAAGACGAAAAGGACGAAATGCAAGAATGCTAAGGCAACCAAGATAGTCATAATTGCAAGTCTTATTGGGCACCATGAATTCAAGCTTTCCCGTGCAACCTTGTCTCTTCACACTTCCTTATGCACATGCCACCTTTCTTGATTCACACTTGCTTGTAGTGCACCCTAACATGTATAGCTCATTTTATGGTGACCAGCAACAAAAATAAGGCGCAAGGTGGTCACACTGAGAAACGATGGCACTACGATGAGCGAGTAGCCCTACGGGTGATCCCAATGTGTCATCCTCTCCCGACGATGAGCGAGTGGCCCTATGGTAAAACATTTTTTAAAGGCATTTACTTAACATGTAATTATGGATGCTTTGCCCATTTAATTACTTCTTACAAACACAAAGGCAAAATAATCCCATTTATACCGCCCCTTAGTGGTTTCGTAGGCAGGTTTTCTCTCTTTTTTCATTTTGTATTTTCGTTTTTTGCCATTTTTTTCATTACATTTTGAATTTGTTTCTATGTCACTTATTAATCGTACGTCATTTTTCTATGATCAAAAATTACGGAGACCTCTGTGTCCTTTGCGTACCGCAATGCGTGAAATTTACCGTACTTCATAAAAATAAAGACGATGGGGGCCTCCGCTCCGCTTTCTTTTCATGAAATGCATTAAGTCCCCTACAACCTCCACGCAGATAGGCCATTCGCATCATAAGTGCATCATGATAAAATTGAGGAGGTAGTAGTCCACACTGCCATTCTATTGGGTGTTTGGTTCCCAAAGGCTTAAAACTAGTACACAAAACATTTTACAAGATATTAGCATTTATTTTCTGAGACGGTTACAAAAAATAACCGCCTCTGTTAATGGGAGTGATTAACAGAGGCGGTTACATTTATTTTAGGAGGCAATTACATTTTGACTGCCTCCTAAAATCCATTAACTGAGGTGGTAATTGTAATACAACCGCCTCTGTTAATCGACCATTTTCAAAGATGGTTGTTTACAATAACCGCCTCTGTTAATCGATTTTAGGAGGCGATCAAATGTAACCGCCTCCTGAAATGAATGTAACCGCCTCTATTAATCCATTCTCAAATTTTAAATTTGAGTTTTTCCAAATAACCTTGGATAGAGAAATGAAGAATATGAAAGTTGTAGATCTCAAAAAATTAAGAAACTTTGTAGTTAGCAATTTTTTTCATTTGAAATCATCATGCCCATAAAAAGTACATTCGAATGTTCTCAAATTTGAAGTTCACATTTCACAAAAGACCTCAGATGGCGAAATGACCAATATAAAAGTTGTAGATCTCAAAAAGTTATGAAACTTAGTAGTGGACAACTTTTTCATTTGACTACGTTTAGGCTGTCAAAAACATAATTTACACTCGGTTTGGTATAATATGATAGGAATCAAAATAGAGTATAGACACAAGAGAGAGTGTGGTGTAGTGCTTAAGTGTGATACGCGTAAGGGAGAGGTCGCGGGTTTGATTCCTACCGGTCGCGAAGTGCTCAAATTTCCATGAAAAAGCATGGCTGGGACAAGTCCGTTGGTGGATGGCTAGTGGGGACCTTTCCGCTATCAAAATTTATTTTTGCTATTTTTTTTGACATTTTTTGTTTTCGGCTGGAACGATTATCTGAGACGGTTATTGTAACACAACCGCCTTAGCTGAGGCGGTTATTCTAACCGCCTTAGTAAATCTTCTATTAACTGTGGCCCTAGCTCAGAGGCGGTTGGAAAAACCGCCTCTGTTAATCCATTTTAACCGCCTCAGTTAATAAATTCTGTAGTAGTGTAAAATTTACCCTTCTATATTGAATGTTTTGATGCTATCTAGAAGAACTAAATATAATTTAATTATAAAATTAGTTGCATAAGCTCTAGAATTGTTTCGCGAGATGAACCTATTAAGGCTAAGGAACCCATGATTAGCATACGATGAAGTAATTATGGCATAATTAGGCTAATTAGATTCCTATCCTGGAAAAAGTGTAGAGCTTGTGGAATTCATTATGTCATTGATATACGTTTAATACTTCTAATTAGTAAACATAAGATGCGACTAGGTTTATTTTAAGCACCAGGGACCAAGGCCCTCTTACTTTACATCTTTTTTTTATATAGTTTTACCTCACCTCTCACCATCATAAAATTGTACATGGCAGGGTTGGCCCGTTGTGCTTACCTATGGACAAAATGTCTATATTTATCGGTGGAGTTCTAGAGGGAGATGGTGAATAATTGTCTATATTTTTGTATAACTAGCCTTTTATACTCCTTTGAGATGTAGTACCTCAAAATAAGATGCTTAGAGTAAAATTATGATAATGTTTCAGCGACTACATGCACATAGTCCGGTCATGTATTTGTACTCAGAAGGTATGTTGTTGTTAGTGTTTATAGAAAAATTTATCCTCATTTTCTTTTGTGTTTGTAATATATTATTCTAGGAGAGCTATAAAATATAATGTTATATTACTAATATGCTAATAGGTATCCATTCTCAGAATTAGTAAAGTATTAAAACTAAGACACGTATATAATTAGAATATTATTTTATAAATAAATATCTTTTACAGCCGCAGCGTCACCGAGCATATACATATTTAGAGAGATAAACCTTTGAGATAAAGTGATGACCTGGAAGCATTATTAATAAATCTAATAAGGACATTTAATAAGCTTTATTAGTGAATACCCTGCGCCGACAAAAACAAAGTACATGGCGACCACTGGCCAAAGCGTGCCAGAGGGCACCCCTATTTTTATATAGAAAAAAAAGTCTATTTTGGACATTTAACTTTGGCGCGGGTTTGGTTTTGGTCGAGGAACTCCAAAACCAGAAATCTTTTGCCACCGAACTTTGCAAACTAGATAGGATTGGCCACCGCAGCTGTTTTTCCCGTCGTTTCACCGGTTTTGACTGTCACGCCGAAGCCGGCCGCCATGTCATCATGGTGAGTTAGATGGGGCCGACACGTCAGTCCTCCCTCCCTCTTTGAATCCCTCACGGGAGACGATGGCCAGGCTGCTCCATCCACCAGAGCACGCGACGGACGCGCAGCGGTCGCTGGAGGTGGAGCGGGCCGTGGCGCGGTCGGCGGCGGCGCAACGCGGCGACTGCGACCCCATGAGCATGGCGTTGGGGACGGAGCAGCGGGGCATGTGCAAGCGCATGGCGACCCGGGAGAGGAACCAGGAGTCTGGGCGCGTACGTGCTCGTAGCTCCGCCGGAAACGCACCCCAGCGGGGTCCGGCGTGGCGTACTCCGTCGCTGGGAACGACGAAGTACACGGGGCAAGCCGCAAGCTCAACGGAGAAGAAGAACGGGGCAGCGCCGCTGCTGCCAGCTGGCGAGCTACGATGACCGCCGCCCGCACCCACCCGGGTCCGGGCAGCCGCACCCTCGCCGCGCTCGACGGGCTCCACCTCTCCGGCCTCGACGCCACGCCCTCTCTACAGCTACCACACCATTGGAGTCAAGAGCAGAGAAAGACTATGACTGGTCACTGATCAGAGTGCTACAGACGGTGTTAGCGAACTACCACCCCCAACAGGAAAGCTTCAAAGAGCTAGATCCAACAAAAACGGTGCATAATTAACATGGGCAAATCAGTCATGAAAGTAGAGAAGAAATTCAGAGTACATTGAACTCACCTGCCCAGTTATCATGAACTGGTGGAAGGATGCAGAAACAGAGGAGCCGGGTTAAAACGCTAAGCACTTCCTACTGAAGCATCACCAAAGCTCCTCCTATTGGCACCACTTCAGTACCGAGAAAATCATACCTTGCAGAAAATTCGTATGAGCACTTCCTCTTGTTGGCACCACTACAGGTTCACCAATGCTTCCTCCTTGCCCTGGTGCTAGCTCTAAATTCTGGTGTGCAGTAGTACCGTCGTCAGTCCCCTTCTCCAACCTGATGCTTATCTAAGTACCAGGCGGCGGACAATGCCGTGCATAATTGACTAGGTGCTTCCAGAAAAGTTCTTTATTCCCAGTTGCCAAACATGAAACATGTTTCTTGAGGCATCTACATCGTCACACAGTTGGCACATGCAACATGCACTCTGTTGCGTTGCCGACTTGCCGTCAGTGGTTGTGTGGGGCTGGCACGGGTTAACTGGTCAAACAGTCAAGGTCGCCCAATGGTCAGGCAACGTCACCGGCTAAACAGTCTAAGTTGTCGTACTAAATTGAGCATTTTACAACTTGTTGGACTAATTTATACCCACCTGACAAGTTGTTGTATGGTGGGTGTAATTTACTCATTAAACAACTATAAGCAGCCAGTGCAACCAAGATATTTTTTCGGCTAACTTAGCTGTATACATGTATCCTAATGTCCAAGCCAAAAATGAAAAGGGTGAAGTTTTTGCTAGATGAAAGAAGCCAGTTCAATAAGTGACTAGCAATAGGATGTCCCTGCAGAGAACAAGGATGCCTACTGATGAGGACATCGCCACTTTAGAATTGCATTCTGCAAAGTCTTCTCCAAGTGACAAGTCGTCTCCAATTCAGCCGCCATGTTCGGTCCGGATTCAGCCGATATCCCTGTAAGTTTTCAGTGATATCTCTCTTATCCGACATCAAAATGAGGCGTATAATGATGCGTTGGAACGAGAAAGACGACGCCGTCGATTTGCTTCTAGTCCAAGCTCCAGAAGGGTTCTGGCTCACTCTGTGCGACCAAGACAAGGTGTTGTGTCACCTTTTTGGGCCTTCAGCACGCCGTGTATCGTGTTGGGCCCTGGCCCAAGTTGAGGGTGCCCCCTCTGGTCGCCCCCAACCCTAGGGCACCCCTGTTCCATCATAAATAGGGCAGCCGCCGCCGCTTAGACTCGGGTTTTGCTTATATTATTCTGTTTGATACAGTTTCACCATTCATCGGTTTGTGGAATCCAGAAGGCACATCTAGCTTGCTGCTGGCACGATCAGTATCCTTTGGACCTAAAAACATCTACAAATATCATCTAGACAAATAGTTAGTCCCAATGGTTATGTTGTTAATCAATCGCCAAAATCACAAACTATGGCCTAGGGCCATTTTTCTTACAACTCCTGCAGGCTGCAACCAACGACAAATTTAGAATCATGCCACTCTCGAAAGTAGGTTTCACCAGTTTGCCATCCCGCAAATGTGATTCGCTCTAATACCATTATAAAATGTAGGCACACCGCTAGAATGCCTTTTGCCATTTTCTCTTCATTTTGGGCTTTTTCCACTTGGACTGACTAAAATGCCCTTGGGATGCCTTTTTCTTTGTCCATTCACCTGGTACACATCATTTTTACTCTGAACGCAGCGGCAGCACCCTGCGGCCACTACCGTCCAGCCCATGCACATTAACCCTTTCCAAGTTAAAACGTTGACAGGTTCATATAGAAAATTTTAAAGGCAAAGGCAAATTCATGACAGATTACCTAGCCACGAAGTAGATTATACAATTTCTCCCATCTCCCGTGTCCACACTTCTCGGATCTATTAGTATGTACAAAAACACCTTCACCTAAGAACCAATCGCGAACCAATTAGAAGAGATAACAGGCCGGCTCTGCTAATTCTAATCTACGTCCTCTATCCTAATGTTCCACGGCTCATCTCTCTCCGGCTCGTGCACATGTGCCTCATCGCGCCCCCTGCCGTCGTCGTGTTGTCCTCCTCCTTCGCTTGTGGCAGCTTGTGGAGGCAGGTGGGGCAATTCCCCGTGCACGCTCCACGATGGCTCAACTCCACGATGTAGATCCCAGCTGATGGGTGGCGTAGACTGGCACAACGGCATTGACGGTCTCGGCAAGGATTGGGGCGCTGCCCTTCAGTGCTCTCGCCTCCAATTCATTGTAACAGATTGGCTCTAAATTAAATCTCTTTGGTTGCGCTTGGTTGTTTGCTGGAAATCGGAATAGTGAGAGGCCAGGTTGGCAGTAGCTATCATATTCATACCTCGAGGGAACGCCAATAATGGAGCGGGGTGAGGGTGGCCCCGCTTACTGTGTTAGAAGACAAAGACCTTGACCCATATGAACACAGTGTCAAGCTCTGTCGGCCTCACGCACTAAGGCTGTGTTTAGTTGGATTGGGGTGAAAAGAATTTTTTCTGAGAAGCGTATTTGTGAGAGGGATGAATAGGAAAGTTGAAAAGATGTTTCGAAGTAAACATGGCCTAAATGACTTGTGCAACAATGACATGTCTGGAAGAATCCTCCTCTGTTCTTCTACTCTGATAGAATATTAGATGCAGGTCTCTTTCCCTCTCATGTGGATCTGGTGCAAAGGACGAGGGGTGTTTTGCAGCATGAGCGCGAGGGCGACAACGTAATGACTCTGCTATTATCTTTTTTTTTCCTCTAAAAAAAACTCTTTTCCTTAACTGGCCTTGTTTAGATGGATAGTGTAAAATTGGTGAAAGTTGGCGAAATATCACATCCATACTTTTAACACTAATTAGGAGTACTAAATATAGACTAATTATAAAACTAATTACACAGATGGACTCTACATCCCAAAACGAATCTATTAAACCTAATATGTGCCGTCATTAAAGTATTTTTAATGATGGGTTACTATAGCATGACAATGTCTAATGACGAATTAATTAGGCTTAATAGATTCATCTCACGATGGAGTCCATCTATATAATTAGTTTTTTTACATCTATGTTTAATACTCATAATTAGTGTCTAAGCATTCGATGTGACAAGTGATAAAATAAAATTGGCGAAAGTTGGTGATCCAAAGAAGGCTAATATTCTTTCTCAATCAAAGATTCGATCCTATCAACAGAGTTGGTTGGGTGTCGGTGTCACGGGCCAAATTGTAGACTGCTACTGGCTGTTGCAGCCAGGGTTCAGAATCCCTCCGGTTCAGTTTTGTGAACCCTGGTTGCAGCTTGCAAATCAGGGACGCACCAGGGGGGTCTGAATGTTTGCGTGGAGCAGCCACTCGTGGTTTCAATCTCATTGCCTTAACTCTTTCAATTTCACCTTCGACTTGGTCGGGCTTGGCCCTTTCCAATCACTATGCAACTTGCATACATGATTAGCAGAAGAAAGAAGTCTATTTTTAGCCATTCGACCATAGATATAGTTTGATTTTAGCCATTGAACTCTAAACCTTTTTTTTACCATTAAACTACCAAAACCGACCATCTAGCTATTTCGTGGATGGTTTCATTAATGTGGCTGTAGGACCCACATGTCAGTGTTACTTACCTTCCTCGTCACACCTCCCCCTTCCTCTGTTCTCTCCTCATGGATCTTGTTGTAGCCGACTCACATCCGGCGTGCCTCACGCCATGGTTGCTCTCCTCCCGTCCTCTGCGTGTTGGGTTGCCAGAGGCCGGCAGTTCTCGCTCATCTCGCGTGCCTTGGGGTTACCAGCGCCGCGAACCAGAAAAAGGAGATGTTTGTACGCAATCTTTGGGGCGGGCGACTCGGTCTGAACTAATCTGATACTCGCTCATCCTAAATCGTAAGTCATTTGACTTTTTTACCCAAACTTTGATTATTCCTCTTATTCAAAATATTTGTGCAAATATAGTCAAATTTAATTCATTATTCCTAAATTTTGTTATTAGTAAGCTATCATAAAAAAATATGATATTTTGCATTCAAACATTTGAATAAGACCAGTGGTAAAAGTTAGGGTCGAAAAAATTTTGGACGGCTGGAGTACCTAATAAAGAATGTACACTACTATAAGAATATATTTTGTGAGGCACTTTAAATTTCGCCTTAGAGGCGGACACAAATTCCGTTCGCCACCATTATCCAGGCATTAACGGAGGTGGACACTTTTATTTACGGAGCTGTGTTTGCTATTGTTCCACCTCGGAAAATCGATTTACGGTGGTGGACATTTTGAAATAACGCCGCCAAAAATCATCTATTTTCGGAGGCGGTCGTCTTAAGATGTCTTGCCCCTGTAAATTGTTTTTAGGAGAGACACCCCTTGCACAAGCTGGTTCCTAAATCGCAGCCCAATTAAGCTCAGGAGAGCCGTTTCAAGGCCTCCATATATATACCATCGGCTAAGGTTTCTCCTCATCTTTCTTTCTCTCGTGCTGGAGGCGGCCCGTCCACACACCGCCCTCCTCACGCCGCCCTCCACGAGCGCCTCCTTCCACACCTGTCTCCTCCAGAAGCACCCCTCCACGAGAACCACCTCACGAGCGCCCGTCCTCCTCCAATCTGTTATGATGTTATAAAGTAATATCTGGTTTGATGGAATCAAAGGTGAGATGATATTTGATA
>JACEFO010000653.1:0-41393 GCA_015342445.1 Digitaria exilis
CATTGCTAGTATGAATAGATCTATCAAGAATAAAACAGATCTAGATCTAAGTACTGGATGAGGGCTTACCTCAGGGATTTCTGAAGAAGGGATGCCATGGGAGACAAGTTGCTAGAGTCTTCGAGACTGAACTCCTTATCGAAAGTTGCTTGCGCTGACGATCCAAGGTCGGCCGGAGAGAGGAAAAGATGAAGGCGGTGCGAGGGAAGCAAGATGAATGAGGAATACGAAAAAGGGGTTGGCCTTATATAGGTTTGCTAAGGGTTAAAAGAGAAAAGAATAAGATGTTTGACCTAAAATGTTTGACCTAAAGGATAAGGATAATAGTTTCGAGTCAGATCGATTCTTTTCCGCGAAACAGGGGGGCATGTGTTGACACGGATATTTAACAGGTCACATCGGTGCCAAAAGTGAAGCAGAGGTTACAGAATCGAATCAAGTACAGGAAATGAAGCAGATTCAAATCAGAATCGGAGTCCGAGAGGAAGAGTGGTTTGAATCAGAGTCAGAGTCCCGATAAGAGTCAAAATCGAGAAAAAGGGTGAATGATGTGGAGGGTCCCTGGAAGTACCAGGTTAAGCTACTAGAAGGACCGAAATAAAGAGTCGGGTTATTTTTAAAGAGTTTGAGTCATAACCGGTTGTAAGAAAAGATTTTTCTTTTGCGTCAAGTAGTTTGTCGTATATGTTTAGGAAGTCATAGCTTCAGGGTTAATAATATCGACCCTGCGTGGTCATAGAAGTTCTGTACACACCAACATCAGACAAACCTTTACACTCTTCGCATCTTACATACATTTGTCGGCAAACTTCGGCTATTTTTCTTTTCAACGAGTTCCTGAGCACGTCAAGGGTGATTCAGATCTCAGAGCTTGCTTCGTAACGTTCCGTCTTTTACCGAAATAATCCTTAAGCTTTAGCAACCGCATATCGTTGTTGCTTCGTTTAAGTTATTTCACATTATTTGGATAAGTATCTAGCCTTTAGTAACCGGTGTAATCGCTGTTACTTTGTTTAGATTTATTCAACCCTATCCAGCTTAGAATAAGCTTTGATCGGTCTGTTATTCATGACTGCATTATCGGATCGGGTATAGCCGTTTAGATCTATTATAAGTGTTGCTCTTCTTAGCTTGTTTAAGGTTACGTTTTAGTAATTTACTCTGCTTTGCATCGGAATCGGCTGATCTAGCCGACTCTCTATCATAGATTGGAATTCATTGCCGATCTGGTATTCATCATCAAATCGGAAACCCTGCCGATTTCATTGTGTTATTAACGTCCGATTTCCTTGTCAATCAACAGTCAGATTGACTGGCACGCCCTGCATCATTGGTCACAGCCGATTCGTGTGCTAGCCCTAGATCATTTTTTAATTAGAACATGTGTTAGAGGTTGATAATGGTATATTCTATGATATACTGATACATTATTATTGGATTTATTAAATTAGGTTCTACTCATTTGTAGTAATTTAGATGATAATAAAATGAAACAATTAAAAGTGCTAATGCAGTTTAACTGTGTCAAGTCTTTTGTTCTTGCATAACCCGTGTTATACTTGTTAAGTAAGATGGTTTACTTACACTTGCAACTATTCAACAAATTCCCAGATGGGTAATAGATGGAGAGGTGAATGATTAGTTGCTTGCTGAGTTTCCAGAGGATCTACCATACTTCTCGTTGTGTTCAGCCAGTCGGTGTCCCTGTGGACTTGAGGCTCTACTTAGTTAAGAACGTTTAACAATATGAAGACTTCCGCTGTGTTATTTCTATAAGACTATGTCTTTGTGTTTAAATTCTGATGTAAACTATTTTATTTCGAGCATTGTGTTCTCTGTGATCCATATTTGTAATCTATATGTGTTCTGTGGATATCCTGGGCACACATATGGAAGCATTCGGTTTCTGTGAAATCTGGGTGTTACAAGCACATCCCATCTGTATCATATGCTTGAGCGCATTTCTCCTAACCGGACATACACCCCTTTCAACCATTCTTTTGCCCTATCGTTCAATTCTTTTGTGAGAGCCTCCAACTTCTCTTGGAAAGTTTCCTTAGTGTGCACGCCGCATAGTTCCTTCAACTTCACAATTACCTTCTTCTTCTTCTGCCTACGGCACATGTTAGCGGCAAAAGTGTCTCCGAAACAAAGACCAGCTGTCGTTGCTCTTAGTCTCCGCAATGGCAAAAGCAAGGGGCATGAGTTGTTGTTCCGAATTAACTGCAACGGCCATCATTAGAGTGCCTTTGTACTTTCCCGTCAGGAACGTTCCATCCACAAGTATAACAGGTCGACAATTCTGAAAGGCGATACCACACTGTGGAAAGCACTTGGTGTGACATCCCTGATGTTTAAAACTTTAAAAATACACTAAAAACAGGGGTAAAGCAAAAAGGTTGGAAACACACTTAATTTGGGTTTCAAATTCAAAGTTTAAAAATTCAAAAGCGCTATTTGACACCCAAACCAGATCTCGAAATTTTCCTACTAAACTTGAAAATCTCCAAAAAATAAAAGTTGTTTGCCATCACAAATGAAGTCTAGTTACTGTTTGGAACTTTTTTCAAATTTTGCAGTTAAGCCCCTCAAAAACCCTAAAAAACTATGCAGAACACCTTTTCAAACATGGCTTGTTTGAGCTTGAAAAATTCGTAATTACAGGTTCACCCCAAAAAGGAAGTTGTGTCCCACCTAAAGTCCAACTTTTTGTGTTTGCACTTTCGAAAGTTTAGTTCAAATTTTTGGAGAAAATCGCTGTTAAACCGGGGAGCTCCACGGGCGCCCCGACAGCCAGCTTGGCCAGGCTCTGCCCTAGGCCGGCAGCGGCCGCTACGTGGCCGGTGGGCGGCGGCGACCCCGTCTGGTCGGCCAAAGCCGCTACAGCTGCGTCTCTCCTCCCCGTGCACAAGCCAGCGCCCTTGTCCGGTCAAGTCGCGCGCCCCACACGCCCTGTTAGCCTCGCCGCTCGGCACGCCATCATGGCGGACGGAGCTCCGCGACTGTCCGCTCGCACCACGCCTGCCCAAAGCCATGCGATTCGCCCTTCTCGCCCAACCGTGCGCCCGCAGCAGCTATCGGAGTATCCCCCATCGTGCACGCGAGGATCTCCAGCCCCCAACCCCCTCCGCTCGCTTTGCCCGAGCTGTCGGAGCCATCAATGGTGACTCCGACAGCCCGAGCACGCGTACGCACGTCCGCAAGCAAGCCCAGTCCTCTCTAGCTCGCTCCAAGACTCCGTCATGTGACCTTGCTTCTTTCCTCACCAGCGTCACCGTCATTCTCCCTCCTCCATGCTCCCGCGCATCTTCTTCCACCTCTGGCCACAAAAAGCAGCACGTGAGCTCTTGTAGCCGCCGCTAAATCGATCGCCTTCCCCTCCATGGATTCCCAATCCGCCACACTCGAAGCTCGCTCACTCTCTTAGCTAGCCCCTCGAGCAAACCCCTGCGAGAATCGTGAAGCCCTCGCCGGAATAGAAGGTTTCCCTCGCTGCTCCGCCATTACCGCCACCAAGCTCCACCTCAACGTCGAGCCCTATCCTCCGACCATCCTCGTCGCCGCCAAGTCCCACGACGAGCTCCGCCTCATCCCGGTGAAGCTCTCACGCCACCCCGCGCTTTGCCTCCGCCCCAACAGCCTACTACGACGTCGCCGGAGCACGCCACTCCACCGCACAATGTCGACAAGCCGCCGTCGCTCCACCTCCATCATCTAGACCGCTCCCAATCGACGCGCAGTGAGCTGCTCATCACCCTCGCCCAGTTCCCTGGTCTCCCCCGCCGTTTCCTCGCTGGAATCCGGCCGCCGACGAGCTTGGACCCAGTCGCGTTCCCCTTTTTAGTTCTAGGGTCCTGTGTGTAAGATTCAAGGGCCGTTTTGTAAGGTTTTAAAAGATCTAGGGTTTCTGGCGTAAAAAGATTTCTTTAGATCTAGTTCAAATTTCTGAGATTTTTCTAAAATATGTTAAAAATCGTAGAAAAATAAGAAAAATGCACAAAAATACTCCCTGGGACTCGTGAGATTGTAAAACTCCAATCTCATGTTTGCATGTTTATACTTTTGATGAATGGTTTTTGAATTAAAAATTCAAACACAGTTTTTTAGAGTTTTGTGCACCATTTCAAATTTTGAGCTCCTTTGTAGCTGCACTTTGGATATGTTGCTTGTGTGGTCTGTGGAAGCCCCGACCCGAGTCTCGCCACGAATCAGAGCTTCCCAGCGCCGCCGGCCGCCATTGTTGCCGCCAAGCTCGAGCTCAACGTGGCCAGCCACCTTCGCCCACCCACCGGCCAAACCGACCCCATGGAGACCTTCCCCGCACCCCACTGATGCTCACAGGCCCCTCCATCCGCAGCCCCCATCGACGTTCTCGCCGAAGATGAAGCAGAGGCGGCCGCACCACTGCTGCTCCCATCACCGGCCATCTCCGGACCTCCTCCGACCTCTAATCTGCTTCAAACTAGTCGTTGGTGAGTCCCTCGTCGCTCCCGTGACCTCACCCCGGCCAACCCCGGCCTCCCCTCGCCGGAATCCGGCCGCCGGCGAGCCTAGGGACCTAGATGCATTCCCCATTTTTGTTCTAGGGTCCTCCGTGTAAGTTTCAGGGACTAGTTTGAAAGGTTTTAAAAGATCTAGTGTCCGCGGCGTAAAAGAGATTGTTAAAACCTAGATCCATTTTTCTGAGATCTTGTAAAATCCACTAAAAATCGTATAAAATCAGACAAATGCACACAAATACTCCCTGGACTCGTGAGATTGTAAACTCCAATTTCATATTTAGATGTATACACTTTTGATGAATAGTTTTTGAATAAAAATTCAAACTGTGATTTTAGAGTTTTTGCACCATTTCAAATCCTGAACTCTTCTGTAGCTGAGCTTTGGGATATGTTGCTTGTATGGACAGTAGAAGCTTTGTGTCCAAAGGAGACCTAAAAATATGACATGAAACTGCAGTTATGATTTATTTAGTGTTTTCTTTTCTAGGTGAGTTCTGCACTTATTAGAAATATTTCATGCAGTCAAAAATTACCAACTTCCACCAGAGGCCTAGCAACTTGTTGGCACATGTTGGAAAAATGCTAAACTTAATTTTAGACTCTGTTTAGGCCAGCAAATAAATAGATGTTGGTTTTCGGATTGAAAATTATTGAGGGCTGTCCAAGTGATATTTTTAGCCACCACTTGGCCAGAGCCCTTCTTGTACTCATGTTTAGCTCTGGTAGAGAAATATTCTGTTTGGAAGTAATTTTTATTTTATATGATTTAATCTTGTTTATTGGAGCAGCAACTTGTTACTATTTTTAATAAATTCTGTATAGCTCGATTTTAGCTAAATTTTGGGGTGATCCTAGCTCTTATACTCCAGTAGCTGTCATAAAGTTTGTGGATAAAAAGGATGAACAGAAACAGAGAAACAATAATGAGAAGAAACTAGAGTAAATCGAGTTTATTAATTAGATATAGTTTAAGTTGGCGATTAATAAAAAATAGTGCATGTGAAGATTAAAACTCCAGAACTAAACACTTGTATAGAGATAATGGTTTGAATTGTTCTATATGTGTACACAATCACCATCATAAAAGCCTAAAACGTACACCACACACTCTTTCTTTAATTTTGTGAATAAAAGAATAAACCACTTATATGTCTAGGTGATTATGGCCTTCAAGTGCCTTAGCCTTTTAGACTAAAAACCAGCAGCAAACCTTAAAAATATTGCATCTCATGTAGAAGGCGCTCTCACTGACGGCACTACAACTCATCCCGCTAACGAAGAAGAAGCTCCCGAAGGTGGTGCCGACGTGATCGTGATTGACCCGGAGTCTGACGCCGGCGTAGCCCAAGAAGACAAGCCCCGGAGCAAACCTAACTTCAAATTGTGCAACTATGAATTATTTATGCTTGTGCATTTACGTTGAAGGAGTTGTTTGAATACCCTAGTTGCATAATTCTAGTACCATGACTTGAAATACTAGTATGATAGGGTCGGTAGTGCATTGCTTTAGGACCATTACAAGTCGAGTGATTTCCTGTCACTCGCGAGATATAGGAGTTGCTTGTCTTTACTTATGTTGGAATCATAAGGATGGACGGGCGGGACGGTATGTGTAGATCTCCCATCCGTATATGATAATTGGATTAAGGTCGAAACGTGTGGTTCTGTGTGTCAAGTTTTTGAACGTACCACGCACATGCCGACCTATTGGAATCGGTAAGCTCAGTACCAGACTGAAACAGCTAGGACCAATAACAATCTCTCCTTGGAAATATTTTGTTTCCCTTGCCGTACACATGTGGATATATGTGTGATGCCGTGAGTGAAGCGGTAAACCTTTATCCTAAGGGAGTGGACCCGGCGCCGAATTGTGGATTGATGGGAAAGGTTGGGAAGTGCTTGTACCTTTCATAGCAAGCATTATCCGTGTGTGTTGGGTTTTCCCTGGCCAGGTAGTGAAATTCGGTTCGAACTGTCCGCTTCTCGCAGTTAATGAGATTGCTTGACCGCTGTGCTGCATTGAGTAACAAGTGGAACTACGAGGATGATGAACTTGTTGTATGTACTAAATTATATTGCACCACTTGTATGATTAGAGAGGATGCTAATCTAGAATGGTTAACACTATTAGAATTTGATGCTAAAATCATGAAAATAAGGATCCACTCTTAGTTGCTTTCTGGCAAAACAAACCCACCAGCCAAAGGCCTCTCATGTCTAGAAGTCGGTGATGTAGTTTTCACCCGACGGGTAAGCCTTGCTGAGTATTAGTATACTTAGCCTTGCTTGTGGCAATTTATTTCAGGTACTGCTTTGGAGGAGGCGGTGAATTCCATCCCCTGGCCTGCCCAGGTTCCACCTGGCTGGCATGTCGAGTGGGTTCCGTCCTCTGCCGAGGATCGGGAGGAGTAGCACCATGGCCGGCTTCATTATGGTGTGTTGCTATGTATCGTCGTTAGTTTAATTTCCGCTGCAATGAACTCTCGCACTTTTATTTGAGATTCGAACATGGTTTGTAATAACTTGTTGAGACTATTTATGTAAGCTGAATTTGTGGAATGTTGTAATTTTCTGGGACTCACCTTCGTGTGGGCGCGCGTGTTGTTTTCGATCGTGAAAGTACGTGGTTAATCGGGTATAATCCGACGGCGCTCCAGCTTATTCCGGATTAAGTGCCTCACTACTTGATTGGTGGTCCGTGGGTACTTAACTTGGAATAATTTTGGAGTGGTCTACCACAACTAGCATCAGAGCCGAAACATGCGCACCAGAGAGAGCAACAGACCCTAAATAAATATTTTTAAATAAAACATGCCAACTTTTGCTTCCGCCGCGCACTTGCGATGGAATGCTATCCATAGGATCGATAAGGATTATCTATAGAGCGTGAAGCCTATTGGGATAAGGGTTCACGATATGATAGGTGGCTAATTGTATGTTATACTGACTCCTAGCACATTTTCATTCTGTCATTTACTTTTCGCAATGGTGGGCGCAAGGTACGGCGATTGCTGTAACGTACCACGGCACTATATGAAAATATAGTGGCGGCACATAGTCAATACGCTGTGATGGCGTATGAAAACTAGAATAGTATGGTGGGCGCAAGGGTACGGCGATTGCTGTAGCGTACCATGGCATCATATGCAAATATGATGGCGGCACAAAGTCAATACGCTATTCATAAGCGTATGAAATTGTCAATATGTTGCCTTGGTGACATATGAAGCATTGCCCGTTCAATGTTGAATGTTCGGGTGCCACCACTATAGTGGGTGGTAATGAATGGAACGCTTCCGTGAGTGCTGGCACCAGAGGTTCCTTATAATTGTTCTGGAATGGAATTTTCTGCAGGTATGCTAACCACGATTCCGTAAGTTGAACGGCTAGAAAAAGTTCGGCTAGTGAATATAGAGAGAGACGAATATTGCCTAGCCACCGGCACTGACTTCATAGGCCAAAAGTTATTGGCACGTGTATTGGTGAGAACGAATAGGCCGCTCATGCATTTATAATTTGCTGAAATTCTATTAAATCATGTTGTATGATCATTGAACTACCCTTCATCAAAGTTTGAATAATAACCGGAAATTATGCTGAAATTCTGCTGAAAACAGTTATACTTGCACTGTCGTTTCGAGCCTGAATAACCCATCAAACGAAAAAGTGTCCAATATGAAAGTTGTCACAAATGTTGTCTAGTTTGTGCTGTAGAAATTTCAACAATTTTGGTTCAGTAAATTAAGAGTTATGCTTAAAATGGTAACCCTCTGTCTGCTGGAATTTTCTGGGAACAGCAAGTGAGAAATCGAATTTTTTACACCCTCTTAACAGCAGTTTCTGCCCGAGACTTCAATATGAAACTTGTTTGCTAGGTATTTAAGTTTATGATGTAGAAAATTCGAGGCTTATGGGCAAGTAGAACTCGAAATATGAACCAAATACCGACTTCCTGTCTTGCTGAAAATTCTGGGGACAGTCAGTACAAAAACGTTATTTTTGCACCATCTTAACCTCCAAATTTGAGGAATGTTGAATAGTAACATTTTATACAAATATGTTACAAATAAGCTGGTAAAGTTTGGGAAATTTTGGAGTGTTAAATTTTTTGCTATGAATATTTTACTTACTGTCCAAAATCTGCCTTGTTTTGTCTCCTTTATGCCGAATTCCATAATCTGACAGAGGAATTAGTAAAACTAAGCACAAGATCTAATTTATATAAATCTCAGTGGAAAAGTTATTCCAAAATCCTGAACCTACCTCATGCTGCCACACTTTGGAAACCAATGGACAAATAATGAGTGGTCAGTTATTGAAATTTATAACCCTCAGTTTTTTTGGCTTACTTTGGGCATTGCCTGTACTAGGATATTTTTCGACCCTTAAGGAAATCTGATGCAACACAAATGAAATATCAGGCTTGGCTGTCGTGCCCCTTTTGGATAGGCGAAACTGAAGTTATGATCAATTGCTAAGTCCTATGCCTTAAGCTTGCCACAACTAGTAAAGCTCGAAAGCTTGCATATTTTGGAGTTTTGAATTACTAAAAAATTGGACTTTAGAAGCTTAAGCTTGCAACTAGAAATATTAGACTCCCATAATTTCATTCATAGCCTACAAGTAGGATTTATGTCAAAGACTCTCCCATGAAGAATGCTATTTCTGGACTAAAATGATGATTATCAAAGCTGATTAGAAAATTAAGATGGAAACACTCACAAAAGTTCAGCCCAAAGGAATGAGGAAACTAGAGTTATAGGCAGAATCATATGGTTCGTTGTGCTGAAAATCCATCTAAACCGGGAGGCCTAAACTAAAATTTTTGACCAACTTAACAACTAGATCAGCCTCTGAGATAAAAAGCAAAGTGTTGCTTAACAAATTTCCTACTACCTGACCAAGGATGAGAAATTTTGGATGTTGGAGCTAGGAGCAATGAATTTTCTTCTACGGAAACACAATCTGTCCAGAGTAATTCTTCTTTAATTTAATCTCTAATATCCTCCACATCTACGTTACCATATTACAAGTGTCCCAAAGCAAGGCAATATGGACTACTTCAATCCATTCTCTTTGTCCTATCCCTTTTAGACACTTGATCCGCTTATGAAATAGGAGAATATAATGACTTAGGATCAGCACGTGTTTCCTCCTTAGGCGTGATCATTGAATTAATAAGTTAGTTAAGGGTGGATCAAGAACTTTGAGCTTAGGAGGAGTATATGGATACGCAATGACTTGAACCAACAATGAAAATCTAGGGGTGTCAAGTATAACAATGTCCTATTACATGATGTGTTTGGATCCGAACCCTTGACCTCCCTTATTGCTCGATTCCATACGCCTCAAATCTCACATCTTGATCAAATTATTATCACTAACTCTCACATGCCCACGTGATTTTGATCACCCGCCACTCTTGAATTTTGGGTCCCCTATACTCAACTACCTTGATTTCTTGATCCTTGAATCCTTGTTTTATTCTTGCTCAAGGAAATAAATATAAATGAGAAACAAGACGTAAATTGGGTCAAGTTCACATTTGCATGCATAATGGTTATCCATACCTTCTTCATGCAATTGAACCATTTCGAGTAATTCATGCGCATGGGCATTGCATACCCTTAACATGTCATTTTGCAGCATGATAACGTTTTAAAGTGGCTATAGGCATGCACATCATAACTCACCATTGTTTTCTGTCTCCCTCTTGGTGTCAATTGGGTTGTCCCGTCTGAATTTTATTGTGGTGCTGTATTTCCTAACCTAAGGTGCCGTGATGGAACCTAGGATCTCGTGTGTGCTGCAGGTATCTCGGTATGTGTGAATATGACCCACAAAGACCTTTATTTGACAACCCAAATTGGTACTTCCTTACTCTCACTAATTGTTCCGCAATAATGGGTTTTAAGTGTGTGGCGTGAGGTACACTAGCTTGCATCACAACATGTACATCATACTCTCATAAGCATATGCTTCATACGATCATGTGCATGTGTATCATATCATGAGCACCTTCTCATGGAACATGCCATGTATACCATAGTAAAGTGCATGAGTTTGGCAAATTGACAATTAAGATAAAAAATTGAGCAAAAATTTTCCAAAATTCCTATACCACACCACCTTTTCTAGGTGTATTCCCTCATTGCCTAAAAAAAATCTTTTGTTGCCCCACCCTTCCTTTTAGCTCATCTTAGAATTTGGGTAGCAACCCCGTGTAACGTCATGCCATGATCGTTTAGTATGATGTGGGCTAGTTTTAAAAATCTTTTTGGCACTCTTGTCTTCTCATAACCTCGTTGTTCATTAACCCTCCCTTTTCTCTTAGGAGAATGCTAAAGAGTTTATTCCTTGTTCCCGTTGATATAAAAGTGGGTAAATCATTGTTTAATTAAGACCCTACAATTGGCTAAACATCTTGCCCGTGACCATCTACAGTCTCAAAGATCACCTTTCCCTACTGTTTCTCCCACCATCACCGTAGGGTCTCAAGGGCCAGTTTGACCGCTCTGTATCCGTGCGCCGTGTGCTCTGCACCATTCACCAGTCCACCATCGCCTTCGTTGTTTGCCCCACCGCTACTGGCCAACACTCCCCCAGTCGCCATCGTACCACCGTCCCGTCACCAGGGAATCTCACTGTCAGCCACTACCAAGCCACACGCCACCATTGGTCCATTGCCCTTGCTGGCCCCTACCTCCTACTGTCGACACACCACTATCGCTGCTCCACTCTGGCCATCGATAAAACGGAGCCTCTCAAACGGTTATCACCATTCCAAGCCGTTCGACTCAAGCCACACAACTCCGCCGCTCTCGGTTCCCTCCGGCGACCTCCATGGTACCCAAGGCGACCATTCCCACCGTGTGATCCATTCCTCGATAAGCAAGCTTCGCACCCACCTCTTCGTGAAGCCACGAGGAAGTGCCCCTCTCGGCAACCCACCTTGTCGTTTAACCAAGATCCACGGCACCAACCTCACCGAAGAGGGAGTTCGAGCAGAAGTCACCTGAGGATTCCACAAGATTTAAGTCGACGAGTAAGGGAGGATTCGACTTTTCGACACCATCCATGGCTTGCCCTTTCTTTCCCCCGATTGACCCTGGAGTTCACTGGACAATAGTGGTGTATTACTTTTGCCTTGTATGCCAAATCTTGATGCTCTTAGCCTTCCATATCTACATCCATCGCCCGCTCCCACATGAGCGACGTTGAAATTGTATAGGAGACCTTGTATAAGTTATCATCTCTGAGTTGTGAACCTTGTATCAGTTATCCTATCCAAATCGTGTTCTTTTATCTCCGACGTTGATGTTGTGTTTTGAGTAGTGCCTCTTTCTTCTAATGAAAACCTTCATCAGTCTCCCCACCCGAATCTCGGGACGAGATTCTTTTTAAGGGGGGTAGGCTGTAACACCCCTGGTGCTGAAAATTTTAAAACCTTAATTGAGCTTGGTTAAGAATAATTAAGAAAGTGGATTAAAGAAAAAAACGATAAAAGTTATCCATAATTCAAACAAATGAGAAAAAGGAAAACACGGGTTGAGCTACAAAAGCTAAATTTACTACGGAACATAGAAATACATAGTGAGGAAACTTTCAAGGCAAACAAAACCAAACAATTTTCCTTTTATGACCTTTATCCAAAAATCAAGGCTAAAGACTCAAATCTCCACCCTAGGTTTGAATTTTAAATTAAAAAATCCAACATAGAACGGCTGATTTGAAACCCCACCTAAATCTCCAAATTTTACTACTGAACTTAAAATCTCCAAAAAGCAAAGTTGTTTGTTATCCCAAATCAGGCCATGTTTCTTTTTCAAATTTTTTCAAAGTTTGCAGTTAAGTCCCTCAAAAACCCTAAAAACCATGCAGAACACCTTTTCAAACATAGCTTGTTTGAGCTTGAAATATTCGTATTTTCAAGTCCATCCCAAAAAGAAAGTCGTGTCCCACCTCTCAATCTCCAACTTTTGTATTTGCAGTTTTTGGAGTTCAGTTCAAAAATTTGGACTATTTTTGCTTGAACCGAAGCCGCACCTCGGCGCTCACGCCGTGGCCATCATGGCCTCTGCCTGCAAACGCCGGGAGCGCCGCCACATGGCCGGCGAGCCCTGCCGCCTTGACCAGCCCGGCCAACCATCGGAGATCGTGTCTCCGGTCCTCGTGCACGCTCCTGAACCCTCCGTCCGGTCTTTTCCCGCGATGCCCGCGCCTGAGCAGCCTCGCCCCGCGCACTCCACCATCACGACGTGCAGAGCCGCGCCGTTGGCCGTCGCGCCTCACCTGCCTGAGCCTCCTCTGACCTGGATCCTCGACCAACCATGCGCTGCAGCTCGCTTAGGCCATCCCTCGTTCCCCGCGCTCGAATCCTTGGCGCCCAATCGCCGAGCTCCGCCAGGCCACCGACCAACCACGCCTCTGCACCACGCCATCCGCGCTATTGGCGCAACGTCTCGTCGGACAGGACCTCCTCACAACCCGACATCTCTCCCTGTCGCACGTCAGTAGCTCCACTTAAATCCCCTGAGCCCTCTGCAGTTCATTCCTCCTCTTTTCCCTGTCTTCTTCCCCGTGGAGCCAAGCCGAGCACCGAGCTCCTCACGAAATTCCACCACCCGGCCCTTCCACTCCCCAAATCCCCCATTGCCTGTGGCGGACCACACCGAAATTATTCCGAGTTAAGTACCCCCGGACCACAATTCAAGTAGTCAGGCACTTAATCCGGAATAAGCTGGAGCGCCGTTGGATTATACCCGATTAACCTTGTACTTTCACGATTGAAACAACACGCGCGCCCACACGAAGGTGAGTCCCAAAAATTACAACATTCCACAAATTTAACTTACATAAATAGTATCATCAAGTTATTACAAACCAAGTTCGAATTTCAAATAAAAGTACGAGAGTTCATTGCAGCGGAATTTAAACTAACGACGATACATAGCAACACCATAATGAAGCCGGCCATGGTGCTGCTCCTCCCGATCCTCGGCAGAGGACGGAACCCACTCGACATACCAGCCAGGTGGAACCTGGGCAGGCCAGGGGACGGAATTCACCGCCTCCTCCAAAGCAGTACCTGAAATAAAAGCCACAAGCAAGGCTGAGTATACTAATACTCAGCAAGGCTTACCCATCGGGTGAAAACTACATCACCGACTTCTAGACATGAGAGGATTTTGGCTGGTGGGTTTGTTTGCCAGAATGCAACTAAGAGTGGATCCTTACTTTCATGATTTTTGCATCAATTTCTAATAGTGTTAGCCATTCTAGATTAGCATCCTCTCTAAGCATACAAGTGGTGCAATACAATTTAGTACATACAACAAGTTCATCATCCTCATAGTTCCACTTGTTACTCAATGCAGCACAGCGGTCAAGCAGTCTCATTAACCGCAAGAAGCGGACAGTTCAAACTGAATTTTGCTACCTGGCCAGGGAAACCCAACACACACGGATAATGCTTGCTATAAAAGGTACAAGCACTTCCCAACCTTTCCCATCGATCCATAATTCAGCGCCGGGTCCATTCCCTTAGGATAAAGGTGTGTACGGCAAGGGAAACAAAATATTTCGAAGGAGAGATGGCTATCGGTCCTAGTTGTTTCAATCTGGTACCGGGCTTACCGATTCCCATAGGTCGGCATGTGCATGGTACGTTCAAAAACTTGACACACAGAACCACACGTTTTGACCTTAATCCAATTATCATACACGGATGGGAGATCTACACATACCATCCCGCCCGTCCATCCTTATGATTCCAACATAAGTATAGAAAAGCAACTCCTATATCTCGCGAGTGACAGAAAATCACTCGACTTGTAACGGTCCTAAAGCATTGCTCTATCGACCCTATCATACTAGTATTTCAAGACATAGGTACTAGAATTATGCAACTAGGGTATGCAAACAATTCCTTGATACATAAATGCACAAGCACATATAATTCATAGTTGCATAAGTTTAAGAGTTAGGTTATGCTCCGGGGCTTGCCTTCTTGGGCTACGCCAGCGTCGGACTCCGGGTCAATCACAATCACGTCAGCACCGCCTTCGGGAGCCTCCTCTTCGTTGGTGGGGACGAGGTTGTAGGTGCCGTCAGCGAGAGCGCCTTCTACATGAGATGCACAAGTTTGAAGAGTTGCTGCTGGTTTTTAGTCTAAAGGTTAAGGCTCTTGAGGGCCATATTCACCTAGACATATAAGTGGTTTATTCTTTTCTTCACAAAATTAGAGAAAGCGTGTGGCGTGAATTTTATGTTTTTATGATGGTGCTTGTGTACATATATAAAAGAATACAAACCATTATTTCTATGCAAGTGTTTTGGTGCTGTAATTTTAAAATTCCACATGCCTTATTTATAATTATCAAAGTGACGTACTTCTTTTTATAAAACTCAATCTACTCTAGTTTCTTCTCATTTTTGTTTCTCTGTTTCTGTTCATCCTTTTTATCCACAAACTTTATGACAGCTATTGGAGTATAAGAGCTACGCTCACTCCAAAATTTAGCTAAAACCGAGCTATACAGAATTTATTAAAAATAGTTCAAGTTGCAGCTCCAAGAAACAAGATTAATTCATATAAAATCAAAACTACTTCCAAAACAGAAGATTTCTCTACCAGAACTAGACATGAGTAAAAGAAAGGCTCTGACCAAGTGGTGGCTAAAAATAACACTTGGTCAGCCCTCACAATTTTTCTATCCGAAAACCATCATCTATTTATTTGCTAATCTAAACAGGGTCAAAAATTAAGTTTAGCATTTTTACCACATGTGCCAACAAGTTTCTAGACCTCTCGGGAAAGGTGGTGATTTTTGGCAGCATGAATTATTTTTAATAAATGCAGAACCGAACTAGAACAGAAATCACAAAATAAATCATAACTTAAGTCACAGGCCATATTTTTAGGTCTCCGTTGGAAACAAAGCTTCTACAGTCCATACAAGCAACATACCCAAAGCTCAGCTACAAAAGAGTTCAGGATTTGAAATGGTACACGAAACTCTAAAATCACAGTTTGAATTTTAATTCAAAAACTATTCCTCAAAAGTAAATACATGCAAAAAATGATATTGGAGTTTACGATCTCACGAGTCCAGGGAGTATTTTTTGTGCATTTTTCTGTTTTTTCTATGATTTTTAGTGGATTTTACAAGATCTCAGAAAAATGGATCTAGGTTTAAGAATCTCTTTTACGCCGGAGACCCTAGAACTTTTAAAATCTTTCAAACACGCCCCTGAAACTTACACGGAGGACGCTAGAACTAAAATGGGGAACGCATCTAGGCCCTTGGCTCGCGGCGACCGGATTCCGACGAGGAGACAGCGAACCGGTGCAGGGGAAGTGGGGGAAAACGATGAGGGGCTCACCGCGAGTCGTTTGGGGTAGCTCTCGAGGGCAGTGGTGAAGCGGCGCGGCTCGTCGACGATGAGCGGCAGAGCGGCTTGCTCTGGCGACATCGGTAGCTAGCTGCGGGGGTCGAGGAGAGGTGCGTGAGCTTCACCGGACGAAGGCGGAGCTCGTCGTGGGGCTCGACGGCGACGGGAATGGCCGGAAGATAGAGCTCGACGTGGAGGTGGAGCTCGCTGCGGGAACGGCCGAGCAGCGAGGAATTTCTTCGATTCCCAACGAGGGTTGCTCGATTCGAGCTAGGGATGGTTCGAGGGGCTAGCTAGGTGGATGCGCAAGCTTTGGGTGCGGTGGATTGGGAAACCATGGAGGAGATTAAGGGGGATTTGGTTCGCGGCGGCAAGAGCTCGGGTTCGGTTCACTGCGGCCGGAGGTGGAAGAAGATGGGAGCGAGCGCGGAGGAGAGGGAAATGGCGGGGCGCTGGCTGGGAGAGAGGGTGAGGTCGCTCGGTGGAGTGTTTGGGCACGCTAGAGAGGGCTGAGCTACCTCGGGAGCGCGCGCGGGGAGGATGGACGGCTGAGCAGCGCCATTGATGGCCTGTGAGCTCCCGCAGGGCGCGAGCCGCGGTTGGGCGAGGGGGATTGTGGCGTGGGGGAGTGAAGATCCTCCGCAGAGGCGCTTGGTGCGTAGCGGGCTAGAATCTGGCCGCGGGGCAGCGCAGCCCGACGTGCGCGCTGGCGGCCAATGGCGGAGCTCAGCTCGCCATGAGGCGTGCCCGCGTGGCGAGGCTCGCTCCTACGCTGTAGCGCGCGAAGTGACAGGTTGGGGGCGCTAGCGTGCTCGTGGGGAAGGGAGGCGCGGCTGCCGCGGCTTTGGCCGGCCTGGCCGGTTTGCCGCCGCTCGTCGGCCTCGGGCTGAGGTCAGAGCGCCCGTGGAGCTCCCTGGTTCAAACGCGTTTATCTCCGAAAATTTGAATTGAACCTCAAAAAGTGCAAACACAAAAGTTGGAGTTTGGAAAGTGGGGCACAACTTTCCTTTTGGGGGAAACCTGATATTTCGAATTTTTCAAGCTCAAACAAGCCACATTTGAAAAGCTGTTCTGCATGATTTTAGAGTTTTTGAGGGGCTTAACTGCAAAATTTGAAAAAGTTCGCAACAGTGAGTAGGCATTATTTTTTATGACAACCAACTTTTATTTTCGGAAATTTTCAAGTTTAGTACGAAAGTCTTGAGATTTCAGTTGGGTGTCAAAAAGGCCTTATTGAAATTCAATTTCCGAATTTAGCTAAATTTAAGTGTGCTAACCCAAAGCTGCCCCTTTAGCCTTGTTTTTTAATGTAGTTTTAAGGTTTTTATCATCTGGGATGTCACAGTCTACCCCTCTTAAAAGGAATCTCGCCCCGAGATTCGATTGTGATTAGCGACATGATAGGGAAAAGGTACCTTGGTCTTAGGAAGGATGTCGGGGAAGTTCTTTTTAAGGTAGTCTTCGGTTTCCCATGTGGCTTCATCCTCGGAGTGATGGCTCCACTGAATTTTGTATATTTTAACTTCTCTACTTCGTGTCTTTCTCTCCTTCTCATCGAGGATCTTGATAGGATGCTCTCCATAAGAAAGATCCGGCTCAACCGAGAGTTCTTCTTGCTCAACAACCTAGGTCGGAACACGAAGTCATTTCTTGAGTTGGGAGACATGGAAAACGTTGTGCACGGCGGAGAGTTTCTCGGGAAGCTTCACACGATACGCAACCGGTCCACATTGTTGAGTGATTTCATATGGACCAATATAGCGAGGCGCAAGTTTTCCTTTCAACCCAAACCTTTGCACACCCTTGGTCGGGGAGACCTTGAGATACACATGATCACCGACTTCAAACTGAAGGGCTTCCTTCTCTGGTCAAAGTAACTCTTTTGCCAAGATTGTGCGGCTCTCAAATTTTCACGGATGACCCTAACCTTTTCCTCGGCTTCTTTTACAAGGTCAGGACCGTATGTGTATCTCTCGCCTGCCTGGGACTAACACAACGATGTCCGACATCTCCTACCATACAAAGCTTCGAAAGGTGCCATTTTTAGACTTGCTTGGTAGCTGTTGTTATAAGAAAATTCAGCCAGGGATAAACATTTCTCCCAATTTTTTGCATAATGGACAACACAAGCTCGAAGCATATCTTCTAGGATTTGATTTACCCTTTCCGTCTGCCCATCAGTTTGAGGGTGGTATGCTGAACTACGGATTAGTTTGGTGCCTTGGGATAGCTGCAAATGTTCCCAAAAGTGTGCCACAAATTGGGTAACACGATCTGAAATTATCGTCTTGGGTACGCCATGCAAGCAAACGATCCGATCCAAATAGATTTCAGCATATTTCATAGCGGTATAGGCTGTATTGACGGGTATAAAATGTGCGGTCTTTGTGAGGCGGTCCACAATTACCCAAATAGAGTCATGCCCCTGAGGGGTCCTGGAAAGTCCAACAATGAAATCCATGCTTATATCTTCCCACTTCCATGAGGGAATATGTAGAGGTTGAAGAGTGCCTGCTACCTTCAAGTGGCTAGCCTTTACCCGCTGACACGTGTCACATTCCGACACATATTTGGCAATTTTCCGCTTCATCCTAGTCCACCAAAAGTTTTGTTTAAGGTCTTGGTACATTTTTTTCCTACCGGGATGGATGGAAAATTTGGAAAGATGAGCTTCATCCATGATTTTTCTTCGGAGTTCGGCGTTCTTGGGCACCACTATCCGATGTCCAAACCACATCACTCCCTGCCCATCTAACCGGAAGCATTTATATTTTGCCTTGACGTTTTCTTTTGCCAGTTTTATTTTGAGGATTTTAATCTTTGCATCATTTAATTGGGCCACAACAATCTGATCGTGCAAGGTTGGTTCAACAGAAATAAGGTTGAAATACCCGTGAGGAACAATCTCCAAGTTGAGCTTTGCCATTTCATGGCACAAGGTGTCGGCATAGGACTCCACGGAAAGGCAGTGACAGCGAGCCTTGCGGCTTAGTGCATCCGCAACCACATTAGCCTTACCGGGGTGATAATGCACACTAAGATCATAGTCTTTTGCCAACTCCAACCATCTTCGCTGCCTCATATTCAAATGTGCCTGAGTGAAGACATAGTTGAGGCTCTTGTGATTGGTGTATATATTGCATGGAACACCCATCAGGTAGTGTCTCCAAATCTTGAGAGCATGAATAACCGCTGCCAACTCAAGATCATGTGTAGGGTAATTTTGCTCATGTGGCCGAAGTGCTCGGAAAGCATAAGCAATGACCCGGTTCTCCTGCATAAGGACACAACCGAGTCCGGTGCCTGAAGCATCACAATAAACATCATATGGCTTGGTGCTGTCGGGCTGAGCTAAGATTGGGGCTGAAGTCAAATGTTTTCTCAAAGTGTGGAAAGCTTCTTCACATTTGTCACTCCATTCAAATTTGACCCCCTTCTTTAAGAGTTCGGTCATGGGTTTAGCAATTCGAGAGAAATCCGGAATGAAGCGGCGATAGTAACCAGCTTGACCCAGAAAACTCCGAATTTCATGGACAGAGGTAGGTGGCTGCCAATCCATCACCTCTTGCACCTTGGTCAGATCCACGGATATACCATCCTTGGAAACCGTATGACCCAAGAGTTTCACACTTTCTAGCCAAAATTCACATTTGGAGAACTTGACATAAAGCTGATGGTCTCTCAATCTCTGAAGAACAATGCGAAGGTGCTCGGCATGCTCCTCCTCATTCTTGGAATATATGAGAATATCATCAATAAAGACCACTACGAACTTGTCAAGCTCGGACATGAAAACCGAATTCATGAGATACATGAAGTAGGCTGGGGCATTTGTGAGTCCAAAAGACATGACCAAGAATTCATAGAGTCCATAGCGGGTGGAGAAGGCAGTCTTAGGAATGTCACAAGGACGAATCTTTATTTGGTGATAGCCAGAGCGAAGATCAATCTTAGAGAACACTCTGGCGCCAGCTAGTTGGTCAAAAAGGACATCAATGCGGGGAAGTGGATACTTGTTTTTAATGGTCACCGCATTGAGAGGTCGGTAGTCAATACACAACCTCAAAGAATGATCCTTCTTCTTCACAAAAATGGCCGGACAACCCCATGGTGACACACTAGGACGGATGAAACCCTTGTCTAGCAGTTCTTGGAGTTGAATTTTTAATTCAGCCAATTCATTGGGTGGCATTCTATAGGGTCTCTTTGATATAAGTGCTGTGCCAGGTTGAAGTTCAATTAGAAATTCAATATCCCTATCCGGCGGCATCCCAGGTAAGTCATCCGGAAAAACATCGGCATACTCACATACCACCGAAATGTCCTTTA
Organism: Digitaria exilis; assembly: GCA_015342445.1. Classification (NCBI taxonomy): domain Eukaryota; kingdom Viridiplantae; phylum Streptophyta; class Magnoliopsida; order Poales; family Poaceae; genus Digitaria; species Digitaria exilis. The sequence goes on from JACEFO010000653.1 coordinate 20,226, forward strand.
GTTGTGTTTCTACCATGGTGTAAGCACAAGCATTGACACATTTTCGGTGTGGCAAATAAAGTGCACTAGGCCCATGTGTAGGCGAGTTTATTTCCAAAACCCTTTCGGCAACATCTAGCACAACCTTATGTTGAGTCATCCAATTTGCCCCAAACAATATCAATTCCTTCCAATTCAAGCAGAATTAAATCAGTAGGGACAACTTTACTACCCAGCTTGATTGGTACTTTTCGAGTGACTTGGTTGGATGCTATTTTACCTCCCGCTGTTGATATCACATATGCTGATTTGGTGTGATATGATTTTAACCCACATTTTGCATTAAACATTGTGCTTATAAAACTATGTATTGCCCCGGAATCGAACAATATCACAGCAGGTTGGTTGTGGATAGGGAAGGTACCAGTCATGTCTGGTGCTCCCTCAGGTAGGTTAGCCAGGGTGGTATAGTTGAGCCTTCCCTGCCTGACTTGGACTCGTTGTTGCTTGCCCTTGTTCTGTTGATTCCCAGGACGCTGGTTCTGAGGCTTGTTCTGTGGGCAGTCCTTGATGAAATGGCTGTTGCTACCACACTTGAAGCATTGGTAGCCACCTCCAGGATGAAGTGACTGCTGCACGTTTTGCCTCGGCGCCTGTTGCTGCTGCGGCGGTGGAGGGAAACGAGGCGCACCCTACTGTGGTGGCCTGGCAACCCAACGTCCTCCCTGAGGCGCCCTTGGCTGCCCCTGCGGTGCAGCCGGGGGAACCAAGCGGAACCTCTGAGGTTGCCCACCCGAAGGTCCAGCGGGAGCCTTCCTTTTCTTTTCGGCCTTATGGACCATGTTGGCATCTTCTTGGGCGATGGCAATGTTCACGAGTTCACCATATGTGGCAACCCGTGTAGTGGTCAGCTGGGCCTTGAGCTTGGTATTGAGGCCGCGGCGGAACCTCTCCTTCTTCTTGTCATCTGAGTCAGCATGATGACCCGCATAAGGACACAGACCATTGAAGGCCTACGAGTACTGAAGCAAAGTGCGGGTTCCCTGAGTCAGAGCCAGGAACTCATTCAACTTCCTTTCTACCAACCCAGCGGGGATATGGTGGGCTTTGAAGGCAGTCTTGAACTCCTCCCACTCGATGATATGGTTCTCCTCCTGAAGAGCCAGATAGTTCTCTCACCACAGGAGACCTGTGCCACGGGGCTGCAGCGCCGCAAAAGACCACCTTGTGGTTTAGAGTGCAAGGCGTAGCCAGGATGGAGAACTTAGATTCGATGGCCCGAATCCATGCATCAGCCTCCATGGGCTCCTCGGCTCTGGAGAACACCGGAGGGTGGGTAGCCAAGAAGTCCTCGTACCGGGCCACTTGAGGTAGAGGGGCACGAAGACCACCTTGCTGCTGCTGCATCTGCTGCTGCATCATCTATTGCTGGTGCTGCAGATTACGGAGGATCTCCGTTTGGGTGGCATACAACTGCTGCCACGTTGGGGGTTGTTGCGGTGGCGGAGGTGGTGGTGGCTGTTGCCCTTCCGGCCCTTGCTGGTTGGCGTTGGATCCGCTAGCATCATGACCGCTGTGAGTGATAGCCATCTGCAGTAGGTACTTGTATTAGCCACAATCCATAAGGTTGCATAAATTAATGACAAGATAGAACGTGGCAATGTAATGAAGTTTACTGCATAAGGATAACATATCAGCAAGTAGTTTTGAAAGAAAATTCATATCCTCCAATAGAAGTCGAGTTAGATGCTCGATTTCGGTCAGTAGCTTGAAAATTTCAGACTCTACAACTTTCGTGTTTGGCTCAGAACCAAAATCAGGTTAGAACTAGGCCGAAAAATTCAATTTCCAGTTCTCTGTTTTTGCTGTTTTTCAGAAGGCCGAGCTGTAGTGTTTTGGTTGCCATTTTTATTTCACTTAACCAATGGAGTTGAATTTTGGTGAGCGTTTTGTTAGACAAATTTCAGACAACTTTGTAGTTCAAGTCATAGCCCAGAAGTGAAAGGAACACATGTCAATTAATAAAACAAGAGTGGCTGCAGAAAGTTTTCAACATAAACATTACAACCATTCTCAAGTATTGGGGCTCACACATCCCATGCCAAATGGATTACATGCTCAAAAGCTTAAAGGAAACTCAACTCCAACTAGCCTATTACATCATGAAACAAAAATTTAGGCTACGCGGAGGAGTAACTTGCTATCGAAGCTCCTAGAAGTCGTCTAGGTTGTTAGCCGTAGCTTGGCTGCCTATGGGAGACGGTGGAGCGGGAAGAGGTTGCATGTCATCCTCGGTGTCCATGTCTGAATCAGGGGCTTCTCCTTCATTTTCTCCCGCCTCATTGAGAAGGTGCTGAGTATCGTGGGCAGCTAGCATAGCATTGGCATGCTCCAAGTCGGCCTGCACATTCTCTAGCTCATCCCTCACTTGAGTCAGCTCATTGTTGGCATTATTGTGCTCTATGTGGAGGTCGGTTAGCTGCCTCTCCAAGTCAGCAATCATAGCATCCCTGGTACTCACCTCTATGGACAAAGAGGTTCTCTCTATCCCAAGGTCACGGGCACGAGAAGACATATCAATAGCAAGGTTAAGTGCTTCATTTTGTGACCGCCCCAGCAGTGCCTGCAGCCGGTGATAAGCCCTGATCCATCTCATCAAGAGTGCGGCTGCAGCAACGGGGTTCTCTGCCACCCTCAGAGGTGAGCTGAGATAGCACCTCATCCAATGAGCGTTGTTAGGCTGGACCGGTGGAAACAGTCCAAGGAGCTGGTGCTCCACAAGGTCCTGGTTCTGGGCACAGAAGCAGCTGATCCATTGAGAGCAGCCATCTCACAAGTTGTCTCCATATGGTGCCTATGGACTTCCACACTCCATGTGAGAGCGCTTGGACACGGTGGGTGGCGGTGCACCACCAGACGCACTCTGCATCGTGTCACACTACGGTCACAGAGGACGGTTCTCTCATATTGTGGCGAGTTGGGGTAGTCAAGTGCCGTCAACACGGACCAAAGGATGCTAGGGAAACTCTCCCATCCAAGGCAGTCCAAGAAGGAGACATCATTGGGGTAGCTAGCAAGGTCAGCGTGGCCGTACATCTGAACAAAAAGGTCAAGTGTGAGAGCTAGTTAGCGCCAAGAAATAAAAACAGATTCTGGACAGTGTAGTAAAAATGGTAAAACTCAAAGTCTACAAACCCAAAAATTCCCAAACTTGGCCAGAACGTTGCTTAAGTAATTTCGAACAAGTTTCATGTTGAGGGTTTGAGCAGAAACACTCGTTAAGAAGGTGCAAAATTCAATTTCTATCTCACTGTTCCCAGGAAATTCCAGCAGACAGGGGGTTACCATTTTAAGCATGACTCTTAATTTACTGACCCAAAATTGTTGAAATTTCTACAGCACAAACTAGAAAACATGTGAGACAACTTTCATATTGGACACTTTTTCGTTTGATGGGTTTTTCAAGCTCGAAATGACAGTGCAAGCAGATCTGTTTTCAGTAGAGTTTCAGTACAATTTCCGGTTATTATTCAATTTTTGTAACGGGTAGTTCAATGATCATACCACATGATTTAATAGAGTTTTAGCGAATTGTAATGCATGAGCGGCCTATTCATTCTCACCAACACACGTGCCAATAACTTTTGGCTTACGAAGTCGGTGCCGGTGACTAGGCAATATTCGTCTCTCCTTATATTAGCTAGCTGAACGTTTCTAACCGTTCAACTTACGGAATCGCGGTTAGCGTACCTGCAGAAAATTCCATTCCAGAGCAATTATAATGAACCTCCCGTGCCAGCACAAACGGAAGCGTCCCCCATTCATTACCACCCACTATAGTGGTGGCACCCGAACGTTCAACATTGAACGGGCAATGCTTCATATGTCACCAAGGCAACATATTGACATTTTCATACGCTCATGAAATAACGTATTGACTTTGTGTCGTCATCATATTTGCATATGATGCCGTGGTACGCTACAGCAATCGCCGTACCTTGCGCCCACCATGCTAATCTAGTTTCATACGCCATCACAACGTATTAACCATGTGCCGCCACTATATTTTCATATAGTGCCGTGGTACGTTACAGCAATCGTCGTACCTTGCGCCCACCATGTTATTCTAGTTTCATACGCCATCACAGCGTATTGACTATGTGCCGCCACTATATTTTCATATAGCGCCATGGTACGTTACAGCAATCGCCGTACCTTGCGCCCACCATTGCGAGAAGTAAATGACAATGAAAATGTGCTGGGAGTCAGTATAATATATAAGTAGCCACCTATCATATCAGGATCCCTCAACCCACATAGGCTTCATGCTCTACACGTCATCCTTAGCGGTCCTATGGATAGCATTCCATCGCAAGTGCGCGGCGGAAGCAAGGGTTGGCATATTTTATTTCAAAAAAAAATTGTTTAGTAAGGGTTTGTTGCTCTCTCTGGTGCGCATGTTTCGGCTCTGATACCAGCTATGGCGGACCACTCCGAAATTATTCCGAGTTAAGTACCCTCGGACCACAATCCATGTAGTCAGGCACTTAATCCGGAATAAGCTGGAGCGCCGTCGGATTATACCCGATTAACCACGTACTTTCACGATCGAAACAACACACGCGCCCACACGAAGGTGAGTCCTAGAAATTACAACATTCCACAAATTCAACTTACATAAATAGTATCATCATGTTATTAAAAACCAAGTTCGAATTTCAAATAAAAGTACGAGAGTTCATTGCAGCGGAATCTAAACTAACGACGATACATAGCAACACCATAATGAAGCCGGCCATGGTGCTACTCCTCCCGATCCTCGGCTGAGGACGGAACCCACTCGACATGCCAGCCAGGTGGAACCTGGGCCGGCCAGGGGACGGAATTCACCGCCTCCTCCAAAGCAGTACCTGAAATAAAAGCCACAAGCAAGGCTGAGTATACTAATACTCAGCAAGGCTTACCCGTAGGGTGAAAACTACTTCACTGACTTCTAGACATGAGAGGCTTTTGGCTGGTGGATTTGTTTGCCAGAAAGCAACTAAGAGTGGATCCTTACTTTCATGATTTTACAATCAATTTCTAATAGTGTTAACCATTCTAGATTAGCATCCTCTCTAAGCATACAAGTGGTGCAATACAATTTAGTACATACAACAAGTTCATCATCCTCATAGTTCCACTTGTTACTCAATGCAGCAGAGCGGTCAAGCAGTCTCATTAACCGCGAGAAGCGGACAGTTCGAGCCGAATTTTGCTACCTGGCCAGGGAAACCCAACACACACGGATAATGCTTGCTATAAAAGGTACAAGCACTTCCCAACCTTTCCCATCAATCCACAATTCGACGTCGGGTCCATTCCCTTAGGATAAAGGTTTACCGCTTCACTCACGGCATCACGCATATATCCACTTGTATACGGCAAGGGAAACAAAATATTTCCAAGGAGAGATGGCTATCGGTCCTAGCTGTTTCAATCTGGTACCGGGCTTACCAATTCCCATACGTCGGCATGTGCGTGGTACGTTCACAAACTTGACACACAGAACCACACGTTCCTACCTTAATCCAATTATCATACACGGACGGGAGATCTACACATACCATCCCGCCCGTCCATCCTTATGATTCCAACATAAGTATAGACAAGCAACTCCTATATCTCGCGAGTGATAGGAAATCACTCGACTTGTAAGGGTCCTAAAGCATTTCGCTATCGACCCTATCATACTAGTATTTCAAGACATAGGTACTAGAATTATGCAACTAGGGTATGCAAACAATTCCTTGATACGTAAATGCACAAGCACATATAATTCATAGTTGCATAAGTTTAAGAGTTAGGTTATGCTCCGGGGCTTGCCTTCTTGGGCTACGCCAGCGTCGGACTCCGGGTCAATCACAATCACGTCAGCACCGCCTTCGGGAGCCTCCTCTTCGTTGGCAGGGACGAGGTTGTAGGTGCCATCAGCGAGAGTGCCTTCTACATGAGATGCACAAGTTTTAAGAGTTGCTGCTGGTTTTTAGTCTAAAGGTTAAGGCTCTTGAAGGCCATATTCACCTAGACATATAAGTGGTTTATTCTTTTCTTCACAAAATTAAAGAAAGCTGCAGTTATGATTTATATGAATAAAAGAATAAACCACTTATATGTCTAGGTGATTATGGCCTTCAAGTGCCTTAGCCTTTTAGACTAAAAACCAGCAGCAACACTTAAAAATATTGCATCTCATGTAGAAGGCGCTCTCGCTGACGGCACCTACAACCTCGTCCCGCCAACGAAGAAGAAGCTCCTGAAGGTGGTGCCGACGTGATCGTGATTGACCTGGAGTCTGATGCCGGCGTAGCCCAAGAAGACAAGCCCCAGAGCATAACCTAATTTTGAAATTGTGCAACTATGAATTATTTATGCTTGTGCATTTACGTTGAAGGAGTTGTTTGGATACCCTAGCTGCATAATTCTAGTACCATGACTTGAAATACTAGTATGATAGGGTCGGTAGTGCAATGCTTTAGGACCGTTACAAGTCGAGTGATTTCCTGTCACTCGCGAGATATAGGAGTTGCTTGTCTTTACTTATGTTGGAATCATAAGGATGGACGGGCGGGATGGTATGTGTAGATCTCCCGTCCGTATATGATAATTGGATTAAGGTCAAAACGTGTGGTTCTGTGTGTCAAGTTTTTGAACGTACCACGCACATGCCGACCTATAGGAATCGGTAAGCCCAGTACCAGATTGAAACAGCTAGGACCGATGCCGTGAGTGAAACGGTAAACATTTATCCTAAGGGAGTGGACCCGGCGCCGAATTGTGGATTGATGCGAAAGGTTGAGAAGTGCTTGTACCTTTCATAGCAAGCATTATCCATGTGTGTTGGGTTTTACCTGGCCAGGTAGTGAAATTCGGTTCGAACTGTCCGCTTCTCGCGGTTAATGAGACTGCTTGACCGCTGTGTTGCATTGAGTAACAAGTGGAACTATGAGAATGATGAACTTGTTGTATGTACTAAATTGTATTGCACCACTTGTATGTTTAGAGAGGATGCTAATCTAGAATGGTTAACACTATTAGAATTTGATGCTAAAATCATGAAAATAAGGATCCACTCTTAGTTGCTTTCTGGCAAAACAAACCCACCAGCCAAAAGCCTCTCATGTCTAGAAGTCGGTGATGTAGTTTTCACCCGACGGGTGAGCCTTGCTGAGTATTAGTATACTCAGCCTTGCTTGTGGCAATTTATTTCAGGTACTTCTTTGGAGGAGGCGGTGAATTCCGTCCCCTGGCCTGCCCAGGTTCCACCTGGCTGGCATGTCGAGTGGGTTCCGTCCTCTGCCAAGGATCGGGAGGAGTAGCAACATGGCCGGCTTCATTATGGTGTTGCTATGTATCGTCGTTAGTTTAATTTCCGCTGCAATGAACTCTCGCACTTTTATTTGAGATTCGAACTTGGTTTGTAATAACTTGTTGAGACTATTTATGTAAGCTGAATTGTGGAATGTTGTAATTTCTGGGACTCACCTTCGTGTGGGCGCGCGTGTTGTTTCGATCGTGAAAGTACGTGGTTAATCGGGTATAATCCGACGGCGCTCCAGCTTATTCCGGATTAAGTGCCTGACTACTTAATTGGTGGTCCGTGGGTACTTAACTTGGAATAATTTCGGAGTGGTGTGCCACACGCACGCCAAGGCCCCCCTTTGCCCCTATAAAGGCACCGCCGCCGCAGCCCAGGAGCCCTACGCGCCGAACCCTAGCCACCTCGGAGCTCCCTCGCCACCGCATTGTCGCCAAGAGCCCTTCTCGAAGCTTCGCCAGAAGGTGAGGAAGATCCCCGTCCACCTCGCCATCGCTCTCTCCCTCTCGTTTGCCCGTACGAGCTCGCCATAGTTCGTACTCCGCCGCCACTCGTCACCACCCGCCACAGCCGCGTAATCCTCGAGCACAACCCCCAAAATGGGTTCGCCATCTCCTCCTCTCTCTCCCGAGCTAGCCGCCGTGAGTTTTGGAGCTCCATAGCCCCCGTCTCGCTCAACTCCGGCGAGCTCTCGGCCACGCGCCGCCGTGCGCCGCCGCACTCCGGTGACCCTTTGCCCCCAAACGCCCAGAGACGTCCGATCTAGATCCTACGGCCGAGATTAGATCAGAATCGAGTCAGACTAGGTCAAACCATCCGCCGTGGAGTTTTTTCAAAAGAGCCCCTGTAGTTTTTGGAAATCAACCCGCGGTCCAGCGTAGTTTAAAAATAATTACAGTTTAGTCCTTTTCCTTTTGATTTAGCCCCTGCGCATTTGAAAAATAGTACCCGCCGTCCTAAGAGGCAGTTTTACCCGTAGGCCCTCTTGTTTTTATGCGAAATTATGTTTTAGGTCCCTGGCTTCATTCAAAAAACACCCCTGGAAGCTTAAAAGTCTTACCAGCAAGCCCCTAGAGCCCGTTTTAAGCGTAATTTCTTCGTTTTAACTCTGATTTGAGTTATTTTCGCGCTCACGTATTCGTAGTGAAGCGTACAGTAACTCTAAAGCCTTCTTTTCATCTTTTGTTTATGTTTGGTGTACTGTTCTAATTGAATGCCATGTTTGCATGTATGTGTGGATGCTTGTGTGGTGATCGATGTGAGTACTTGACGAGCCGTTCGAGTTCGCCGACGACCCCGTTCCCGAAGAGCAGGTGCAACAGCAATTCACTGAGGAAGGCAAGTATAACATGGATAATCCTTGATTACCTATACACCATTTAATCATATATTCATATGCATGTGTCTAATTTTGATATACACTAAGGATGTTCCTAGTCTTTACCTTATTCCTTGTTTACCCATGTTTAATGCATTATGGTTAGTATTTTCTATGTGCTGCGAACAACATTTATTTAATTGTCGATATTGAATTAATGGTTCACTTCAATGATGATTAAATATGCTTTTTAGCAACATGGTTTGGGGAACTAGAGCATGTGCTTCGTGCTTTGTTCTAGTGTCTCCACAAGGATTGGTCTAGGGAATTAGAGCATGTGCTTCGTGCTTTGTTCTAATATCTCTCTGTAAGGTCCGGTTCTTAAAGCGGCAACCCAGGAACTTGTTCGCCGCCGTTGGAACTATAATGACTCTGGTCTTGGATAATTAGCTTGTACGTCTCTAGCTCGCCAGTGGTTACCGAAAGGTGTATGTGGGGAACATTCGTGAGAGTATAGTTTGATCCATCGAGGACGGATTTATCCGTTGGCTATGTCTCGTCAGGCAAAGTCCCATGATGTAAGCGCCCGATGTACGGCAGCTTCACACGTTGCGATGATTGCGCTCTCGCTCTGGACGCCATTGACCCCCTCACGTTGCGCCCTGAGCGTACGTCAATCTCGATGCCTTGGGTTATGCTGCCTATGTTGAGCCAAAACGGCTATTGTGCATGTTAGGGTGTTTTGTGAAAGTCCTCGTAGCATAAGTTCTTTTGGATTTATGTGACCAGCGGGTAAAGGGCGAAACCTCTGCAGAGTGTTGATCTATCATGATAGCCGTGCTCACGGATACGAGCGGCCTGGATCCTTTTTTATTAGAAGATGATGTTGAGGTTGATGTTGGAATATTCTATAATTATTTATACATTATATTAATGGGTTTATACCTGGGTTTCTACTCATTTGTAGTAACTTGGATAATAATAAAATAAACAACTAAAAGTGCTGATGCACTTTAACTGTGTCAAGCCTTTTGTTCTTGCATAACCCGTGTTATACTTGTTAAGTAATATGGTCTACTTACACTTGCAACTATTCAACACAATCCCGGATGGGTAACAGATGGAGCAATGAATGATCAGTCGCTTGCTGAGTTTCCGGAGGATCTGCCGTACTTCTAGCTGTGTTCAACCAGTCGGTGTCCCTGTGGACTTGAGGCTCTACTAGTTATGAAACGTTTGCTTTTAATAAGACTTCAGCTGTGTTATTCGTTTAAGACTATGTCTTGTGTTAAGTTATGATGTAAACTATTTTATTCGAGCATTGTGTTCTCTGTGATTCAATATTTGTAATCCATACGTGTTCTGTGGACATCCTAGGCACGCATATAGAAGCATTCGGATTTCTTGGAAATCTGGGTGTTATAACAAACTACAATCAAAGTGGGAAGGCCCATTCCTCATCGCGTGAACAGAGAGACCTTCGGCTTTCAGGTTGCAAACCATGGAAGGCGAAGAAGACCCTTACTCATGGAATGCAGACAACCTCCAGAAGTACTTCGTGTAGAAAAGTAGAATTAAAAATGTATAGGTGGTTATGGTTTCCTTTTACATCTGTAATTTCTTCTTTTTTAGAAATGTTGCCCAAAGAGGCCTATGTAGGGATTCGTACTCTTTTTCTCACAAGGGAAACCTTCCAAGAGTTTTCTTAACTCTCGAAGGCGTGAGGTTTTTAATGAGGCGAAATCCAGATGTAACCCCTTATGAAATATAAACAAGGTTCCCCAAGAGATGGAACACAAGAAAATAACCTGAAGTTACAAAACCCTTCGCTTGCGAAGGAATGTAGATTTTGGGAAAATACTAGCATGCCAGCGAGGCAAGTGAAGTCTCGTCTACAGTAAGGAAGGCACTTGACCCTTCGCATTAACTCGCTAAATGACGATAGTCAATACCACGACAATGTTCGTGAAGAAAGGATTTCAAGGCACCCTCCATGCAGGCACTGCCCACTTTCCAAAGGAAAGTTAACTTTCGAACACGAAGGTTCGGTCAATGAGAGCATGGATAAAAATCCACTCATGCACATTCACAAACAAATGACTAGAATAGTAACGTTCGAACACGAAGGCCCAATCGCCAAGAGAAACAATAAAAATATCAGCAAATTTTATTCCTTGAAGAAAATGTTACAAGCTAGGAGTACAACCCATAGTACATTATGGAGAACTACTTACAAAGACTAAGCTAGTCATACAACTGTTGCATCTCTATCCCACGGGCATATGGCTCGAAGGGGGAAGCAAATCTCTCGACTCCACAACAAACATTCTCCAAAGGGGATCCTGGCTTCTCGGCCTTACGCACACTGATCTCGAAGGGGGAAGCAGGCCCCCAGACACCATAGTAGACCTTCGAAGGGGATCCAGGCTTCTCGACCTCACGAACCTATGATTCGAAGAAGGAAGCATGTCTCTTTGTTTCACAAGGATTACACCCCGAAGGGAATCTCTCCTGCCTGATACGCACAATTGCCTGAGGAACAAGCAACACCCATAACCCACAAGAATCACCCTCGAACAAAATAACGAAGCATAAGAAGGGCTTCTTGCCCCGCCTGCACAAAATGTTAGCGCATAGAATGTGCAAACATAATGAAACGCGACACTTTTCCAATACCATCTTGCCCGAAGAATTGAGATCACTAAAACCCTTCGAGATCTAAAGAACGAGAGAATAGGTGCTCCAGAATGACTGCTCATATCCCACCACACCCAAAGCACTCAATACTTCAATTGCTACATCTTCCCTCACATATATAGAGTTCACCGAGGGTAAACAGTACCTCGAGCAAACAGTGCATAAGATATTGTACAAAGGGCAAACAGTGTTTTGGAAAAAAAAACCATACCTCCAATATTCTCATAGGCTTCTACAAGCCTGGATAAGCCCAAAGGGAGGAGGCGTTTTGAAATGAACAAACTGAGCCTATCGGGGGCCTGGAAAGCCTAACGTCAAAGTCGCGGAAAGCCTTAGGGCTCAAAAATCTTTCATTACAGCATCACAAATTTCAGAAATTGCCTTCCACATAACAATCAGAGCGATGTTTTCGACCATCTCGCGAACTTCATGATCGGTCAGCATTCGATTATAAGCAAGACCTGTATACCAAAAGTTACAACATCACATTCAAAACATATATGTTACATGAATTACAATTCATTCAAACAAAACAGGACCCTTAAACATATAGGTGGAAGGCCCTATGCCTTCGTCCACTTATATGGGCTCCAGTTTGGGATCAAGCAGCCCCAAAGGGGCCTCGTAAGCTATGCCTTCGTCAATCCTACGAAGGCGCCGAGCTTCTCTACGAACGTGACAATCTAACAGCACACGCTGATGCTCTAACCTATCACTTTCAAATTGTTGAAAAAACAACTTGCAACGAGCATTGCGCTCTTCATATTTACGAATCTTATATTGCCAAAACCTCGAAAAGGAGCCCCAGGGAAATCTCGAAGTGTATTTTGCGCAACAACCACCAGAAATGTAATGTCCATCTCGGTGCATCAAAAGGGGTAACACACTTCGGTCACCGGCGCAGGCTCCGCTCCGGGGACTACACTGCAACCGAGGTAAAAGTCAGAATACAATCAACCAAAATAACAGCCTGCACATAGTAGTGCAGGGTTCTTACACCTCTCGACTAATATCCTCGGATTGGCCTAGAAGTTGTGTGACGGTGAATACATCGTCCACAGGTGCAGCACGATCTCCACCCTCCAGAGCTTCGCGGTTTGGCACCGCACCCCTCGGGCTACCAAGACCCTGGTCTTCAGCTGAAGCCTCATCCCTTGCTGGGGCGGCGTCGCCCACAGCAGCCTTCGCGTGACTAGCAAGGCGAGCTTCGAGCACAGTCCGAATCTTGGCTTCGATCCAAGCACGGTTTCTGCCGACAAAAATAAATAAAAGGCATTAGGCTCTTAGACATCAAATGAAGGCACAACACTACTAAAAATAAAAAGAAGCCAAATGTGTCCTACGGAGTCCGGCGACGCGGCGAGCTTCACTACCAGAAGTTCAAGACCATTGGGGTTCAAAAGATCTGCATGAAGTTGTTGCCATAGCCTTCTCCAAGACTTGGGAGGTGTGAGTCTCCAGCAATTAGTACTTGACCACCGCGTACCCAACGCTCCTTCATGGCCCGCAACCGTCCGACCGGCCGATAGTCTTTGACAAGGCTCCTCAGTTGGCACGAGGGCGCAGAGCTACCGCCAAGCCAGTGCGAGCGCATGCCTTAGCATTATCTCGCCCCAAATGCCGACCACCAACTCTTAAGCACCCCTCCAGGCTACCTCATCCAATCAAGATTGATCTATGTTACAGCCTTCACATCCATAGTAGGAGCGGGAATCCCCGAAGGGAGCGAAGACTTGGGTAACGCACTTGCACTATGGGAGCCTTGGCGAGGTGGAACAGCCTAAATAATGGCGAAGTGCCTATGGAGTTTCCTCGAAAGTCTTTTTTCTCTCGTCCCTCAAAGGATTCGTTTAAGCATTCTTCTCCTTTTCACGGCTTCGAGCTGGTGACGTAGCCGCCACTCCACCTCAAGATCACACATGGGGCTCCTCAAATCTATGCATGACATCATTATAATAAACTTTTGTAACAGTCATTGCCCGTTCAAGCATCTCCCAACGCTCGTGCTCACGTTTTAGCTTGTCGGCCATGTTTTTCTCTCAGCCCGGGCTCTACATCTTCCCACAGTCAGAGTTGTTCACATAAGTGTTGGCACTCCTTAGCCTAACGAATCCGCAAGCGCACGGAGATCGCTGTAAGCCTTTCACTAGGGGAGTAAAAACTTGGATGTCAAATCCAAGGAACGGTAAGACGCGACTAGCCCTAAAGTTCTCTAACCGGACCCCATGAGCAGAACAGGCAAAGGAGTAGAGAGCTTAACCTTAGTTAGCTACTCGGGTACTCCAGATAACTTATCCTTAAAGCTAACCAGATCTGGCTTCGACGACTAAGGCGGGGAGAACTCAGAACGGGATGAGAGAGGGGTTCCCCAGGCCCAGCAACTACTAGTTATGAATACACCCAAACGTGGTGGACTACAAAGGATGGGCAGGGCTGTCACCACCTGCCGCCTACCACAGTCAGTTCCATGGGGTGCAACACAACCAAGGTAGTTATCAAGCACAAGCACCACGCTTAGCTATCAACTACTGACCTCCACCCAACGCGAAGGGCTTATGAGGAAAAGGACATGGGATCCTGCAGATCAAGGTAGGACAAAGATAAACTGTTGAAGGTAAAGAGTAGAACTAGCGAGAACTAAGGCAAGAGGCCGAGGACTTACTAAGATGAACTTTGAAGCTTTATTCCTGGGGGACGGAACAATGTTGGGGGAAGGGCCGAGAATGACTCCCGAACTCCCTCTACAAGCTTGGCTGTCACCCAGCACTCACCCACTACTCTCTCTACTCTACTCTAAGATAGTGGACTACATCTTGAGCCTTCTCTTCTCTCCAAAGGAATGCTTGAGTGAGGGGTGAGGGGCTCCTTTTATAGCCACTCAAGGTCGGTTCAAGGGTGGTTGCATGCATAACCGTCACTCCAACTGCCAGAGTAACCGCCTGTAACATCCCAGATGTTTAAGACCTTAAAAATACACTAAAAACGGGGTTAAGGGGGCAGCTTTGGTTGTAGCACACTTAAAAAGATAAAAAAATGAGAAATTTGAATTTCAATAGGCCAATTCGACATCCTTCTGAGATCTCCAAAAATTCTGAACTAAACATGAAAATCTCCAAACATAAAAGTTGTTTGCCATCACAAATAAAAGCCTAGTTACTGTTGGGAACTTTTCCAAATTTTGCAGTTAAGCCCCTTAAAAAACTCTAAAAACCATGCTAAACACATTTTCAAATAGGGCATGTTTGAACTCGAAAAACTCAGAATTTCAGGTTCGCCCCAAAGGGAAAGTTGTGTCCCACCTTTCAAACTCAAAACTTTTGTGTTTGCACTTTTTGATGTTCAGTTCAAATTTCGAAGTTTAGCATGGTTGAACTGAGGTGCTCCATGGGCGATCTGGCTGGCCGCTCGGCCAGCTCTGCCCGAGGCCGGCAGTGGCCGCCACGTGGCCGACGAGCGGCGGCGACCGGGTCAGGTCGGCCAAAGAGCCGCAGCAGCCGCACCTCTCGTCCCCACGAGCACGCCAGCGCCTCCGTTGGGTCGCGTCTGCGCTACAGCGCCTCGGCGAGCCTCGCCACGCGGGCAGGCCATCATGGTAAGCGGAGCTCCACCATAGGCCGCCAACGCGCGTGCGTCGGGCTGCGCTTCCACGCGCCGGATTCCTTCCACTACGCGCCAAGAAGCCTGTGGAGGATCTCCCATCGCCCATGCATGATCTTCCATCCCACCCGCGCTCGCGCGCCTTGCCGAGCTGTCAGAGCCATCAATGGCGACTCCGACGGCCCGAGCACGCGTGACGAGCGTCCAAAGACGCTTGGCCCTCTCTAGCTCACCCAACACTCAACGAGTGACCTCACACTCTCCCCAGCCAGCGCTCAGCCTTTCCTTCCTCCTAGTGGCTCGCGCACTGCTTCTCTGCACCTCCGGCCGCCGTGAGCCCGAGCTTGAAGCTCTCGGCCCGCAAACCCCAAAAATCCACTGCAATCCCTCCAGGTTGCCAATCCCCCCACGAAGCCTCCTCTCATTCACCCTAGCTAGCCGCTCGAACCTTCCCTAGCTCGAATCAAGCCGCACACGCCACGGAAATCTAAAGTTCTCCCCGCCGCCGGCATTTCCGCCGCGAACAACCACTCCACGTCAGCACCATACTCCGGTCACTCCCGTCTCCCCTCAAGCCCCACGACGAGCTCCGCCATCGTTCCGGTGAGCCTCCACACGCCTCTCCTCTCGGCGGCGCCTCGCATCGGACCACTGCAGCCGGCTACCCGACGTCGCCGGAGCAAGCTGCTCTACCGGCTCAACATCGGACGAGCCCGCGCCGCTTCACCTCTGACCACGAGACCTACACCAACCGACTCGCGGTGAGCCCCTCGTTCGTTTTCCCCCACTTCCCCCACGCTGGTTTGCCGTCTCCTCGCCGGAGTCTGGTCGCCGGCGAGCAAGGACCCTTTCGCGTTCCCCTTTTTAGTTCTAGGGGTCCCCTGCGCAAATTTCAGGGACTTGTCTGCTAAGTTTCAAAAGATCTAGGGACCCTGGCGTAAAAAGATTCTTTAACCCTAGATCTATTTTGCTGAGATCTTGTAAAATCCACTAAAAAATCGTAGAAAAATCAGAAAAATGCACAAAAATACTCCCTGTACTCGTGGAGATTGCAAACTCCAATCTCTTCTTTGCATGTATATACTTGTGCACCATTTCAAATCCTGAACTCTTCTTGTAGCTGAGCTTGGAATATGTTGCTTGTCTAGACTGTAGAAGTTTTGTGTCCAAAGGGAGACCTAAAAATGTGGCCTGAAACTCTAGTTACTGCATTTATTTCTGTGATTTCTGTTCTATTTCGGTTCTGCATTTACTAAAAATAATTCATGCCAGCCAAAAATCACCATCTTTCACCAGAGGACTAGAAACATGTTGGCACATGTTGAAAAAAATGCTAAACTTAATTTTAGACTCTGTTTGGAGCATCAAATAAATAGATGTTGGTTTTCGGTTAGCAAATTTGTGAGGGCTGACCAAGTATTATTTTTAGCCACCACTTGGGTCAGAGCCCTTCTTTTACTCATGTCTAGCTCTGGTAGAGAAATCTTCTGTTTTGGAAATAGTTTTGATTTTATATGAATTAATCTTGTTTGTATTGAGCAGCAACTTGAACTATTTTAAATAAATTCTGTATAGCTCGATTTTAGCTGAATTTTGGAGTGAGCTTAGCTCTTATGCTCCAGTAGCTGTCATAAAGTTTGTGGATAAAAAGGAGGAACAGAAACAGAGAAACAAAAATGGGAAAGAAACGAGAGTGGAATGAGTTTAATAAAAAGAAGTAGGTCACTTTTGTTAATTATTAAATAAGCATGTGGAGTTTTAAAAGTTCTGAACTAAGGCACTTGATTAGAATTAATAGTTTGTATCGTTTTTATATGTGTACACAATCACCAACATAAAAACATAAAATTTCACACCACACCCACTCCCTTAATTTGTGAAGAAAAGAATAAACCACTTATGTCTAGGTGAAATATGGCCTTCCAAGAGCCTTAACCTTTTGACTAAAAACCAGCAACAACTCTTAAAAATTTATGCATCTCATCTAGAAGACGCTCTCGCGACGGAACCTACAACCTCGTCCCCGCCAAACGAAGAGGAGGCTCCCGAAGGTGGTGCCGACGTGATCGTGCTTGACCCGGAGGTCTGACCTCGGTGTAGCCCAAGAAGGCAAGCCTCGGAGCATAACCTAAACTTTTAAAGTTAATGCAACTATGAATTATCTATGTTTGTGCATTTACGTTTTCAAGGAGTTGGTTTGAATACCCTAGTTGCATAATTCTAGTACCTATGTCTTGCAATACTAGTATGATAAGGTGATAGTGAAATGCTTTAGGACCGTTACAAGTCGAGTGATTTTCCTGTCACTCGCGAGATATAGAGTTGCTTATCTTTACTTATGTTGGAATCATAAGGATGGACGGGCGGGATAGTATGTGTAGATTCTCCCGTCCGGGTATGATAATTGGATTAAGGTCGAAACGTGTGGTTCTGTGTGTCAAGTTTTTGAACGTACCACGCACATGCCGACCTATGGGAATCGGTAAGCCCGGTACCAGATTGAAACAGCTAGGACCGATAGCCATCTCTCCTTGGAAATGTTTTTGTTTCCCTTGTCGTACACAATTGGATATATGCGTTGATGCCGTGAGTGAAGCGGTAAACCTTTATCCTAAGGGAATGGACCCGGCGCCGAATTGTGGATTGATGGGAAGGTTAGGAAGTGCTTTGTACCTTTTATAGCAAGCATTACCCGTGTGTGTTGGGTTTCCCCTGTCCAGGTAGCAAAATTCGGTTCGAACTGTCCGCTTCTTGTGGTCAATGAGACTGCTTGACCGTTGTGCTGCATTGAGTAACAAGTGGAACTTTGAGGGTGATGAACTTATTGTATGTACTGAATTGTATTGCCACCACTTGTATGCTTAGAAAGGATGTTAATCTAGAATGGTTAACACTATTAGAATCTTGATGCTAAAATCATGAAAGTAAGGATCCACTCTTAGTTGCTTCTGGCAAACAAACCCACCAGCCAAAAGCCTCTCATGTCTAGAAGTCGGTGAAGTAGTTTTCACCCGACGGGTAAGCCTTGCTGAGTATTAGCATACTCAGCCTTGCTTGTGGCTTTTATTTCAGGTACTTCTTTGGAGGAGGCGGAGAATTCCGTCCCCTGGCCGGCCCAGGTTCCACCTGGCTGGCATGTCGAGTGGGTTCCGTCCTCTGCCGAGGATCGGGAGGAGTAGCACCATGGTCGGCTTCATTATGGTGTTACTATGTATCGTCGTTAGTTTATGTTTTGCTGCTCGAACTCTCGTACTTTCATTTAAAAATTCAGACTTTTTTGTAATAACTTGATGAGACTATTTATGTAAGTTGAACTTGTGGAATGTTGTAATTTCTGGGACTCACCTTCGTGTGGGCACGCGTGTTGTTTCGATCGTGAAAGTACGTGGTTAATCGGGTATAATCCGACGGCGCTCCAGCTTATTCCGGATTAAGTGCCTGACTACTTGATTAGTGGTCTGTGGGGTACTTAACTTCGAATAATGTGGGTTATGGATCACGATATGATAGGTGGCTAATTATATTATACTGACTCCCAGCACATTTCATTCTGTCATTTACTTTTCACAATGGTGGGCGCAAGGTACGGCGATTGCTGTAACGTACCACGGCACTATATGAAAATATAGTGGCGGCACATAGTCAATACGCTGTGATGGCGTATGAAACTAGAATAGCATGGTGGGCGCAAAGGTACGGCGATTGCTGTAGCGTACCATGTCATCATATGCAAATAGGATGGCGGCACAAAGTCAATACGCTATTTCATAAGCGTATGAAATTGTCAATATGTGTTGCCTTGGTGACATATGAAGCATTGCCGTTCAATGTTGAACGTTCGGGTGCCACCACTATAGTGGGTGGTAATGAATGGGGGATGCTTCGTGAGTTCTGGCACAGGAGGTTCATTATAATTGTTCTGGAATGGAATTTTCTGCAGGTACGCTAACCACGATTTCGTAAGTTGAATGGTTAGAAAAGTTCGGCTAGTTAATATAAGGTGAGACGAATATTGCCTAGCCACCGAGGACTTACTAAGATGAACTCTGAAGCTTTATTCCCTCGGGGGCGGAACAATGTTGGGGGAAGGCCGAGATGGACTCCCGAACTCCCCTCTACAAGCTTGGCTGTCACCCAAGCACTCACCCACCTACTCTCTCTACTCTACTCTAAGATAGTGGACTACATCTTGAGCCTTCTCTTCTCTCCAAGGATGGTTGACTGAGGGGGTGAGGGGCTCCTTTTATGGCCACTCAAGTTTGTCTTCAAGGGTGGTTTGCATGCATAACCGTCACTCCAACTGCCAGACGTAACCGCCACGCAAAAGATGGGGCGAAACCGAGCCTCGGTGGCAGGCCGGACGGCCTCCCTATGCGATCGGAACTTGGGATTTTGTCCATTTCCCATTCCTTTCTTGTGGACGATCCTGATGCTCTGGTGATGACGGTTAATGGACCGGTTCCAAGGCGGTTGTGGCAGTTAGGACGCGAAAGGCCTAGGACAAGTTATGTGAGGCCTTTCGGTCTTAAACTTGTCATCCTATACCAAACCTTGCATGGAGGCCCATATGGTGACTCCTAGGAGCCATTGTGCAAAGTTTGGGCCATTTGGATGATGGCTCCCCTGGCCGACCGGCCTTGCCCAGGCCGACAGGCCTAGGGTCAGGCCGGCCAGCCGAGCAGGGTTGCCGGCGGACTTTCGGGACACGTAAACTTCTCTTCCGGACTCTGAATTGGGTGATCCAAATATTTATTTCGATCGTACTGGGAGAGCTCTTCGACATGGTGCTGGGTCACAGTATGCAATTTGGATATAACTTTTACAAATGGCATGTCCAAGTCACCTTTGAACCTTCACTTTGTATGGCTTTCGCCAATGTTGATGTTTATGCACCATTTTACCTGTATTTTCCTTGCAAACATATTGGTCACAAAACCTATGTAACTCATTAGTGTAAATGAATTCAGCAATTTCATATATGAGCAGAAATTTGGAAGAAATGTTGGAGTTAATCATAGATATCGACTGCCAACGGCCCACACCTAGACTTGCTCGTCCCGAGCAAAAGGGTTGAGTTGATCCAGTGGATAAGCAAACTAGGGTCACGAAATCAAAAATATGCATAAGAAAGTTATTTCAAATGCTTCTCCTCATCCTTGGATTTCGGTGGCTACACCTTCTCTTTCAACCTATTAAACCTCGAATGATTCAATGGAGAACATTGATTCCTTCTTTTTCTTGTACTCTGAGATTTTGTAAGATTTTCAAAGCAGGAGGGGCAATCTCTCATTCTCTCAAGCCACTCAGTCGCTCAAGAGTGTTTTGATCTCTTCCATAGGCTTCTTTTGTGTAAGCCTCTCTACCACTGACAAGGCTATATGTGGAGCTCGGGTAGGCCGAGGCTAGCTTCTCCAGTCTATGTGCGAGATCAAATAACTTGTCTCTGAGAGATCATGTCAACCATGAACTTTGGTCAAGTGCAAATGTATGTGGATGATGGATGATGAATGTCCTTAAGTGGTATATTGACTCTAAGCTTCTTCCATCTTTCCCCTTTCTTCACTAGTTTTTTTTTTACTGAGTAGGACTTCCCACTCTTTTTTTTTCTTCTCTCTCTCTTTTTTTCAAGGGGATGAAGAGCTGCTTGAGAACCACATTTGACGGACTTATTGAAGAATGGATTTTGATAAGACGTGTACGTGAATGACCAAAGTGCTAGGAAGAACAATGCATGTCTCAAAAGGCAAGGTGTTTGATCAAGCTCAAAATGTACAAGATAGTTATGTGGAGGTTCAAAATTGTGTCATGTATATGGCTCTGGATAGGACTTGGTACTATTGAGCATGAATGGGAGTTGCCTCACTTTTTCGTTTTCAAAATAAAATTCTCCAAGACTTTGAATTAAAAAGAATAAGCCTCTCATGTCATTATATCGCAAGGGTCAATAAGCAAAAGATCATGTGATCCTATCATAAAGTTCCAAAGGCAACAAAGGTAATTGCAAAGAAATAAAGCTTAATGCACCTTTGATAACATGCAGGAATTTCAATCTCTTTCTAGGTGATTCATCAACTTTTAATTGTTATGAACTTGTGCATGAGTTTGGATGAAACCAAGAAAGGAAAGGGCAAAAAGGGTTGCAAACCTCCGTGTGTAGTTGATTATTTTGGCGCGGGTGAAACTGCTCGTCGATGCGTTGCTCGTCCTATTTTCTGCGCAC
>JACEFO010000654.1:0-145113 GCA_015342445.1 Digitaria exilis
ACATATGTGGCAATTTCTCGCTTCATTCGAGTCCACCAAAAGTTTTGTTTCAAATCTTGATACATTTTGGTGCTGCCAGGATGGATAGAAAATTTGGAGAGATGTGCCTCATCCATAATCTCCTCCGGAGTTCCATGTTTTGGGCACCATGAGGCGGTGTCCAAACCATAGGACTCCTTGCCCGTCTAACCGGAAGCACTTGTACTTCTCTTCACTTTCTCTTTAGACAATTTTCTTTTGAGCACTTTAACGCCCGCATCATTAATTGGGCCATAAACAATCTGATCGTGCAAGGTTGGTTCCACTGCAATATGGTTGAAGTACCCGTGTGGAACAATCTCTAAGTTGAGTTTTGCCATTTCGTGACACAGGGTGTCAGCGTAGGACTCCACGGAAAGACAATGGCAACGAGCCCTTGCGGCTGAGTGCATCCGCAACGACATTAGCCTTCCCGGGGTGATAATGCACACTGAGGTCATAGTCCTTAGCTAACTCCAACCATCTGCGTTGTCTCATATTCAGATGGGCCTGAGTGAAGACATATTTAAGGCTCTTGTGGTCTGTATATATGTTGCAGGGAACACCCATCAAATAGTGCCTCCACATCTTGAGAGCATGAATGACCGCGGCTAACTCAAGATCGTGCGTGGGGTAGTTTTGCTCATGAGGCCGGAGTGCTCGAGAAGCATAAGCAATGACTCGGTTCTCTTGCATGAGAACACAGCCAAGACTGGTGCCTGATGCATCACAAATAAACATCATACGGCTTGGTGCAATCGGGCTGAGCCAAAACTGGGGCTGAAGTCAATAGTCTTCGCAAAGTGTGGAAAGCTTCCTCACATTTGTCATTCCACTCAAATTTAACTCCCTTCTTCAAAAGTTCGGTCATAGGCTTCGCAATTCGAGAGAAGTCCGGAATAAAGCGACGAGTAACCGGCTAATCCCAGAAAACTCCGAATCTCGTGGACGGAGTAGGTGGTTGCCAATCTAGCACCTCTTGCACTTTGGATGGATCTACGGATATACCATCTTTGGAATCGTGTGGCCCAAAAACTTCACGCTCTCTAACCAGAATTCACACTTGGAGAATTTGGCGTAGAGTTGGTGGTCTCTCAGTCGCTGAAGAACAATGCGAAGGTGTTCAGCGTGCTCTTCCTCATTCTTGGAGTACACAAGAATGTCGTCAATGAAAACCACCACAAACTTGTCCAATTCAGACATGAAGACCGAGTTCATGAGGTACATGAAATAGGCTGGGGCGTTGGTGAGTCCAAAAGACATAACCAGAAAACTCATATAGCCCGTAACGTGTGGAAAAGGCAGTCTTTGGAATATCACAAGGCCTGATTTTTATTTGGTGATAGCCAGAGCGGAGGTCAATCTTAGAGAACACTCTGGCGCCAGCTAGTTGATCAAATAGGATGTCAATTCGGGGTAACGGATACTTGTTCTTAATAGTTACCGCATTGAGAGGCCGGTAGCCAATACACAACCTCAAGGAATGGTCCTTCTTCTTCACGAAGATAGCGGGACATCCCCACGGTGATACACTTGGGCGAATGAAACCTTTATCTAGCAATTCTTGGAGTTGAATTTTTAATTCGGCCAATTCGTTGGGTGGCATCCTATAGGGTCTCTTTGATATAGGTGCTGTGCCAGGTTGTAATTCAATCACAAACTCAACGTCCCTATCCGGCGGCATCCCTGGTAAGTCATCCGGAAATACATCGGCATACTCATTGCCACTACCACTCTAAAAGTCATCCAAGTTGTTAGCGGTAGCCTCGCTGCCCATGGGGGAAGGTGGGGCGGGAAGGGGAGGCATGTCGTCCTCGGTGTCCATGTCGGAGTCGGGGGCCTCTCCTTCACCATCTATGTCCCCTCCTTGCTCATCAAAGAGGTGCTGAGCGTCGTGGGCAGCAAGCATGGCGTTGGCATGCTGCAAAGTGCCATGTACCTCCTCAAGTTCGTCCCTAGTCTGGGCTAACTCGTTCTGGGTGTTGTTGTGAGCAATCTGAAGGTCATTGAGCTGCCTCTCTAGGTCAGCAATCATAGCATCCCTAGTAGTCACCTCTATGGACAAAGAGGTCCTCTCAACCCCTAGGTCACGGGCGCGAGTGGACATGTCCATAGCCATGCGGAGCAACTCGCTCTGTGACCGACTAAGAAGTGCCTGCAACCTGTGGTATGCCCGTATCCACCTCATCATCAAGGCGGCTGCTGCGACGGGGCTCTCCGCCATCCTCAGAGGGGAACTCAAGTAACGTCTCATCCAATGAGGGTCGTCCGGCTGAGTCGGCGGAAACAAACCAAGTAACTGATGCTCCACTAACTCCTGGTTCTGGGTAACAAAAGAGCTAATGCCGTTCATGGCAGCTAGCTCGCACGTGGTCTCCATATGGTGCCCGTGCACTTCCACCGTCCAGGTGGGAGAGCTAGGACACGGCGGGTGGCGGTACACCACCAACCGCACGCGGGAGCGAACCACACCTCTCTCCCGGATAATCGTCCTCTCGTACTGCGGCGGTGTCGGGTAGTCCATAGCCTGAAGAACCGACCATAGGATACTGGGGAATCCTTCCCATCCCAAACAGTCAGAGAAAGACACGTCGTTGGGGTAGCTAGCCAGGTCAGCGTTGGAGGCCATCTGAACCAAAAGAAAAAGGGGCAAAGGTGAGAACCGGTTAGCGCCAAAAATCAAAAACAGATTCTGTGTAGGGGGTAAAAATTACAAACTCGAAATCTGTAAGCTCAAAAATTCTCAACTTTGGCCAGAACATAGTTTAAGTAGTTCCTAACAAGTTTCATGTTGGAGGTTTGGGCATAAACTGTTGTTACGATAGTGTAAAAATTCAATTATTATCTCACTGTCTCCAGGAATTCCAGCAGACAGGGGGTTACTATTTTTATCATAACTCCAGTTCCCCTGATCCATTTTAGTTGAAATTTCTCCAGCATGTACTTTATAATATTTATGACAACTTTCATGTTGAACACTTTTTCATTTGACCAAGTTTTCAGTTTCGAATTAAGGGTGCAAACAGACTGTTCTTGGCGGGGTTTTGAGTTTTGATTTCAGTTTCTTTGACGGCGGTTCAATTTGGTCAAAAATTAAATTTGAGATTAATTCAGTGAGATGCAATGCATGAGCGGCCTATTCGATCTCACAAACACACATGCCAATAACTTTTGGCTTACGAAGTTAGTGCCGGTGGCTAGGCAATATCCGTCTCTCTCTATATTAGCTAGTCGGAATTCTCTAACCGTTCAACATACGGGTTCGCGGTTAGTGTACCTGCAGAAAAACTCATCCCAGAGCATGTATAATCAACCTTTCGTGCCAGCACTCACGAAAGCGTCTCCATTCATTACCACCCACTATAGAGGTGGCACCCGAACGTTTAACATTGAACGGGCAATGTTCATATGTCACCGAGGCAACATATTGACAGGTTCATACGCTATTGAAATAGCGTATTGACTATGTGCCGCCACCATATTTGCATATGATGACGTGGTACGCTACAGCAATCGCCGTACCTTGCGCCCACCATCCTATTCTAATTTCATACGCCATCACAGCGTATTGACTATGTGCCGCCACTATATTTTCATATAGTGCCGTGGTACGTTACAGCAATCGCCGTACCTTGCGCCCACCATTGCGGAAAGTAAATGACAGAATGAAATGTGCTGGAAGTTAGCATAATATACTATTTGCCACCTTATCATATCATGATCCCTTAACCCACATAGGCTTCACACTCTAGGTAACATCCTTAGCGATCCTATAATACCCTTCCTTTGCAAAACGCATCGGAAGCACGAGTTGGCAATATTTTATTCAAAAATTTGTTTATTAAGGTTTGTTGCTCTCTCCGGGCTGCTGCTTCGGCTCTGATGCCAGCTGTGGCGGACCACTCCGAAATTATTCCAAGTTAAGTACCCTCAGACCACTAATCATGTAGTCAGGCACTTAATCCGGAATAAGCTGGAGCGCCGTCGGATTAAACCCGATTAAACCACGTACCAAAATAGATCGTAACAGCAGCAGGCCCACACGAAGGTGAGTTCCAGAGATTACAACATTCCACAATTAAATTACCAACGTAAGTAGCATAGTTATTACAAACTGAGTTCGAATTTAAATCAGGGTACACAAGTTTTGCAGCGGAAATAAATAAACTAACGACGAAACAAGTAGCTCCGTGATGAAGCCTGCCACGAAGCTACTCCTCCCGATCCTCGCCTGAGGACGGGACCCATTCGATGTGCCAGCCAGGTGGAACCTGGGCAGGCCAAGTCATAGCGTCCACATCCAGAATGATACCTGTAAAAATAATGCCACAAGCAAGGCTGAGTATGCTAATACTCAGCAAGGCTTACCCGTCGGGTGAAAGCTACATCACCGACATCTAGACAATGAGAGGCTTTTGGCTGGTGGGTTTGTTTGCCAAAAAGCATCTAAAGTAGATCCTTGCTTTCAAGTTTTAGCTTCATATTCTAGTAAATTTAACCATTCTAGATTAACATCCTCTCTAAGCATACAAGTGGTGCAATACAATTTATTCATAGAACAAGTTCATGATCTCATAATTCCACTTATTACTCGATGTAGCAAGGCGGTCAAGCAGTCTCATTAACCGCGAGAAGCGGACAGTTCGAACCGAATTTGTGCTACCTGGCCAGGGGAAACCCAACACACACGGATACTCTGCTTGCGATAAAAGGTACAAGCATTTCCCAACCTTTCCCATTTATCCACAATTCGGAACCGGGTCCACTTCCTTAGGATGAAGGTTTACTGCTTCACTCACAGCATCACGCATACATCCACGAGTGTACGGCAAGGGAAAACAAAGTTTCCAAGGAGAGATGGCTATCGGCCCTAGCTGCTTCAATCTGGTACCGGGCTTACCGGCTCCCATATACCGGCATGTATGTGGTACGTTCAAAAACTTGACACACTCTACCACACATTTCGACCTTAAACAATTATCAATACACGGACGGGAGATCTACATCTATCATCCCGCCCGTCAATCCTTATGATTTCAACATAAGTAAAGACAAACAATTCCTATGTCTCGCGAGTGACAGGAAATCACTCGACTTGTAACGAACCTATAGCAATGCTCTATCGATCCTTTCATACTAGTATTGCAAGTCATAGGTACTAGGAAACTATTGCAGCTATGGTATTCAATCAACTCCTAGAAACGTAAATGCACGAACATAGAGAATTCAAAGTGCATAATTTGGAAATGTTAGGTTATGCTCCGGGGCTTGCCTTCCTGCTCGGGCTGGGGGTTAGCTCCTGTGTTGGTCACGTCTGCACCGGCGTCGGGCTCCGGGACTTGCTCCTCTTCTGCGGGGACGAGGGTGTAGTCGCCGTCCGGTAGAACGCCTTCTACATGATATGCATAATTTTAAGGCGGCTGCCCTTTTGATGCTAAGACTAGGGCCTTGAAGGCCATATTCACCTAGACATACTTAGATATTTGCATTTTCTCCACCAAAGCAAGGTGTCGGTGTGAAAAAGGTTTTAGTTGAATTCGATGGTGATTGTGTACATATATAAAAGAATTTTATTTATTTCTTCACAAGTTAGGGTGGCTGTTTCTGAATTTCAGATTCTAACCATTTTATTTCAATTAATTACTCAAAAAGGTTTATTCATTTATACATTTCAATTTCCACCTAGATTCTTTCCCATTTTTGTTTCTTCATTTCTGTTCATCAATTTTAGCCATAAACTTTATGACAGCTACTGGAGTATAAGAGCTAAGCTCACTCCAAAATTTAGCTAATTTCGAGTTACACATAATTTATTAAAAATCTATAAACAGCTAGCTGCAGGAAGTGAATTAAAGGCATAATAAATTGAAATTTCATCTATTTCAGGAGATCTTCCTACCAAGGCTAAGCAATATCATGAGGAGGGCTCTGGCCAAGTGGTGGCTCAAAATAACCCTTGGGTAGTCCTCATTATTTTTCTATCCAAAAACACATATTTAATTATTTGCCATTCTAAACAGAGCAAAAATTAAGTTTCTCATTTTTAACATGTGTGTTAACAAGTTTTAAGTTCTCAGGAGCAAAATGATGATTTTTCGCTGCACAAATTATTTTTAACAATTTCTTTACTGCAGAAAGTCAGAAAACACATTTAAATCTATAACTAGAGCTACACATCATATTTTTGAGTCTCCTTTGGACACAAGCTGTCCAAAACCACTACTAACAACATATCCAAAGCTCAACCCCAGCGGAGCTCTGGATTTGAAATGGTGCACAACTTTAGGTTTTCACAGTTTGATTTTTAATTCAACAACAGTTCACCAAAAGCATACACATGTCTAATAGAGATTGTAGTTTAGACTCTAACGATTCCAGAGAGTATTTTTGCATATTTTTCTGATTTTTCTACGATTTTTAATCGATTTTACAAGTTTCGGGAAAAATCAAATCTAGGGTAAGAATCTATTTTCACCGAGAACCCTAGAACTTTCAAACTTTCGCGAAGAAGCCCCTGGTTTTTGCGCAGAGGTCCCTGGACAAAGGAAGAAGATGAAGAAAGGTCCCTGGGACCTCGCCGGAGTTGCGCCGGGCAAACCACGGCGAACTGGGCCCGGGGAAGTGGGGGGAAATGGTCTTTGGCTCACCACGAGTCGTTTGAGCACGGTTGGGAGGTCGGGGGTTGCCGGAGTCACGCCGGCGACGAGGAGGTGGCGGCGCGGCCTCTGCGGGATCTACGCCGGCGAGCTCGGAGTCGCTCGAGGAGGGCTGAGGGGTCCGTGAGCTTCAGCAGGGCTTGGGGAAGCTGTTGCCGTGCTCGGGGAAGCTCGGGGATGGCTCGGAGTAGGGTCTCGACGGTGAGGTGGTTCGACGGCCGGAAAACCCGATTTGGGGGAAATCGGAAATTCAAGCCGGGGAGTGGGCAATGTGTTGGGGAAAGTTGGGGGAAATGGAGCTAGGGGATTGGTCTAGCTCTGTGCGGAGTGGATTTGGGAATGGCTGCGTGTGCGCGACGAATTTCACGAACGAGTCAAGCTCGGCTTGCGCGTCGCGAGGAAGAAGAAGGAGGGGGAGTGCGCGAGTGGGTTCTCTGGAGGCTTGAGCGAGCGAGTGGAGTGAGTGGGGAGCTCAGTGGGGTGCTCGAGTGCGCGAGGGGAGTGCGGCATTGCCTCGGGAGCGCGCGAGCGCGTTAATGCTCGACGCGACCCGCCATGGCCGCACAGTGAGCTCGGCGCGAGTGGGGAGGGCGCTGCAGGCGAGGGGGATCGCGGCGTGTTGAAGTGGGGATCTTCCTCAGCGGTTTTGGCGTGATGTGGGCGGCTCCTAGCGCCAGCAGAGCGCCAGCGCAGCGCGCTCGCGCGCGCGCGACCGCGACGCGCGCGACCGCCATGATGGCGTCCGCGGCGCGAGGAGGAGGGAGGCGACGGCGGCGACTCGACGGCTCCACAGTGGTCGGACAAGCGCTAGACGACGAGCGCCACGCTCCGCCGCGCCTTGGCCGCGTCAGCGCCGCCTGAGCCGCGCGCCGGCCGCGTGGCGGCCGAGCTCTGGCCGCCGCGGCGCGCGCCAGGGGCACTGTTCACGGCCCGGGGAGCGCCGGGTTTGAATTCAAATTTTCTCCAAAATTTTGAACTGAACTTGAAAAAGTGCAAAAATAAAAGTTGTAGATTGAAAGATGGGACACAACTTCCTTTTTGGGATGAACTTGAAATTCGAAGTTTTTCAAGCTCAAAAAGCCCAAAAACAGAAATGTGCCAAAACCGGTAATTTGAGTTTTTGAGGGTCTAATCCGCAAAATTTTCAAAAATTCCAAACAGTGACTAGGGTTTAATTTTTATGCCAAACAACTTTTATTTTGGGAGATTTTCAAGTTTAGTACAAAAATCTCGAGTTTTCGGTTGGTGCCAATTAATCCCTGTTTTTGGAGTTTAAGTTTGAATTTTGGTGAATTTCGAGAGATTTTTGAATTCCAACCTTAAATCTCTGTTGCATTAATCTTAAATGCACTTTTTAGTTAATTTGACATCAGAGATGTCACATTAATATTACTAAACGTTTCTCAACTAAGTAGAGCCTTGAGTCCACAGAGACACCGACTGGTTGAACACAGCTAGAAGTATGACAGATCCTCCAGAAACTCAGCAAGCGACTAATCATTCATTGCTCCATCTGTTACCCATCCAGGATTTTGTTAAATAGTTGCAAGTGTAAGTAAACCATCTTACTTAACAAGTATAACACGTGTTATGCAAGAACAAAAGGCTTGACACGGTTACACTGTATTAGCACTTTTAGTTGTTTCATTTTATTGCCATCCAAATTACTACAAATGAGTTGAACCCAATTATAAACTCAATAATAATGTATAAATAATCATAGAATTTATTAACCTCTAACATCATCTTATAATCAAAAAGGATTCAGGCCGCTCGTATCCATGAGCACGGCTATCATGATAGATTAATACTTCGCAAAGGTTTTGCCCTTTACCCGCTGGTCACATAAATCCAAATGAACTTATGCTATGAGGACTTTTACAAAACACCCTAACAAGCACAGTAGCCGTTTAGGTTCAACATAGGCAGCATAACCCAAGGCATTGAGATTGCTCAGGGCGCAACGTGAGGGGGTCAATGGTGTCCAGAGCGAGAGCGTAATCATCGCAATGTGTGAAGCTGCCGTACATCGGGCGCTTACATCACGGGACTTTGCCTAACAAGACATAACCAATGGATAAATCCTTCCTCGATGGATTAAACAATACTCTCACCCATGCTCCCCACATACGCCTTTCGGTAACCACTGGCGAGATAGAGACGTACAAGCTAATTATCCAAGACCAGAGCCATTATAGTTCCAACGATGGCGAACAAGTTCCTAGGTTGGCGCTTTAAGAACCGGACATTACGGAGAGACATTAGAACAAAGCACGAAGCATGTGCTCTAATTCCCTAGAGCAAACCTTATGGAGACATTAGAACAAAGCATGAAGCAATGCTCTAGTTCCCCGAACCATGTTGCTAAAAAGCATCTTTTAACCATCATTGAAGTGAACCTTTAATTCAATATTAACAATTAAATAAATGTTGTTCACAGCGCGTAGCAAATACTAACCATAATGTATATAACCTAGGTAAACAAGGAATAAGGTAAATACTAGGAACAACCTTAATGTATAGCAATATTAGACATATGCATATGAACATATGATCAAATGGTGTATAGGTAGCTAGGATTGTCCGAGTTATACTTGCCTTCCTCAGCAAACTGCTGCTGCACCTGCTCCTCGGGAATGGGATCGTCGGCGAACTCGGACGGCTCGTCAACTACTCACATCGATCACTACACAAGCATCCACACATACATGCAAATAAGGTATTTAATTAGAACAGTACACCAAACATAAACAAATGATGAAAAGAAGCCTTTAGAATTACTGTACGCTTTACTACGAACATATGAGCGCAAAAATCACTCAAATCGAAGTTAAAATGAAGAAACTACACTTAAAAAGGGCTCTAGGGGCTTGCTGGTGAAAGTTTTAGGCTTCCAGGGGTGTTTTTGAAAGACAACAAGGACCGAAAACATAATTTTGTATAAAACTCGCGGACCTATGGGTAAAACAGACCATTAGGACGGCGGCTACTATTTTTCAAAAGCGCAGGGGCTAAACCAAAAGAAAAAGGACTAAACTGCAATTATTTTTGAATAGATCTAGACCGCGGGTTGATTTCCAAAAACGGCAGGGCTGCTTTTGCAAAAGTATCATGGCTGACCGGTAAGAGGGGGGTTTTACTTGGATTGGATCTAATCAGAGCCGTTCGGATTAGATCGGACGACGGTGAGCGCCCTGGGCGGCTCGACTCGCCGGAGTTGGCGGCGCCGCCCGTTCCCCTGGCGAAAGTTCGCCGGAGCGAGCTTAGGAAAGGGCTACATGCTACGGTTTCACGCCATTCGATGCCCTAGAGCAAGCTAGGATTAAGGGTGTTCCAATTATGGGGTTTGTGGGAAGGATTGGGGGACAATTGGAGCTGGCGATGGCCTGCGGCGGACGACAAACTCCGATGAGGTCGCGCGCGTGCGAAAGAGCGAGAGGGAGATGGAAAGCAAGCTCTAGGGATTCCTCACCATGCCACGGAGCTTCGGGGCCCAAGCTTGGCGATGCAGAGGCGGCAAGGCGGCGGGTTGACGTGGGCAGGCATCGAGGCTAGGGTTAGCGGCGCTTGAGCTCGGGAGCTCTAGGGCTTGGGGGTTTGGGCGAAGGGCTATGAGGGAGGCTACGGTGGCGCTTATATAGGCTGGGCGTGGCGGCGCATTGGCATGCGGAGCAAGAAGGGCAGCGGGGTCGGGCTCTGGCTCGGCTCGATCGCGACGCGAGGTAGGGGATGACACGTGGGCCCTGCGTGTCAGCCACAGAGAAGAGAGAGGCCGCAGTGGCGCTGCTGGGCTGCTGCGGTAGCTGGAGTGGACTAGCTAGGCCACGATGAGGAGTAGCTGGGCTGTTGCACAAAGTGGAAGAGAGAGAGAAGTTGGGCTGGGCCAAGAAAAGAGAGGGAGAAAGAAAAGGTTTTTCCTTTATTCTTTTTCAAACACTCATTTGAATTCAAATCAAATTTTGAATTCAACAATCAAAAGAAATGCACCAGCATGCAATGTACAATATTGTTCCTAACCCTTATATTTGTTTTTAATTTCTCAAAAATTTTATTTTTCCTATATTAATTATGAGCACTTAAATATAAAAGGCAATTTATTTACTATTTTCAAGAAAGGCATTTTTGAGGTGTTACAGTACTCAGGATGCCATACAGTCCGTCGCAAGAAAAGCACTCTACCAGGTCCGCAACCAATTAAGGCCTAGGTTTTTGATTACCCCTTATCGCTTCCTACCTAAATCAGACCAAGAATCAGGAGGAAGGAAGGAAGCCTAGCTACTCGCCAAAGAAGTCGTCAGAGAGGAAGCCCTAAAGGAGGAAGACAAGTGCCTACAGGTCGTCACTCGATGCGTGTGGGCACAAAACAAGATGCTTGACAGCATGAGCTGGTACAAGCAAGTGGTGATGCAGAGTGGGAACGAGTGTTTGGACATCGCAACTCTCTAGGAAAAGGTCAAGTCTGGAGGAACCCAGAGGCTGGAGGAAGTTGCTACCCTCTAGGAAGCCCGCCGAGTCGCAATCGAGAGAATGTCTCTGCCCTACGCATGAGGATTGGGGAACTCAAGGAACAACTGGGACACAAGGATACGAAGTTTCTCAACTATGAAGCTGACCTCAAACACAAGGAAGAACGACTGGAATGGTTGATTACAAGAGTGGATGAGTTGATGTAAGGAAATGGATTGTCAAAAGTTTAACAAGATGCAAGACAAGGACCACCCCATGGTTCTTGAGCTCAATGGAACCGAGCAAGCGCGAGTCATCCAGGCACAGAGGATTGTGCTGGAGGCAAAGGAAGTCCAGCTCATGAACATGAGTTATCATGTCACTGGTTTGGAAGACAAACTTGCCCAACTGGAAGGAGGGTCTATGAGGAAGCAGATTGTTACGGAACATCAAGGGAGCAGCTCAACATGGGAGGATGTTCAGATCCAGCAAAGAGACAAGAACCCAGGAAGACTCAAGCCTACGTGCTTCAACTATAGGGAGGTAGGACACAAGTCCTTTCAATGTCCGAAAAAGGGACTCCGCAAGATGCAAGAGCCAGTCGAGGATCTAGCACCCCCCAAGTGAAGAATGGGATCTCAAAGCTAAGAGAGTGCTACCAACAACCAACCTCATCATGGGTCAAATAAGCAAGTCGAGTCTGTAATATAATTTGTCTGGATGAGTCATTGGAGTACGTAGTATCATGAGTCCTATGCTAGGAGCATGAAACCCTTTAATGTTTCAGTAGAGTTCACCTTTTGGAAGCCTTAACGATGTAATCCGCCGCCTAGTGTGCGAGACCTCCAAGATTTAGGAGTAGCCTGGAGGTAGCACTTTATATCTATCTTGTATGCATGTTTGGGTGTATGGATCTTCATGGTGTTATCTGATTTTGATGTTCTTCCCACTGAGTGTTGGATTATGTATTTTAACAAATATTGTTATGTTTTTATATATACTCCAAATAGTTAGACGATAACCTAACCTATCTCCAACCGCCACCTTGGAATGTGTGCAGAAAGATGTCAAGGAGATCCAGCCGTTTGATGGCGCGCCTCGAGTACGCCGCTCAAGAGGAAGCAGTCGTCCGTGGTCGCAGAGGCTGCAGGACAAGGACGTGGACGTGAGTTACGGGCAGCACCTGCTCCCGCACAGGCTCGAGGCCCACGCCGGAGGAACGTTCGCCAACAGGGGGATGAACAACAACCTCAAGTGCAGTTGCCACCAGAAGCTGAACTGCAAGCTCAGCCACCACCAGCTCTCAACTTGGCAGATGTGCTCGACAGACAAACTTGTGTGATGGAGAGGATGGCAGACATGGTCATGGCACTTCAAGGGAACGAGGGTCACAACCAGCCACAGCATAAAGATCTCCAGAAGAAGATTGAGAGGTTTATCAGGCTAAAGGCCCCTACCTTCGACTGCTCTCCCGATCCTATGGAGGCAGAGGATTGGCTCAGGGTTATGGAGCCAAAGTTGGATCTGATCGATTGGAATGATCAAGAGTGTGTGGCAATGGCCGCTCACAAGATGACTGGCTGAGTCGAGGAATAATTCCAACATTTCACTTGTATGATGAGGTACGCCCTAGAAAACACGTGCTCGGATGACTAGAAGCAGTTCTGGTTCCTGAGAGGACTACACCTTGGACTTCATCAGGCCTTGAAGTGTGTTGAGCATCGGAGCTACCGTAGTTAGACTATGCCATCTCAGTCGAGAGGGAGAGTCTTGGTCTCAAAAACAGCCTTAGGAGAACCGCCGAGTACCAGTTTCCCGACATGACAACTCAGAGGTGAAAGTTTGGGCAGCGCAGCCAGACAAGGGCTGACTACCGCTCAGGATCTGGCAAGGGAGGTTCCACCTTCAGAGGAGGATGCTCACAGTTCTCGAACACCAGGAGCACCAACTACCAGGCTCAGGAATGTAACACCGTAAAAATGCCCCATTTAAAATTTAGTGATTAAATGGCTTTTATATTCTAGTGCTCATAATTAACGTAGGCAAATAAAACTACCAGGCTTGGACGAGCCGCTTCTCTTCCTCCCTCTCACCTTGCAGTGCTTGCGCAACCTCGCCGGAGTGGCCGAGCCGCCGCCGCTCATCGCGCATCCCCTCCATCGCTCGATCCTCACCCACAACCCCCTAAACAAACTCCCCATTGTCTCCTCTCTCCCGAGCTATCCGCGGCGAGCTTTGGAGCCCTACAGCCCTGCCTACGCTCGATTCTGGCGAGCCCTCCGTCACGCGCCGCCGTCAGCCGCCGCAGTCCGGTGACCTAGATGCCCGAGCGTACCAGAGTCGTCCGATCCGATCTGGACAGCCCAGATCTAACCCGAACCCGGTCCACCATGGACCCGTGGACCGCGGTCTACGGCCGGTCCACGGCACAATAGACCGTGACATTAGCCAACGTCATCTGTCAGCCGCCGCCCTAGTAGTTTTGCAAATAAGCCCCTGCCTTTTTGCGAAATCAACCTGCCGTCCTGTGTAGTTCAAAACAATTTACAGTTTAGTCTTTTTTCTTTCGGTTTAGCCCCTACGCTTTTGGAAAATAGGAGCCGCCGTCCTAGCTGCCGGTTTTACTCATAGACACTCGTGTTTCTATACAAAATTATGTTTTAGGTCCCTAGTTTCTTTCAAAAACACCCCTGGAAGCCTAAAACTCTAAGCAGCAAGCCCATAGAGCCGTTTTAAGCACAGTTTCTTCGTTTTAACTCTGATTTGAGTGATTTTTGCGCTCACGTGTTCGAAGTAGCGCGTACAATAATTCTAAAGCCTTATTTTCATCATTTGTTTATGTTTTGTGTATTGGTCTAATTAAATACCTTGCTTGCGTGTATGTGTGGATGCTTATGTTGTGATCGATGTGAGTAGTTGACAAGCTGTTCGAGTTCGCCGACAATCCCATTTCTGAGGAACAGGTGCAACAGCAGTTTGTTGAGGAAGGCAAGCATAACACGGACAATCCTTGTTACCTATACACCTTTTAATCTTATGTTCATAAAATGGACAATCCTTGTTACCTATACACCTTATTCCTTGTTTACCCACGTTATATGCATTATGTTTAGGTTTTGCTACGCGCGGCGAACAACATTTATTTAATTATTAACATTAAATTAATGGTTCACTTTAGTGATGGTTAAAAGATGCTTTTTAGCAACATGGTTCGGGGAACTAGAGCATGTGCAACCCAGGAACTTGTTCACCGTCGTTGGAACTATAATGGCTCTGGTCTTGGATAATTAGCTTTTACATCTCTAGCTCGCTAGTGGTTACCAAAAGGCGTATGTCGGGAGCATGGGTGAGAGTATAGTTTGATCCATGGAGGACAGATTTATCCATTGTCTATGTCTCGTTAGGAAAAGTTTCGTGATGTAAGCGCCCGATGTACGGCAGCTTCACACGTTGTGACGATTGCGCTCTCGCTCTGGACGCCATTGACCACCTGATGTTGCGCCCTGAGCGTATGTCAATCTCGATGCCTTAGGTTATGCTACCTATGTTGAACCAAAATGGCTACTGTGCTTGTTAGGGTGTTTTGTGAAAGTCCTCGTAGCATAAGTTCTTTTGGATTTATGTGACCAGCGCGTAAAGGGCGAAACCTCTGTAGAGTGTTGATCTATCATGATAGCCGTGCTCATGGATACAAGCGACTTGGATCCTTTTTTATTAGAAGATGATGTAGTGGTTGATGTATATTCAATAATTACTTATATTATTATTATTGGGATTATAATCGGGATTCTACTCATAAGTAGTAATTTGGTAGATAATAAAAAGAACCAACTAAAAGTGCTAATGCAGGATAACCGTGTCAGCATTTGTTCTTGCATAACCTGTGTTATACTTGTTAAGTAAGATGGTTTACTTACACTTGCAACTATTCAACAAAATACCGGATGGGTAACCAATGGAGCATTGAATGATCAGTCGCTTGCTGAGTTTCCAGAGGATCTGCCGTACCTCTAGCTGTGTTCAACCAGTCGGTGTCCCTGTGGACTTGAGGCTCTACTAGTTATGAAACGTTTATTATTATTAAGACTTCCACTGTTTCACTTGTTTAAGACCATGTCTTGTGTTAAACTCAGATGTAAACTATTTTATTTCGAGCATTGTGTTCTCTGTGATCCATATTTGTAATCTATATGTGTTCTGTGGACAACCTGGGCACACATATGGAAGCATTCGGGTGAGGGCGCATCTCTTGAACCGCAACTTCTGGAAGACCCTGATGCATGTGAGGGTGACCGATCAGTGGGTGAGGGCAACTCGTGAGATATCGGTTCACTTTGCTATTACTGACCGGGATTCTCAAGAGGCAGGGATCGCTGATGCCGCTCGCCAAGCCTACTACATCTACCACCAGAAGTTCTTCATGGAGATCGAGGACGAGTCAGAGAGGTGGTACCCACGTCAGAGGAGTGGTGCAACAGCTTGCACCATTGCATCTACTGCTAACGTTC
The DNA here is from genome assembly GCA_015342445.1 of Digitaria exilis. Taxonomy (NCBI): domain Eukaryota; kingdom Viridiplantae; phylum Streptophyta; class Magnoliopsida; order Poales; family Poaceae; genus Digitaria; species Digitaria exilis. The sequence goes on from JACEFO010000654.1 coordinate 15,629, forward strand.
AGGACCCCCAGCTAGTTTCTACAATGGCACTCTGTGGCGGACCACTCCGAAATTATTCCAAGTTAAGTACCCACAAACCACTAACCAAGTAGTCAGGCACTTAATCCGGAATAAGCTGGAGCGCCGTTGGATTATACCCGATTAACCACGTACTTTCACGATCGAAACAACACGCGCGTCCACATGAAGGTGAGTCCCAGAAAGTACAACATTCCACATGTTCAACTAAACATAAATAGTCTCATCAAGTTATTACAAACCAAGTCTGAATTTCAAATGGAAGTACAAGAGTTCAATGCAGCAGAATTAAACTAACGACGATACATAGCAACACCATAATGAAGCCGACCATGGTGCTACTCCTCCCGCTCCTCGGCAGATGACGGAACCCACTCGACATGCCAGCCAGGAGGAACCTGGGTAGGCCAAGAGACAGCATTCACCGTCTCATCCAAAGTAGTACCTGAAATAAATAGCCACAAGCAAGGCTGGGTATACTAATACTCAGCAAGACTTACCCGTCGGGTGAAAACTACATCACCGACTCCTAGACATGAGAGGCTTTTGGCTGGTGGGTTTGAAAGCGACTAAGAGTGGATCCTTATTTTCATGATTTTAGCATCAATTTCTAATAATGTTAACCATTCTAGATTAGCAACCTTTCTAAGCATACAAGTGGTACAATACAATTTAGTATAACAACAAGTTCATCATCCTCATAGTTCCAATTGTTACTCAATGCAGCACAGCGGTCAAGCAGACTCATTAACCGTGAGAAGCGGACAGTTCGATAATGCCTGCTATAAAAGGCACAAACACTATCTAACCATTCCCTTCAATCCAAAGTTCGGCGCCATGTCCATTCCCTTAGGATACAAGGTTATCGGATACTTGCGGACTTACGCCGGCCGATCTCATGCATATAACCACTTCTGTACTGCAAGAGAAAAACATTTCCAAGGAGAAATGGCTATCGGTCCTAGCTGCATCAATCGGGTACTGGGCTTACCGGTTCCCATAGGTTGGCATGTGCGTGGTACGTTCAAAAACTTGACACACAGATACCACACGTTACGACCTTAATCCAATTACCATACACGGATGGGAGATCTACACATACCATCCCGCCCGTCAATCCTTATGATTCCAACATAAGTAAAGGCATGCAACTCCTATATCTCGCGAGTGATAGGAAATCACTCGACTTGTAGCGGTCCTAAGGCATTGCTCTACCGACCCTATCACACTAGTAATTCAAGACATAGGTACTAGAATCATGCAACTAGGGTGTTCAAACAACTCCTTGAAATGTAAATGCACAAGCATAAATAATTCATAGTTGCACAATTTAAAAAGTTAGGTTATGTTCCGGGGCTTGCCTTCTTGAGCTAGTCCGGTGTCAGGCTCTGGGTCAATCACGATGACGTAGGCACCACCTTCGGGAGCTTCTTCTTCGTTGGCAGGGACGAGATTGTACGTGCCGTCAGTGAGAGCGCCTTCTACATTAGATGCACAAGTTTAAGGGTTGCTGCTAGTTTTAAGTCTAAAAGTTCAGGCACTTGAAGGTCATATTCACCTAGACACCAAAGTATATCATTCCTTTCTACACAAGAAAAGAAAAAGGGATGCTAGGTTCTAAACTTTACTTGATGGTGATTGTGTACACATATACAACAAATTTAACTATTATTTCTTATGCAAAGGTTTTGTTTTGGAAATTTAGCTTCACATGCACCATATTAGCTTAACTACCAAAAGTGATTTCTATCTTTTTGTGAAAACACCACTTACTCTAGTTCCTTCTTATTTTTGTTTCTCTGTTTCTGTTCAGCCATTTTATCTACAAACTTTGTGACAGCTATAGGAGTATAAGAGCTAAGCTCACCCCAAAATTTAGCTAAAACTAAGCTGTACAAAATTTATTAAAATTAGTACAAGTTGCTGTTCAAAGAAACAAGATTAATTCATATAAAATCAAAATTACTTCCAAAACAGAAAATTTCTCTACCAGAGCTAGTCATGAGTAAAAGAAAGGCTTTGGCCAAGTGGTAGCTAAAAATATCACTTGGACAGCCCCCAATAATGTTCTACCCGAAAACAAACACCTATTTATTTGCTATCCTAAACACGGTCTACAATTATGTTTAGCATTTTTCCAACACGTGCCAACAAGTGTCTAGATCTCTGGTGAAAGTTGGTGCATGAAATATTTTTAATAAATGTAGAACTAAGCTAGAACAGTAAATCACTAAATAATTCATAACTGAAGTTACAGGCCATATTTTTAGGTCTTCTTTGGACACAATGCTTCTACAGACCACACAAGCAACATATCCAAAGTTCAGCTACAAAGGAGCTCAGGATTTTAAATGGTGCACAAAACTCTAAAAACTGAGTTTGAATTTTAATTCAGAAACCATTCATCAAAAGTGTATACATGCAAACATGAGATTGGATTTTACAATTTCTCGAGTCCAGGTAGTATTTTTGTGCATTTTTCTGATTTTTCTATGATTTTTAATGGATTTTACAAGATCTCAGAAAATAGAACTAGATCTAAAGAATCTTTTTACGCCGGGAACCCTAGATCTTTTAAAACATCACAAAACGGCCCCTAAACTTTACATAGAGGACACCAGAACTAAAAAGGGGAACGCATCGGGGTCCAAGCTTCGCCGGCGGCCGGATTCCGGCGAGGAGGCGGCGAACCGACGTGGGGAAGGAGGGGGAACGCGGAGAGGAGCTCACCGCTGTGACATCCCTGATGTTTAGGACCTTAAAATACACTAAAAACAGGGATAAAGGGCAGCAAGGGTCTTAGCACACTTAAGTTGTTTTTAAATTCGAGTTTAAAAACATTTCGTTTGTAACTTTGCAAGGGATAAAGGGCAGCAAGGGTCTTAGCACAGCAAGGCTAAATCGACACCCAGCTGAGATCTCAAATATTTCGTACTAAACATGAAAATATCCAAATATAAAAGTTGTTTTTCATCAGAAATAAAGCCTAGTTACTGTGTGTAACTTTTTCAAATTTTGTAGTTAAGCCCCTCAAAAACTCAAAAAACCATGCTAAACACCTTTTAAAATACGACTTGTTTGAGCTTGAAAAAATCATAATTTCAGGTTCACCCCAGAAAGAACATTGTGTCCCACTTCTCAAACTCCAACTTTTGTGTTTGCACTTTTCGAAGTGTATTTCAAATTTTTGAAGTTATACACGTTTGAACTAGGGAGCTCCACGGGCGTCTCGACAGACAGCTCGGCCAGCTCTGCCCGAGGCCGGCAGCGGCCGCCACGTGGCCGGCGAGCGATGGTGACCCCGGCCGACCGGCCAATCCCTCGGTAGCCGTGTCCCGACCTCTCGCACATGCATCTGACCCCTGAGCTGTCCCGTCCCGCACCGCACAAGCCACCTCGCCGCAGCGAGCGGGCACGCCATCATGGCGAGCCATGCTCCACCATTGGCCACGGTCGCGCACGTCGAGTAGAGCATCCCCCGCGGCCGGATTCCTGCCCGCTACATGCCAAGCAGCCCCGTGGTGTATCTCCCCTCACCCACGCCACAATCCTCGACGCCCAACCCCGTCGCACGCCCTGCCCGAGCTCACCGGCCATCAATGGCGCTGTCCCGTCGTCCAACCACCCCGCGCGCGCTCCCAAGGCTGCTCAGCCCTCTCTAGCTGGCCCCAACACTCCACTGAGCGACCTCACACTCTCTCCCAGCCAGCGCCCTGCCATCTTCCTCTCCTTCGCGCTCCCGCATGCTTTCTTCCACCTCCGGCCGCGTAGAGCAGAGCTCGAGCTCTCGCGCCGCAAACCAAAATCCACCGCAATTCCCTCGATGATTTCCCAAGCCACCACACTCTGAAGCTTGCCCATCCACCTAGCTAGCTCCTCGAGCCATCCCCAACCGAAGCCGAGCACCGCTAGATGGGAATCAACGATTTTCCCCCGCCGCTCGCCATTCCCGCCACAAGCTCCACCTCCACGTCGAGCTCTACTCTCCGGTCATCCCCGTCGCCGCCAAGCACCTCGACGAGCTCCGCCTTCTCCCGGTGAAGCTCACGCGCCTTTCCACACCTCGCCTCGACCCCTGCAGCCGGCTAACGACGTCGTCGGAGCATGCCGCACCGCCGCTCACCGTCGACGAGCCACGCCGCTTCACCTCCGTCCACGAGACCTACCCCAACCGACTCGCGGTGAACCCCTCATCATTTCCCCCCACTTCCCCCGCACTGGTTCGCCGTCTCCTCGCCGGAGTCCGGTCGCCGGCGAGCCAAGGGACCTAGATGCGTTCCCCATTTTAGTTCTAGGGTCCTCCGTGCAAGTTTCAGGGACTTGTTTGCAAGGTTTTAAAAGGTCTAGGGTTCCCGGCGTATAAACCTAGATCTATTTTCTGAGATTTTGTAAAATCCGTTAAAAATCATAGAAAAATCAGAGAAATGCACAATAATACTCCCTGGACTCGTGATATTGTATTCCCAATCTCATGTTTGCATGTATACACTTTTGATGAATAGTTTCCGAATTAAAATTCAAACTCAGTTTTTAAAGTTTTGTGCACCATTTCAAATCCTGAACTCTTTGGGAGCTGAACTTTGGATATATTGCTTGCGTGGTCTGTAGGCGCTTTGTGTCCAAAAGAGACCTAAAAATATGGCCTGTAACTTCAGTTATAATTTATTTAGTGATTTCTGTTCTAGCTTAGTTCTGTATTTATTAAAACTAATTCATGCAGTCAAAAATCACCAAATTTCGCAAGAGGCCTAGAAACTTGTTTGTGCATGTCCGAAAAATGCTAAACTTAATTGTTGACTCTGTTTAGGCCAGCAAATAAATGGGTGTTGGTTTTCGGGTAGAATATTATTGAGGACTGTCCAAGTGCTATTTTTAGCTACCACTTGGCCAAAGCCTTTCTTTTACTCATGTATAGCTCTGGTAGAGAAATCTTCTGTTTTGGAAATAGTTTTGATTTTATATGAATTAATCTTGTTTCTTTGGGTAGCATCTTGTACTATTTTTAATAATTTATGTACACCGATCACAAGAGCCTCAAATATGTCTTCACTCAGGCGCATTTGAATATGAGGCAGCGAAGATGGTTGGAGTTGGCAAAGGACTATGATCTTAGTGTGCATTATCACCCGGGGAAGGCCAATGTGGTTGCGGATGCACTAAGCCGTAAGGCTCGCTGTCACTACCTTTTCGTGGAGTCCTATGCTGACACCTTGTGCCATGAAATGGCAAAGCTCAATATGGAGATTGTTCCTCATGGGTACTTCAACCATATCTCTGTTGAACCAACCTTGCATGATCAGATTGTTGTGGCCCAGTTAAATGATGCAAAGATTAAAATCCTCAAAAGAAAATTGGCAAAAGGAAAGGCAAAATATAAATGTTTCCGGTTAGATGGGCAGGGAGTGATGTAGTTTGGACATCGGATGGTGGTCCCCGAAAACGCCGAACTCCGAAGGAAAATCATGGATGAAGCTCATCTTTCCAAATTTTCCATCCATCCCGATAGCACCAAAATGTACCAAGACCTTAAACAAAACTTTTGGTGGACTAGAATGAAGTGGGAGATTGCCAAATATGTGTCGGAATGTGACACGTGTCAGCGGGTAAAGGCTAGCCACTTGAAGGTATCAGGCACTCTTCCACCTTTACCTATTCTCTCATGGAAGTGGGAAGATATAAGCATGGATTTCATTGTTCGACTTCCCAGGACCCCTCAGGGGCATGACTCCATTTGGGTAAGTGTGGACCGCCTCACAAAAACCGCACATTTTATTCTGGTCAATACAGCCTATACCGCTATGAAATATGCTGAAATCTATTTGGATCGGATCGTTTGTTTACACGGGGTACCAAAAAAGATAATTTCATATCGTGGTACGCAATTTGTGGCACGCTTTTGGGAACATTTGCAACTATCCCTAGGCACAAAACTAATCCGTAGGTCAGCGTACCACCCTCAAACCGATGGGCAGACGGAAAGGATAAACCAAATCCTTGAAGATATGCATCAGGCTTGTGTTATCCATTATGGGAAAATTGGGAGAAATGTTTATCTCTGGCTGAATTCTCTTATAACAACAGCTACCAAGCAAGTTTAAAAATGGCACCTTTCGAAGCTTTGTATGGTAGAAGATATCGGACACCGTTGTGTTGGTCTCAGGTAGGCGAGAGATACACATACGGCCATGACCTTGTAAAAGAAGCAGAAAAAAAGGTTAGGATCATCCGTGAGAACTTAAGAACCGCACAATCTCGGCAAAAGAGCTACTTTGATCAAAGACGGAAGCCCCTTCAGTTCGAAGTCGGCGATCATGTGTATCTCAAGGTCTCCCCGATCAAGGGTGTGCAAAGGTTTGGATTGAAAGGAAAACTTGCACCTCGCTATGTTGGCCCATATGAAATCACTCAACAATGTGGACCGGTTGCGTACCGTGTGAGGCTTCCCAAGAAGCTCTCCGCCATGCACAACGTTTTCCATGTCTCCCAACTTAAAAAGTGTCTTCGTGCCCCGACTGAGGTTGTTGAGCAAGAAGAACTCTCGGTTGAGCCGGATCTTTCTTATAATGAGCATCCTATCAAGATGCTCGATGACAAGGAGAGAAAGACACGAAGAAGAGAAGTTAAAATGTACAAAATTCAGTGGAGTCATCACTCCGAGGATTGTAACACCTAGATTTCCAAGAAATCCGAATGCTTCTATATGTGTGCCCAGAATGTCCACAGAACACATATAGATTACAAATATTGAATCACAGAGAACACAATGCTCGAATAAAATAGTTTATATCAGAGTTTAACACAAGACATAGTCTTAAACAAATAACACAACGGAAGTCTTAATATTATTAAACGTTTTAACTAAGTAGAGCCTCAAAAGCCATAGGGACACCGACTGGTTGAACACAGCTAGAAGTACGGCAGATCCTCTGGAAACTCAGTAAGCGACTGATCGTTCATTGCTCCATCTGTTACCCATCCCGGATTTTTGTTGAATAGTTTCAAGTGTAAGTAAACCATCTTACTTAACAAGTATAACACGAGTTATGCATGAACAAAAGTCTTGACACGGTTAAACTGCAATAGCACTTTTAGTAGTTTCATTTTATTATCACCCAAATTACTACAAATGAGTAGAACCCAAGTATAAACCCATTAATAATAATGTATAAGTAATCATAGAATAACCAACATCAACCACTAACATCATCTTCTAATCAAAAAGGATCTAGACCGCTCGTAACCGTGAGCACGGCTATCATGATAGATCAACACTCGGTAGAGGTTTCGCCCTTTACCCGCTGGTCACATAAATCTAAAAAACTTATGCTACAAGGACTTTCACAAAACACCCTAACAAGCACAGTAGCCGTTTTGGTTCAACATAGGCAGCATAACCCAAGGCATCGAGATTGACGTACGCTCAGGGCGCAATGTGAGGGGGTCAATGGCGTCTAGACCGAGAGAGTAATCATCGCAACGTGTGAAGCTGCCGTACATCGGGCGCTTACATCACGGGACTTTGCCTAACGAGACATAGCCAACGGATAAATCCGTCCTCGATGGATCAAACTATACTCTCACCCATGCTCCCCACAAACGCCTTTTGGTAACCACTGGCGAGCTAGAGACGTACAAGCTAGTTATCCAAGACCAGAGCCATTATAGTTCCAACGGCGGCGAACAAGTTCCTGGGTTGCCGCTTTAAGAACCGGACCTTATGGAGAGACATTAGAACAAAGCACGAAGCGCATGCTCTAATTCCCTGGACCAAACCTTATAGAGACAATAGAACAAAGCACGAAGCACATGCTCCAGTTCCCGGAACCATGTTGCTAAAAAAAGCATCTTTTAGTCATCATTCAAGTGAACCATTAATTCAATATTAACATTAAAATAAATGTTGGTTGCAGCGCGTAGCAAATACTAACCATAATGCATATAACCCAGGTAAACAAGGAATAAGGTAAAAATAGGATCATCCTTAGTGTATCACAAAATTAGACACATGCATATGAATATATGATTAAATGGTGTATAGGTAATCAAGGATTGTCCATGTTATACTTGCCTTCCTCAGTGAACTGCTGTTGCACCTGCTCTTCGAGAATGGGGTCGTCGGCGAACTCGAACGACTCGTCAACTACTCACATCGATCACCACACAAGCATCCACACATACATGCAAACAAGACATTTAATTAGAACAGTACACCAAACATAAACAAATGATGAAAAGAAGGCTTTAGAGTTGCTGTACGCTTTACTGCAAACACATGAGCACGAAAATCACTCAAATCAGAGTTAAAACGAAGAAACTACGCTTAAAATGGGCTCTAGGGGCTTTCTGGTGAGAGTTTTAGGCTTCCAGGGGTGTTTTTGAAAGAAACCAGGGACCTAAAACATAATTTTGTATAAAAACTCAAGGGCTAACGAGTAAAACAGCCAACTAGGACAGCGGGCACTATTTTTCAAAAGCGCAGGGGCTAAACCAAAAGAAAAAGGACTAAACTGTAATTATTTTTGAACTGCGTTGGACCGCGGGTTGATTTCCAAAAACAGCGGGGGCTCTTTTGCAAAATTGCCATGGCGGCCGGTTTGACCTAGGCTGACTCGATTAGGGTTTGATCTGGGCCGTTGGATCTAGATCTGACGGCTCCGGGCGTTTGGGGGCACTTGGTCATCGGAGACGGCGGCTCGCGGCGGCGCCTCGCCGGAAGTTCGCCGGCGTTGGGCTTTCCCGGTGCTACAGGGCACCAAACCTTGCCGCGTTTGGCCCGGGAGAGAGAGAAGGAGATGGGGAACTTGTTTTGGGGGTTCTTCTCGAGGATTGGGCGACGGTTGCGGCCAGCGACGAGCGGCGGCGGACAAAAAGCTCCGGCGAGCTCGCACAAGCACGACGCGGCGAGAGGGAGAGGGGAAAAAGGCTCAGCGGGTTCCCTGCTACCTTGCAAAGCTCCTGGGCGTGACCTCGTCGACAATGAGGTGGCGAGACGGCAAGTTGGCGGTGGCGCTTGGCTAGGGTTTGGCGACGGCGGCGCTGCGCAAGCTCGATTGGTGGCTAGGGTTCGCGTAGGGGCCAAACGATGGGGTGGCGGCGCTTAAATAGGGCCCTTGGCGTGCAGGTCAAGCCGAGCGGAGGCAGCACGGGCACGGACTCCGGCTTGGGGTCGAGTTCGACCCGGGCTCGGTCGCTGCTCGGTAGGGCGCGAGGGCGCTGGAGGAAAGAGGAGAAGCTGACGGAAGAGTGAGGAGGCGTAGCTAGGCTGGCGGGCTGTGGTGGGCCGCTCGCTGGGCTACGCGAAAGAGAAGGAAGAGAGGCAAGGGAGAGCTGGGCCGGGCCGGAAGAGAGGAGGGAGAGAGAGAAGAGAGTTTTTGTTTTTTTTTTCTTTTCAAACCTAAACACTCACATGAATTCAAATTCAAACTTGAACTCAACAATCAAAAGAAATGCACCAGCATGAATGCAACAATAATGTTTCTATTACCTATATTTGCTTTTAACTATTGAAAATTTTATTTTACCTACATTTTTCATGAGCATTTAAATATAATAAACCATTAATTTACTAAATTTTAAATAGGGCAAATTTTAGGGTGTTACAAACCTACCCCCCTTAAGATGAATCTCGTCCTCGAGATTCGGAAGTGGATTGGAAGAGATGTGGATATTCTGCCTTGAGATCATCCTCCCTTTCCCATGTTGCCTCATCCTCTGTATGACGATTCCACTGAACCTTGCACATACGTATCACTTTGTTCCTGTGACCCTCTCAGACTCTTCTAAGATCTTGACCGGATACTCCTCATAGGTAAGGTCCTCCTGCACATTCAAATCCTCTAGCGGAATCTGTTCCTCTGGCTGGGACACATGGAACACATCGTGCACTCCTACTAATCTCTCTGGTAACTCTAACTGATAAGCTGCTTCGCCTCTCCGTTCCAAAATCTTGAAAGGTCCAATGTATCTAGGTGCTAACTTGCCTTCGACATTGAATCTTTTCACACCCCTCATTGGTGACACCTTGAGATATACGAAGTCGCCAATTTCGAAGCTGAGATCTCGACGCCTAATATCTGCATAACTTTTCTGCCGTGTCTGGGATGCCCTCAGATTCTGCCTGATAACCTGCACTTGCTCTTCTGCCTGCTTCAAGACCTCAGGTCCAAATACTTTACCTTCTCCGGTCTGATTCCAGAACAACGGTGTCCTGCACTTCCTTCCATATAAAGCCTCAAACGGTGACATCCTGAGACTCTGTTGGTAGATGTTGTTGTACGAGAACTCTGCATAACACAAACTCTTCTCCCAACTGTTCCCATACTGTAATGCACATGCCCTCAACATATCCTCTAGTATTTGATTTGTCCTCTCGGTCTGACCGTCTGTCTGCGGATAGTAAGCTGAACTGAAGTGAAGCTTAGTATCCATGGATTCATGTAACTTGCACCAAAAGTGTGACGTGAACTGACTGCCTCGGTCTGACACTATCTTCTTTGGTACCCCATGCAAACATACAATCCGCTCCATGTACAACTCTACCAGTTTGGCACCGGAATAAGTAGTCTTCACCGGAATGAAATGATCCACCTTCGTCAATCGGTCCACAATCACCCATAAGAGTCATAACCTCTCTGTGTGCGGGGCAGTCCTGTTATGAAGTCCATACCCACTTCTTCCCATTTCCACTCCGGTATTTTCAGAGGCTGAAGCAAACCTGCCGGTCTCTGATGTTCGGCCTTCACTCTCTGGCATACATCGCAAAGACCTACGTGTGCTGCCACGTCTCGCTTCAAACCATACCACCAAAATCTTTCCTTGAGGTCCAAGTACATCTTGGTACTTCCTGGGTGAATGGAATATGCCGACTTGTGTGCTTCCCGTAAGATAACATCCTTGATATGCTGCTGATCTGGCACCACTATTCTGTTACCATACCACACTGTTCCTTGATCATCCAATCGGAATCCTAGCGCTTTATCTGTCCCAACCTTCTTAATCAATTCCTTGATTTCCTCATCCTCCAATTGACCTTTTCGGATCTCCTGTTCAAGAGTTGGCTCAACTTCTAGCTCAGTCACGTTGGCTATCATACCCAAGTTCAAGCGTTCGAATTCCTAGCTAAGCTCTTCGTGCAAATTCTGACTCGTCAGCACATTCACATAACTCTTTCTACTCAAAGCATCGGCCACCAAGTTAGCCTTCCCTGGATGGTAATGAATCTCCAGCTCAAAGTCATTGATTTTCTCAAGCCAATGATGTTGCCTCATGTTCAACTTGGATTGCGTGAACACATACATAAGGCTCTTATGGTCGGTATAGATATCGCACTTGTGCCCAATCAAATAATGCCTCCAGATCTTCAACGCGTGTACCACGGCTGCCAATTCCAGATCATGTGTCGGGTAATTCAGCTCGTGTCTCCTCATCTGTCTAGATGCATATGCCACAACTCTGCCCTCCTGCATAAGTACACATCCCAATCCTTGACGAGACGCATCACAATAGAGTGAGAAGCTCTTAGTAACATCTGGCAGTACCAATACTGGTGCCGTGGTCAGCCTTTTCTTCAACTCTTCAAAGCTAGCTTGGCACTATGGTGTCCACACGAACTTAGCATTCTTCTCTAGCAATGATGTCAAGGGCTTGGCAATCTTGGAGAATCCTTCAATAAAACACCGATAGTAATCTGCCATTCCGAGGAAACTCCCAACTTCGCTAACTGTTGTAATGGCACCCAACTTAGAACATCTCTAACCTTCTTCAGATCAACTACTACTCCTCCGTTTGACAACACATGACCCAAGAATGATACTTCCTTCAGCCAGAATTCACATTTGCTCCACTGAACTTACAACCGCTCAACCGTTGCTTCGGGAGTCATCCATTGATACCCAGCAGTACGAGGTGTGCTAGAAAGTCTACCCCCCTTATTGGCCCTGACATACCTTTCACAAAAACTCGGATCTAGTCCCGATAAAATGAAGAAGTCCACTGAACTGACAAGATAAGGAACCCAGATAACAGAGGAAAAGGTAGATGATGTGCATAAGAGATAAGGAACCCAACTATTTATTCATTAAAATCCTTATACCTTAATCGAATACTAGATGATTGCAGACTTTCATCCGCGCTCATCACAATCATTACAAAAGATCCAAATCACTCATAAGCATAATGACAATTCATTCAAGCATTTAAAGACATAGTTCACACAAGACTCGACACTCTTAGACTAGTTTTGGACTCAAAAACATTCTATTCGATCTTTTTTACAACTTATGGAAGCTTCTAGGGGTCGACGGTGGTGTGGGCGGTGGGAGAGTTGTAGCGTGGCCTCCTGCGCTGTGGTGACTCTCCACGGTACTCTGGGTTGCCCGAGGCCGACAGCAGCCGCCACGTGGCCGGCGAGCGGCGGCGACCCCGGCCGACCGGCCAATCCCTCGGCAGCCGTGTCCTGACCTCTCACGCACGTGTCTGACCCCCTGAGCTATCCCGTCGCGCACCGCACAAGCCACCTCGCCGCGGCGAGCGGGCATGCCATCATGGCGAGCCAAGCTCCGCCATTGGCCACGGTCGCGCACGTCCAGCAAAGCACCCCCGCGGCTGGATTCCCGCCCGCTACGCGCCAAGCAGCCCTGCGGCATGTCTCCCCTCGTCCACGCCATAATCATCGACGCCCAACCCCGTCGCGCGCCCTGCCCGAGCTCACCAGCCATCAATGGCGCTGTCCCATCGTCCAACCACCCCGCGCGCGCTCCCAAGGCTGCTCAGCCCTCTCTAGCTGGCTCCAACACTCCACCGAGCGACCTCACACTCTCTCCCAGCCAACGCCCTGCCATCTCCCTCTCCTCCACGCTCCCGCACGCTTTCTTCCACCTCCGGCCGTCTAGAGCAGATCACGAGCTCTCATTCCGTAAACCAAAATCCACCATCATTCCCTCGATGATTTCTCAATCCACCGCACTCGAAGCTTGCCCATCCACCTAGCTAGCTCCTCGAGCCATCCCCGACCAAAGCCGAGCACCGCTCGACGGGAATCGACGATTTTCCCCCGCCGCTCGGCCATTCCCGCCACGAGCTCCACCTCCATGTCGAGATCTACTCTTCAGTCATCCCCGTCGCCGCCAAGCACCTCGACGAGCTCCGCCTTCTCCCGGTGAAGCTCACGCGCCTTTCTGCACTGTTTCGCCGACTCCTCGCCGGAGTCTGGTCGTCGGCGAGCCAAGGGACATAGATGCGTTCCCCATTTTAGTTCTAGGGTCCTCCGTGCAAGTTTCAGGGACTTGTTTGCAAGGTTTTAAAAGGTCTAGGGTTCCCGGCGTAAAAAGATTCTTTAAACCTATATCTATTTTCTGAGATCTTGTAAAATCCGTTAAAAATCATAGAAAAATCAGAAAAATGTACAAAAATACTCCTTGGACTCGTGAGATTGTAACATCCAATCTCATGTTTGCATGTATACACTTTTAATCAATAGTTTCTGAATTAAAATTCAAACTCAGTTTTTAAAGTTTTGTGCACCATTTCAAATCCTGAACTCATTGGGAGCTGAACTTTGGATTGTTGCTTGTGTGGTCTGTAGACGCTTTGTGTCCAAAGGAGACCTAAAAATATGTCCTGTAACTTCAGTTATTATTTATTTAGTGATTTCTGTTCTAGCTCAGTTCTGTATTTATTAAAAGTCACCAACTTTCACCAGAGGCCTAGAAACTTGTTGGTGCATGTCAGAAAAATGTTAAACTTAATTTTTGACTCTGTTTAGGCCAGCAAATAAATAGGTGTTGGTTTTCGGGTAGAATATTATTGAGGACTATCCAAGTGCTATTTTTAGCTACCACTTGGCCAAAGCCTTTCTTTTACTCATGTCTAGCTCTGGTAGAGAGATCTTCTGTTTTGGAAGTAGTTTTGATTTTATATGAATTAATCTTGTTTCTTTGGGCAGCATCTTGTACTATTTTTAATAATTTCTGTATAACTCGGTTTTAGCTAAATTTTGGAGTGAGCCTAACTCTTATACTCCAGTAGCTGTCATAAAGTTTGTGGATAAAAAGGATGAACAGAAACAGAGAAACAAAAATGAGAAGAAACTAGAGTGAAATGAGTTTATAAAAAGAAATAAGGTCACTTTGATAATTGAAGCCAAAGGGGTGCATGTGAAGTTGAAATTCCAGAACTAAACACTTGCATAGAAATAATGGTTTGAATTGTTTTATATGTGTACACAATAACCATCATAAAAGCATAAAAACGTCCACCACACACCTTCTCTAATTTTGCGAAGAAAAGAATAGCTCAATGGTATGTCTAGGTGAATATGGCCTTCAAGGCCAAGCCTTTGGATCACCTTGGGCAGCCGCATTGAAGTTGTGCATCTCATGTAGAAGGCGCTCTCGCTGACGGCACCTACATCCTCGTCCCCGCCAACAAAGAAGAAGCTCCTGAAGGTGGTGCCGACGTGATCGTGATTGACCCGGAGTCTGACACCAGCATAGCCCAAGAAGGCAAGCCTCGGAGCATAACCTAATTTTTAAATTGTGCAACTATGAATTATGTATGCTTGTGCATTTACGTTCAAGGAGTTGTTTGAATACCCTAGTTGCATAATTCTAGTACCTATGTCTTGAAATACTAGTATGATAGGGTCGATAGTGCATTGCTTTATAGGACCATTACAAGTCGAGTGATGTCCTATCACTCGCGAGATATAGGAGTTGCTTGTCTTTACTTATGTTAGAATCATAAGGATGGACGGGCGGGATGGTATGTGTAGATCTCCCGTCCGTGTATGATAATTAGATTAAGGTCGAAACGTGTGGTTCTGTGTGTCAAGTTTTTGAACGTACCACGCACATGTCGACCTATGGGAATCGGTAAGCCCGGTACTTGATTGATACAGCTAGGACCGATAGCCATCTCTCCTTGGAAATGTTTTGTTTCTCTTGCCGTACACAAGTGGATATATGCATGATGCCGTGAGTGAACGGTATACCTTTATCCTAAGGGAGTGGACCCGACGCCGAATTGTGGATTGATGGGAAAGGTTGGAAAGTGCTTGTACCTTTTATAGCAAGCATTTTCCGTGTGTGTTGGGTTTTCCCTGGCCAGGTAGTGAAATTTGGTTCGAACTGTCCGCTTCTCGCGGTCAATGAGACTGCTTGACCGCTGTGCTGCATTGAGTAACAAGTGGAACTATGAGGATGATGAACTTGTTGTATGTACTAAATTGTATTGCACCACTTGTATGCTTAGAGAGGATGCTAATCTAGAATGGTTAATACTATTAGAATTTGATGCTAAAATCATAAAAATAAGGATCCACTCTTAGTTGTTTTCTGGCAAACAAACCCACCAGCCAAAAGTCTCTCATGTCTAGAAGTCGGTGATGTAGCTTTCACCCGACGGGTAAGCCTTGCTGAGTATTAGTATACTCAGCCTTGCTTGTGGCTATTTATTTTAGGTACTGCTTTGGATGAGGCGGTAAATTCCGTCCCTTGGCCTGCCCAGGTTCCACCTAGCTGGCATGTCGAGTGGGTTCTGTCCTCTTCTATGGATAGGGAGGAGTAGCACTATGGACTGCTTCATTATGGTGTTGCTATGTATCTTCGTTAGTTTATTTCCGCTGCACTCAACTCTCGTACTTTATTTGAAATTCAGACTTGGTTTGTAATAACTTATGAGACTATTTTTTTAAGTTGAACTTGTGGAATGTTGTAATTTCTGGGACTCACCTTCGTGTAGGCGCGCGTGTTGTTTCGATCGTGAAAGTACGTGGTTAATCGGGTATGATCCAATGGCGCTCTAGCTTATTCCGGATTAAGTGCTTGACTACTTCATTAGTGGTCCATGGGTACTTAACTTGGAATAATTTCGGAGTGGTCCGCCACAACCGCGAGTCGGTTGGGAGTGGTCTCGTGGACGGAGGTGGAGCGGCGCGGCTCGTCGACGGTGTGCGGCGAAGCGGTTTGCTCCGGCGACATCGGCAGCCGGCTGCTGGGGTTGAGGCGAGACGCGGCGTGGCTTGTGAGCTTCACCGAGATGAGGCGGAGCTCGTCGAGGGTCTTGGCGGCGACGGGGATGGCCGGAAGGTAGGGCTCGGTGTTAAGGTGGAGCTCGGTGTTGGGGATGGCGGAGCGGCGGGGAAATCTTCCGATTCCCGGTGATTGGTGCTCGGCTGCAGTTGGGGATGGCTCGAGGGGTTAGCTAAGAGAGTGGGCGAGCTACGGGTGCAGTGGATTGGAGAGCCATGGAGGGGAAGGCAGTCGATTTAACCGGTGGTTGTGAGCGCTCGAGCTCTGCTCCTCGCGGCCAGAGGTGGAAGAAGGTGCATGGGAGCATGAAGGAGGGAGAAGTGGGTGCCAACAGCTGAGAAGGGAATGCGAAGCCGCTTGGTGGAGACTTGGGGTAAGCTAGAGCTGGCTGGGCGGCTTGGGAACGCGTGCGGTGGATGGGTGACGGGGCAGCGCCATTGATGGCTTGGCGAGCTCGGGCAGGGCGTGGCCGCGGGTTGGGGGTCGAAGATCATGGCGTGGGCGATGGGAGATACTCTGGCGATGTCGTGGTGCAAAGCGAGGGGCAAAGCCGGGCTGCACGGAGTCCCTGCCCGGCGTGCGCGTGCTGCGGCCAATGGCGGCGCTCAGCTCGCCATGATGGCATCCCGTGTGGCGAGGCTCGCCAGGGCGTAGCAGCGGGTGATCTGACCGGACGGGGGCGCTGGTGTGTGCGTGGGGAGAAGAGACGTGGAGGCCGCGGCTTTGGCCAGCCTGACCAGGTCGCCGCTACTCGCCGGCCACGTGACGGCCGGTGGCGGCCTCGGGCAGAGGCAGGCCGAGCTGGCTATCGGGCGCCCGTGGGGCTCCCCAGTTCAACTGTGCAAAACTCCGAAAATTTGAACTAAACTTTCAAAAGTGTAAACACAAAAGTTGGAGTCTGAAAGGTGGGACACAACATTCTTTTTGGGTGAACCTGAAATTTTTCAAGCTCAAACAAGCCATGTATTAAAAGGTGTTCTGCATGGTTTTTAGGGTTTTTGAGGGGCTTAACTGCAAAATTTGAAAAAGTTCCCAACAGTAACTACACTTCGTTTGTGATGACAAACAACTTTTATTTTTGGAGATTTTCAAGTTTAGTAAGAAATTTTTGAGATCTCAGTTGGGTGCCAAAATAGTCCTATTGAATTCCAAACTTGAATTTAAAAGCCAATTTAAGTGTGTTTTTACCCTTGCTGCCTATTTCCTCTGTTTTTAGTGTATTTATAGTTTTAAACATCCGGGATGTCACACACTCGTAGCTACCCTCAACACAAAATTTGATCTTGTGTCAAATGAAAACCTCATGCTACGGAGGAAGCTCTGCGCCGTGCAACAGAAGAATGAGGAGTTGCAGCACCAGTTTAGAGGACCCGCGCCCCGCAGCCCAGAATACCGTGGAAAGTCACCACCGTGCAGGAGGCCGTGCTACAACTCTCCCGCTGCCCACACCACCGTCGACCCCTAGATGCTACCATAAGTTGTATTAGGGATCGAATAGAACGTTTTCGAGTCCAAAACTAGTTTAAGAGTGTCGAGTCTTGTGTGAACTATATCTTTAAATGCTTGAATGAATTGTCATTATGCTTATGAGTGATTTGGATCTTTTGTAATGATTGTGATGAGCGCGGATGAAAATCTGCAATCATCTAGTATTGGATTAAGGTATAAGAATTTTAATAAATAAATAGTTGGGTTTCTCATCTCTTGAGCACACCATCTACCACATTCTCTGCTATCTCGGTTCCTTATCTTGTCAGTTCAGTGGATCTTCTTCAGTTCATCGGGACTAGCTCTGAGTTTACTGAGAAGTTATGTCGGGGACAACAAGGGGCGTAGAGTTTGTGGTACACCACATAGTGTTGACTGCCAATGGATGACTCTGGGAGCATTGGTTGTGTTGTAACCTGAGCAAATGTGAATTCTGGCTAAAGGAAGTATTGTTCTTGGGCCATGTGTTGTCAAATGAAGGTGTAGCAGTTGATCCGAAAAAGGTCAGAGATGTACTGAATTGGGTACCACCGTAGAATGTCAGTTGATGAGGACATCACCGACACGAGTACATCTACAGCCGTAGCACGAGACGTGTTCCAGACGCCACCAGAAGACCAGTCGCCATCTCTTCCACTTCGGCCAGTTACGCGGGCTCGTGCGAGGGAATTAAACTACATCGTGCTGTTAAAGAATGAAGGCCTAGAAGACTAGAATACGGTGGCCCAGCAGGAGGCCCATGTGGATGGCTAGGGTTGGGCGTGTACTGTTCACACACGTTACTGTTCACGCGCGGGGTACTGTAGCGCCGCCCCTCCCCGCCTCCAGCGGTTGCGCCCCCCTATTTAGATAGGCTCCTCTTTTATTTTCAGACTTGGGTTTTGTTTTACATCTAGCTTTAGCTACTCTCGAACACGCACAAATACGTGCTGTCCTCATGAATCAGAACCCCACCTTCGAGTGATTTATAGATTGCTCGCCTCTCATTCTTGTTGGTTCTTCGATTGCGTACAGGAATTGATCTTCGTGATCAGGCTGATTTTGTTTCCACAGGATCAGTAACCACAGGGAGTTGGTTCAGCGATTGCATTGGCGCTTCGGGTTCGCTCGTCATAGTCAGATCGTGAGGGTCTACTTCCACAAATCGAATTTATCTCCACTCACCGAAAGATCGGGCACTCCAGCTCTATCAAGTGGTATCAGGATTCCAGGTTGATCGGTGAGTTTATCGAGTGTTTTTCACTCTCCTACAGTCCACAAAACCAAAAATATATTTTCAGATTAGATCTTTGTCCCAACAACCCTTTGAGCCTTGCACTTTCTTTCAATAATTTGCATTGTTGAATTTGTGTGCTTACGCGTTTAATTGTTGCTGGTTACGTTGTGTTTCTATCGTCATTTTTTTCCCTCTTCTCCTCATCCTAGTGCGCCGCCGCCATACTGGCCTCTGTGTTTTCCCTGCCGCCAGTCCACGCGCAATCCATTCTCCACGCCCCCTGCCTTGTTTTTCTGTTTTGGCAAGTCACGGAAAACAAGGGATAGTTATCAAAGCAAAAAAAAAAAGAAAAAAGAAAAACAATCTGAGCGCTGGTGATCGCGCTCTGGATCTCTGAACCGCGCCGACCCAACGCCCTCTTTCCTGGGATCGCGCACCTTTCTGCCTCCCTCCCTGCCTTGTGTGGTGTTTTCTGTTTTGGCAAGTCAAAAAAAAAGAGAAAGTTATCAGACAACAAAAAAAAGGACGGCAGAAAGAATCTTCACGCTTGGTGATGGCGCCCCTGGATCCCTGAACGCACACCTCGGGACCGTGGCTGCTTCTGTTTCCTTTTAGGAAAGTGAAAAAAAAGAAAGCAAAAAAAAAAGAAAGGAACAGAATCAACAAAAAAAAAGAAAGAAAAAAAAAGAAAGAAAAGGAGAAAGACAGCACGGTACAGGGAGCGCGCACCGAATTCCCTGCATCGCGCCTTTCCCCTGTCGCGTGATCGCTTTTCCCTTGCTCGCCACCAGATCACTTCCTCCTTTATTTTCTCCTGTCTGTTATTTCTTTGGAAAGTAAAAAAAAAAAACAAAACAAAAAAAAAAGAGGGAAGTGGCAGCCCCCTGGACTCGCGCGCCCCCACGGAAGCAGCGCTCCTCTGATCGCGCGTGTTTCGGCCGATCCTTCCGCTTGCGGCCCCTGGTTTGCGCCCCTCTGCTGGCTAGCGATCAACCACGCCCGGTCTCTCTCGTGGGATCACGTGTCCTTCACGGTCTCTCTCTCTGCAGTACACCAGGAATAGGAATCGCGCTTCCCTTCACGTCGCACGCCTAGGCCTGAGCGCCCTGCTGCCTTGTCTACTCTTGTTCACTTTTATACTTTTGTTTCCAGCAGCATAGTTACGTGTTTGGCACTATAATTCAACCTTGCATTATTGTTTGATTGTGCTAACCCTTGAATTGAGTGCAGCCTACCTAGAACTATACATATTTCTCTGACGAGCAGACCTTGTTTCTCCAGGCAATCGCTCCTCCAATCTCTCGCCGGTCCGACTTGTGGTTGCACTTCACCCCTGTGCGTTTAGTAAGAACGAACAAGAATTTGATAACAGCATTGTAGTTTGCGTCTTGTGAGCCGTTACACCCTTGTCATATTGTTGTCATCGATTTTGTCTTGTGTTTGCGCTAACCATGTCAGGAGACGACGACAAGCCGGATGTACACCTACAGGACCTGCGGGCACAAGTGGATGGCCTTGCCGCGGACATGCAGACCATGCATGAACGGCTTGATTCAACGATCACTTCGGCAAACGAGCGATTCGACCAGATCGACCTCGCGAAGACAGCAACCAGGAACACGCTCGACACACTCATGGCACGACTCGATGCTATGAACACTACGATCACAGAGATGCAGAGGGATTATGGCGGTGACACCGAGCAGGACGAAGGAGATGCTGGTAACCGCCGCGGCCGCCCTCGCCGTGTGGTACGTCCTAATGATTCATTCTCTAAGATTAAATTTAAAATTCCAACCTTTGATGGCAAATATGACCCTGGTGCATATCTTGATTGGGAATTGGAGGTAGATCAGAAATCTGCATGCCATGATATTCCTGCTAGTTCTCAAGTTAAAGCTGCTATTAGTGAATTTACTGATTTTGCTTTAATTTGGTGGCGTGAATATAAACAAAAACATCCTGCTAACAGTCCTACCAATTGGATGCAATTAAAAACTGCTATGCGCCACAGATTTGTGCCTTCATATTATGCTAGAGATTTGCTTAATAAAATGCAGCGTTTTCAGCAAGGTCAACAATCTGTTGAAACATATTATCAGGAACTCCAAAAGGGTATGATTCGTTGTGGGTTAGTTGAGACGGATGACGCTGCTATGGCAAGCTTTTTCGGTGGCTTGAACCGCGACATTCAGGATATACTTGATTATAAAGATTATGTTGATATAATCACCTTGTTTGCATTTGCTTGTAAAGCTGAACGTGAAGTGCAGGGAAGACGCTCGAGGACATACACTAACCCTTTTGCAGGACGCACTTCCTCATCCGGATCAGCAGCCACCTCCACTGCACCATCCAAGGCTACGCCATCGCCCAGTTAGCGACCGCCCAAGCCGGCCGGCGCACCCCCCTCCACAGGCGCTGCACCCACCACGAGCCGTACACGGGACATTTAGTGTCATCGCTGCAAGGGATTCGGGCACGTGTTTCGGGATTGCCCCAACAAGCGCACATTGCTCATTCACGATGATGGTGAGTATTCTTCCGCTAGTGATTCTGAGGAAACTTTACACGCTATGCTTGCCACTGACCATGCAGCTAGGGAGGAGGTTCATGTCAACCCGGGCGATGCTGATCGGTATGAGATTCTTGTTGTACAACGTGTTCTTAGTACGCAGGTCGCCGCACCTGAGAAGAATCAGCGCCACACCCTGTTCCATACAAAGGGTGTTGTACAGGAGCGTTCCATTCGCATCATCATCGACAGTGGCAGCTGCAACAATTTGGCAAGCACCATGTTGGTCGAGAAGTTGTCGTTACCCACTCGTAAGCATCCGCATCCATATCATATTCAGTGGCTTAATGATGGTGGTAAGATCAAAATCACACGATCGGTGCATGTTTCATTTTCCATCGGTTCTTATTCTGATTGTGGATTGTGATGTTATACCCATGGAAGCATGTTCTTTGTTACTTGGTAGACCTTGGCAATATGATACTGATAGCTTGCATCATGGTCGTTCCAATCATTATTCTCTCATGTTTAAGGATCAGAAAATAATCATTCATCCTATGACTCCTGAACAAATTGTAAAAGATGATCTTGTTCGCGCCGCTAAAACTAAACAACAACCTGCATCTATACCATCATCTTCTGCTAATGCTGAAATCAAGTTGAATGCGCCTGTTTTGCTTGCTACACGTTCTGATTTTGATGATCTACAAGCGTCTCAGTTACCTTGCTATGCCCTCATATGCGCTGGGTTGCTTGTTTCACTTGATGATGCACCACCTTTGGATATTCCTCCTCTGGTTTCTAACCTTTTGCAGGAGTACACTGATGTTTTCCTAACGGATTTGCCACCGGGTCTCCCTCCACTTCGTGGAATTGAGCACAAGATTGATCTCATTCCCGTCGCACAGCTTCCGAACCGCGCACCATACCGTACAAATCTGGATGAGACAAAGGAGATTCAGCGTCAGGTACAGGCGTTGCTTGACAAGGGCTATATTCGTGAGTCTCTCAACCCTTGCTCTGTTCCTGTGTTACTTGTTCCAAAGAAAGATGGCTCATGGCGCATGTGTGTAGATTGTCGTGCTATTAATAACATCACCATTCGTTATCGCTATCCTATACCACGTCTTGATGATATGTTAGATGAGCTTAGTGGTGCCATTATTTTCACTAAGATTGATTTGCGTAGTGGTTACCACCAGATTCGTATGCAACTCGGTGATGAATGGAAAACGGCTTTTAAAACAAAATTTGGCTTATGGTTGGTTATGCCGTTTGGATTGACTAATGCTCCCAACACTTTTATGCGTTTGATGAATGAAGTTCTGAGGCCTTTCATAGGATTGTTTGGTGTTGTCTATTTTGATGATATTCTCATATACAGCAAGTCTATGGAAGAGCATTTAGAACATCTGCGTGCTGTTTTTGATGCGTTGCGGGCTGCTAAATTGTTTGCTAACATGGAAAAATGCATCTTTTGCACACAACGCGTCTCGTTTCTTGGCTATGTTGTTACTCCACAGGGCATTGAGGTGGACAGCAGCAAGATCGATGCCATTAGGGAATGGCCTACACCGACGACGGTTACACATATTCGGAGCTTTCTTGGACTTGCAGGTTTCTACCGTAGGTTCGTGCGTGATTTTAGCTCCATTGCAGCGCCTCTACATGAGCTTACAAAGAAGGGTGTGCCATTCGCTTGGAGCGACTCGCAGGAAGTAGCGTTCAACACTTTAAAAGATAAGTTAACACATGCTCCCCTCTTGCAACTGCCTGATTTTAATAAAGTGTTTGAACTTGAATGTGATGCTAGCGGTATTGGCCTAGGTGCTGTTTTGTTGCAAGAAGGAAAACCGATTGCTTACTTTAGTGAAAAATTAAGTGGTCCTAGTCTGAGATATTCTACATATGATAAGGAGTTGTATGCTTTGGTTTGCACTTTGCAAACATGGCAGCACTATATTTGGCATCGTGAGTTCATCATTCATTCTGATCATGAGGCTTTGAAACATATTCGTACCCAAACAAATCTGAATCGTCGTCATGCTAATTGGGTAGAATTCATTGAGTCTTTCCCTTACATTATTAAACACAAGAACGGGAAGGAAAATGTCATTGCTGATGCTTTGTCTCGTCGATATACTATGTTGTCTCAGTTAGATTTTAAAATCTTTGGGTTGCAAACTATGAAAGATCAATATGTCGACGATGCTGATTTTAAAGATGCCTTTGTACATTGTATGACGGGTAAACCATGGGGCATATTCCATATGCAGGATGGGTTCCTGTTTCGCGCTAACAAGCTGTGTGTTCTAGCAAGCTCGGTTCGTCATTTGTTGTTACAGGAAGCGCATGGAGGCGGTCTCATGGGACACTTTGGTGTTTACAAGACGCACGATGTGGCGGTTCCACTCCGAAATTATTCCAAGTTAAGTACCTAGGGACCACTAATCACGTAGTCAGGCACTTAATCCGGAATAAGCTGGAGCGCCGTCGGATTAAACCCGATTAAACCACGTACTTTTCTCGATCGAAACAACAGCACGCCCACACGAAGGTGAGTTCCAGAGATTACAACATTCCACAAATTAACTTACACACATAGATATTACAAGTTATTACAAACCAGGTTCAAATGTAAATCAGAGTACAAGTCTTGCAGCGGAAATAAAAGTTCATTACAGCGGAATTTAAAAAGCCATAACAACTGAATTTAGAGGTTCATTGCAGCGGAAGTAAAACAATGTAACGACGATACAAAATAACTCCGTGCTGAAGCCTGCCACGAAGCTACTCCTCCCGATCCTCGCCAGAGGACGGAACCCATTCGATGTGCCAGCCAGGTGGAACCTGGGCAGGCCAAGACAAAGCATCCACATCCAAAGGTATACCTGTAAAATATTGCCACAAGCAAGGCTGAGTATACTAATACTCAGCAAGGCTTACCCGTCTGGTGAAAACTACATCACCGACATCTAGACAATGAGAGGCTTTTGGCTGGTGGGTTTGTTTGCCAAAAAGCAACTAAGAGTAGGTCCTTGCTTTCAAGTTTTAGCATCATATTCTAGTAGATTTAACCATTCTAGATTAGCATCCTGTCTAATCATACAAGTGGTGCAGTACAATTTATTTCATACAACAAGTTCATCATTCTCATAGTTCCACTTGTTACTCAATGTAGCAGGGCGGTCAAGCAGTCTCATTAACCGCGAGAAGCGGACAGTTCGAACCGAATTTCTGCTACCTGGCCAGGGGAAACCCAACATACACGGATACTATGCTTGCTATAAAAGGTACAAGCATTTCCCAACCTTTCCCATCGATCCACAATTCGGAACCGGGTCCACTTCCTTAGGATAAAGGTTTACTGCTTCACTCACAGTCTCACGCATATATCCACAAGTGTACGGCAGGGGAAAACAAAGTTTCCAAGGAGAGATGGCTATCGGCCCTAGCTGCTTCAATCTGGTACCGGGCTTACCGATCCCCATACATCGGCATGCATGTGGTACGTTCAAAAACTTGACACACTCAACCACACATTTCGACCTTAATCAATTATCATACACGGACGGGAGATCTACATCTATCATCCCGCCCGTCAATCCTTATGATTCCAACATAAGTAAAGACAAGTAATTCCTATGTCTCGCGAGTGACAGGAAATCACTCGACTTGTAACGGACCTATAGCCATGCACTATCGATCCCTTTCATGCTAGTATTGCAAGTCATAGGTACTAGGAAATGTGCAGCTAAGGTATTCAATCAACTCCTTGAACGTAAATGCACAAACATAGAGAATTCAAAGTGCATAATTTGGTAAAGTTAGGTTATGCTCCGGGGCTTGCCTTCTTGCTCGGACTGAGAGTTAGCCTCCGGGTTGTTCACGTCTGCACCGGCACCGGGCTCCGGGGCTTCTTTCTCGTCTGCGGGAATGAGGTGGTAGTTGCCGTTCGGGATGGCGCCTTCTACATGAGATGCATAACTTAGGGTGGCTGTTCTGGAATTTCAGATTCCATTTATTTTATTCTAACTAACTACAAAAAGGTTTATTCTTTTATATAAATCGATTTCCATCTAGATTACTTCTCATTTTTGTTTCTCCAATTCTGTTCATCATTTTTATCTATAAACTTTATGACAGCTACTGGAGTATAAGAGCTAAGCTCATTCCAAAACTTAGCTAATTTTGCGCTACACATAATTTATTAAAAATGTGCAAACAGCTAGCTGCAGAAAGTGAAATAAATGCATAATAATTTGAATTTTCATCTATTTCAGGAGATCTTTCTACCAAAGCTAGGCATAAGTATGAGGAGGGCTCTGGCCAAGTGGTGGCTCAAAATAACCCTTGGGTAGTCCTCAATGATTTTCTAACCAAAAACACATATTTAATTATTTGCCATCCTAATCAGAGCAAAAATTAAGTTTCTCATTTTTCACAGGTGTGCTAACAAGTTTTTAGTCTTCTGGAGCAAAATGGTGATTTTTCACAGCCCAGATTATTTTTAATGATTTCTGCACTGCAAAAAGACAGAAAACCTATTTTAATTCATAACAGGAGCTGTAGTTCATATTTTTTTTAGTCCCCTTTGGACACAAGCTGTCCAAAGTCACTACAAACATCATATCCAAAGCTCAACCCTAGCGTAGCTCTGGATTGGAAATGGTGCACAACTTTAGGTTTTCATAGTTTGAATTTTAATTCACATACAGCTCGTCAAAAGTACAAACATGTCTAATAGAGATTGTAGTTTAGACTCTCACGAATCCAGAGAGTATTTTTGTGCATTTTTCTGGTTTTTGTACGATTTTTAATGGATTTTACAATTTCGGGAAAATCAAACCTAGACTTAAGAATCTTTTTACGCAGAGAACCCTAGATCTTTCAAAACTTCGCGAACGAGTCCCTGGACTTTTGCGCAGAGACCCCTAAACAAAGGTAGACGATGAACTTGGGTCCCTGGGACCTCGCCGGAGTTGCGCCGGCCAAACGGCGGCGAACTAGGCTCGGGGAAGTGGGGGAAAAGCTTCCTGGGCTCACCACGAGTCGTTTGGGGACGGTTGGGAGGCCGGGGATGGTTGGAGTTTCGCCGGCGACGAGGTGGTGGCGGCGCGGCCGCCGCGGCTTCTACGCCGGTGAGCTCGGGGTCGTTCGCCGAGGTTCGAGGGGTCCTAGAGCACCAGTGGAGCTCGAGGATGCCAATGGCGTGCTCGGTTGACCTCGGGGACGGCTCGGAGTAGGGGCTCGACGTGCGGGTGCTCCGGCGGCCGAAAATCGCGATTTGGGGGAATTCACGAATTCTCGCCGGAGAAGGGTCAATGTCTTGGGGGAAGTTGGGGGTTTTGGAGCTGGTGGAGTGGACTAGCTCCGTGCGGGATGGATTTGGGAATGGTGGAGCGTGGACGAGGAATTTCGCGAAGAGCTTGGGTTCGGCTTGCGCGTCGCGAGGAGGAAGAAGACCGAGCGAGCGCGGGGAAGTGGAAATGGCCAAGTGAGCGAGTGAGAGGAGGGGTGTGAGTGCGCGGTGGAGTGATTGAGCACGCAAGGGAGGCACTGTGCGGCCTCGGGAGCGTGCGAGCGCGTGGGTGGCTGTCGCGGTCGCCATTGATGGCGCGCGAGCTCGAACAGAGCGCACACGCGCGGTTGGGCGTCAAAGATCATCGCGTGAAGAAGTGGAGATCCTCAGCAGAGGCTTTGGCGCGATGCGAATGGACTCTACCGCCTGCAGTGCGCTCGGCGCGGCGCGAGCGCGCGTGCGGCCACGGCGGCGCGCGACCGTATGATGGCGCTCCGCGGCGCGAGGCGAGGCGAGGCGACAGCGGCGAAGTGATGGCTCGGGAGTGGCCGGACAAGAGCTAGGCGACAAGCGCCAGCGTCCGCCGCGGCTTGGCCAGCTCAGCGCCGCCTGCGCCGCTCGCCGGCCACGTGGCGGCCGAGCTCCGGCCAGCGCAGCGCGCGCCAGGGGCACTGTAGCATGCCCGTGGAGCTCCGATTTCCAAATTCGAATTTTCTTCAAAAATTCGAACTGAACTTCGAAACGGGTAAAATTAAAAGTTGGGGTCAGAGGTGTGGGACACAACTTTCGAGCTTGGACCAGGCACTTCGACCAGGCGCTACGGCGCTTCGAGCTTGAACGCAAGCTCGAGCTTGCCGAGCCTCGAATGGTCGGAAACGCCACTCGAGGGTGAGTGCCCCCCTCGAGCTTGGCTGCGAAGCCTCGAGCGTGACGGAACGTCGCTCGAGGGTAAGTGCTCGAGCTTGGCTGCGGAGCCTCGAGCGTGCCGGAACGTCGCTCGAGGGTGAGTCCTCGAGCTTGGCTGCGGAACGTCGAGCGTGACGGAACGTCGCTCGAGGGTAAGTGCCCCCTCGAGCTTGGCTGCGGAGCCTCGAGGGTGACGGAACGTCGCTCGAGGGTAAGTCCCCCCTCGAGCTTGGCTGCGGAGCCTCGAGCGTGCCGGAACGTCGCTCGAGGGTGAGTCCTATCGTGCGGCCTCGATCGTGACGGACATAGCTCGATCGTCACGGACATGGCTCGATCGTCACGGACATAGCTCGATCGGGACGGATATACGGGCTAAGCTCGATCGTGACGGACATCCCCACTCGAGGGTCATCGAGCGGAACGAACGCCGTGGCGAGGTTGTCGCGAAGGGCTGTAGGTGATGACAACTACTCTTTCGGTCCGAGATTTTTAAGTTCAGCACCCAAGTCTTGAGATTTCAGTTGGGTGTCCAAACAACCCTTGTTTTTGAATTATAACTGAATTTTTGACGAATTTTGAATTTCAACCCAATTCCCTGTTGCATTGATTTTAATTGCACTTTTTAATTCTTTTGACATCAGAGATGTCACAGCCTACCCCCCTTAAAAGGAATCTCGTCCCGAGATTCGATTAAACCTAGAGATAGAGAGGGGAAAAGAAATACCTCGGCTTATGAAAGTATGTCGGGGAAATTCTTCCTAAGATAGTCCTCGGTTTCCCACGTGGCTTCATCTTCGGAGTGATGACTCCACTGAACTTTGTACATTTTAACTCCCTTCCTTCGTGTTTGTCGCTCTTTCTCGTCGAGGATCTTAACGGGATGCTCATCATAAGAGAGATCCGGTTCAACCGAGAGTTCCTCTTGTTCAACAACTTCGGTCGGAACACGTAGACACCTCTTAAGTTGAGAAACATGAAATACATCGTGTACAGCTGAGAGTTTTTCGGGAAGCTTCACCTGATAGGCTACCGGCCCATATTGCTGAGTAATTTCATACGGGCCGATATAACGAGGTGCAAGCTTTCCTTTTAATCCGAATCTTTGCACACCTTTGGTCGGGGAGACTTTAAGATACACGTGATCACCAACTTCAAACTGAAGTGGCTTCCGCCGTTGATCAAAGTAACTCTTCTGCCTTGACTGGGCAGTTCTCAAATTTTCACGAATGATTCTAACCTTTTCCTCTGCTTCCTTTACAAGGTCAGGGCCATAAGCATACCTCTCGCCTGCCTGGGACCAACACAACGGGGTCCGACATCTTCTGCCATATAAGGCTTCGAAAGGTGCCATTTTAAGGCTCGCTTGGTAGCTGTTGTTATAGGAGAATTCAGCCAGAGACAAACATTTCTCCCAATTCTTCCCATAATGGATAACACAAGCTCGAAGCATATCCTCAAGTATTTGATTTACCCTTTCCGTCTGCCCATCGGTCTGTGGGTGATATGCTGAACTACGGATCAGTTTGGTGCCTAGGGATAATTGCAACTGTTCCCAAAAGCGTGCTACGAACGGAGCACCACGATCTGAAATTATCGTCTTGGGTACCCCATGTAGACAAACGATCCGCTCCAAATAAATCTCCGCGTACTTCTTAGCGTTATAAAAGGTATTGACCGGAATAAAATGTGCGGTCTTGGTAAGGCGGTCCACAATTACCCAAATGGAGTCATGCCCCTGAGGGGTTCTGGGAAGTCCAACAATAAAATCCATGCTTATATCTTCCCATTTCCATGAGGGGATAGGTAGAGGTTGAAGCGTGCCTGCTACCTTCAAGTGGCTGGCCTTAACCCGCTGGCATGTGTCACATTCCGACACATATGTGGCAATTTCTCGCTTCATCCGAGTCCACCAAAAGTTTTGTTTCAAATCTTGGTACATTTTGGTGCTGCCGGGATGGATAGAAAATTTAGAGAGATGTGCCTCATCCATAATCTTCCTCCGGAGTTCCGTGTTTTTGGGCACCACGAGGCGATGTCCAAACCACATCACTCCCTGCCCATCCAACCGGAAACATTTGTACTTCTCTTTCACCTTCTCCTTAGACAATTTCCGTTTAAGAACTTTAATGCCCGCGTCATTTAATTGGGCTACAACAATCTGATCGTGCAAGGTTGGTTCCACTGCAATATGGTTGAAGTACCCGTGTGGAACAATCTCCAAATTGAGCTTTGCCATTTCATGACACAGGGTGTCAGCGTAGGACTCCACGGAAAGACAATGACAACGAGCCTTGCGGCTTAGTGCATCCGCAACTACATTAGCCTTCCCGGGGTGATAATGCACACTAAGGTCATAGTCCTTTGCTAACTCCAACCATCTTCGCTGTCTCATATTCAAATGTGCCTGAGTGAAAACATATTTGAGGCTCTTGTGGTCTGTGTATATGTTGCAGGGAACACCCATCAAATAGTGTCTCCACATCTTGAGAGCATGAATGACCGCTGCTAACTCAAGATCGTGCGTGGGGTAGTTTTGCTCATGAGGCCGAAGTGCTCGAGAAGCATAAGCAATGACCCGGTTTTCTTGCATGAGAACACAGCCAAGACCGGTGCCTGATGCATCGCAATAGACATCATAAGGCTTGGTGCAATCGGGCTGAGCCAAAACTGGGGCTGAAGTTAAATGTCTTCGCAAGGTGTGGAAAGCTTCCTCACATTTGTCATTCCACTCAAATTTAACTCCCTTCTTCAAGAGTTCGGTCATGGGCTTTGCTATCCGAGAGAAATCCGGAATAAAACGGCGGTAATAACCGGCTAAACCCAGAAAACTCCGAATCTCATGGACAGAGGTAGGTGGTTGCCAATCTAGCACCTCTTGTACCTTGGTTGGATCCACGGATATACCATCCTTGGAAACCGTGTGACCTAAAAACTTCACGCTCTCAAGCCAGAATTCACACTTGGAGAACTTGACATAGAGCTGGTGATCTCTCAATCTCTGAAGAACAATGCGAAGGTGCTCGGCATGCTCTTCCTCATTCTTAGAATATATAAGAATGTCATCAATGAAAACCACCACAAACTTGTCTAGTTCAGACATGAAGACCGAATTCATGAGGTACATGAAATAGGCTGGGGCATTCGTGAGTCCAAAGGACATAACCAAAAATTCATAAAGCCCGTAACGTGTGGAAAAGGCAGTCTTTGGAATGTCACAAGGCCTGATTTTGATTTGATGATAGCCAGAGCGTAGGTCAATCTTGGAGAATACTCTGGCGCCAGCTAATTGGTCAAACAAGATGTCAATACAGGGAAGCGGATACTTGTTCTTGATGGTTACCGCATTGAGAGACCGGTAATCAATACACAACCTCAAGGAATGGTCCTTCTTTTTCACAAAGATAGCGGGACATCCCCAAGGTGATACACTTGGACGAATGAAACCCTTATCTAGCAATTCTTGGAGTTGAATTTTTAATTCAGCCAATTCATTGGGCGGCATTCTATATGGTCTCTTTGATATAGGTGCTGTGCCAGGTTGAAGTTCAATCACGAATTCAATGTCTCTATCCGGCGGCATCCCAGGTAAGTCATCCGGAAATACATCGGCATACTCACATACCACCGGAATGTCCTTTAGTTGGGTTTCTACCATTGTGTAAGCACACGCATCGACGCAAGTCCGCTGTGGCAGATATAGCACACTCGGGCCATGCGTAGGCGAGTTTATCTCAACAACTCTTTCCGCAACATCTAGGACAACCTTATGTTGAGTCATCCAATTGGCTCCTAACACAATGTCAATTCCTTCCATTCCAAGTAGAATCAAATCAGTAGGAAATGTTTTACTTCCCAGCCTGATTGGAACCTTGTGGGTGACTTGGTTGGATGCAATCTTGCCTCCCGCAGTTGATATCACATACGATGATTTGGTATGGTAAGATTTTAATCCGCATTTCACATGAAATCTTGTGCTTATAAAACTATGCGTTGCCCCGGAATCAAATAATATCACAGCAGGTTGAGTGCAGATAGGGAAGATACCAGTCATGTCTGGGGCTCCCTCGGGCAGGTCGGCCAAGTTGGTGTAGTTGAGCCGTCCTTGGCGAACTTGCACACGCTGCTGCTGCTGCTTGCCCTTGCCTTGCTGATTTCCCGGGCGTTGGTTTTGCTGCTTGTTCTGCGGACAATCCTTGATAAAATGATCTTTACTTCCACACTTGAAGCACTGATAGCCGGCTCCAGGGCGAGCTGGCTGCTGTGCATTTTGCCTTGGTGCTTGCTGCTGCTGCGGCGGTGGAGGGAAACGAGGCGCGTTAGGCTGTGGCGGCCTAGCAACCCATCCACCTCCCTGAGGTGCCCTGGACTGCCCCTGCGGTGCAGCCGGGGGAACCAAGCGGAACCTCTGCGGCTGCGCGCTTGACGGTCCAGCGGGAGTCTTCCTCTTCTTCTCCGCCTTGTGCGCCACATTGGCGTCTTCCTGGGTGATGGCAAGGTTCACGAGATCGCCATACGTGGCAGCACGGGTGGTGGCCAACTGTGCCTTCAACTTGGTGTTCAGGCCACGTCGGAACCTTTCAAGCTTCTTCTCGTCGGAGTCGGCGTGATGACCCGCATAAGGGCACAGACCATTGAAGGCCTGGGAGTACTGGAGCACTGTGCGGGTACCCTGGGTCAGCGCCAAAAACTCATTCAGCTTTCGCTCTACTAGACCGGCCGGAATGTGATGAGCTTTGAATGCAGCTTTGAACTCATCCCACTCAACTACATGACCCTCCTGCTGCAGGGCCAGGTAGTTCTCCCACCAAAGGAGAGCTGGGCCGCGGAGCTGCTGCGCCGCGAACACGACCTTGCGGTTGGAGATGCAAGGCGTTGCCAAAATGGTGAACTTGGACTCGATGGCTCGAATCCAGGTGTCGGCCTCCAAAGGCTCATCAGCACGAGAGAAGATCGGCGGGTGCGTTGCCAGAAAATCTTCGTATCTGGCCACCTGAGGCTGAGGGGCCCGTTGACCTCCCTGCTGAAGCATCTGCTGCTGCATCATCTGCTGCTGATGCTGCAGGTTCCGGAGAATCTCCGTTTGCGTGGCATAAAGCTGCTGCCACGTCGGAGGTTGCTGCGGAGGAGGAGGTGGCGGTGGCTGTTGCTGCCCCTCTGGCCCCTGCTGGTTAGCGTTGGAGCCACTAGCGTCGTGACCGCTGCGGGTGATTGCCATCTGCAGTAGGGACTTATATTAGCCACATTCCATAAGCTTGCATAATGAATGACAAGATAGAACGTGACAATATATTAAAGTGTACTGCGCAGAATGGCAAGTCAGCACGCAGTTCGGAAGAAAAATCATATCTCCCGACAGGAAACAAGTCAAATGCTCCCATTCGGTCAGTAGCTCGGAAATTTTATGCTCTACAACTTTCATGTTGGGCTCGGAATCAAATTCGGACTGGAACTAAGCCGAAAAATTCAATCTTTAGCTCTCTGCATTTGCTGTTTTTCAGCAGGCCGAGCTATAGTGTTTTGGTTGCCATTTTTATTTCGCTTAACCAATGGGGTTGTAATTTGGTGATCATTTTGTTTGACAAATTCCAA
Source organism: Digitaria exilis (assembly GCA_015342445.1). Taxonomy (NCBI): domain Eukaryota; kingdom Viridiplantae; phylum Streptophyta; class Magnoliopsida; order Poales; family Poaceae; genus Digitaria; species Digitaria exilis. Next base: position 48,691 of record JACEFO010000654.1, read on the forward strand.
ACAACTTTGTAGTTCACATCACAGCCCAGAAATGAATGGAAAACCCATCAATAATTAAAACAAGGTCAGCTGCAGAATGTTTTCAACACAGCTGTAACAACATCATCAAGTTTTACACCACAACCACACCATTAATTTACATTGCCACCAAATAGGAGGAGCTCAACTCCATCTAGCCTATTATAACATGAAGCCAAAATCTAGGCCTAGCGGAGGAGTAAACTTGCTACTACCACTCTAAAAATCATCCAAGTTGTTAGCGGTAGCCTCGCTGCCCATAGATGAAGGTGGAGCTGGAAGGGGCGGCATGTCATCCTCGGTGTCCATGTCGGAATCGGGGGCCTCTCCTTCACCATTCCCTCCTTCTTGCTCAAGAAGGTGCTGAGCGTCATGGGCGGCAAGCATAGCATTCGCATGCTCCAAGGTACCATGTACCTCCTCGAGCTCATCTCTAGTTTGTGCTAACTCATTCTGGGTGTTGTTGTGTGCAATCTGGAGGTCATTCAATTGCCTCTCCAAGTCAGCAATCATGGCATCTCTAGTGGTCACCTCAATGGACAAAGAGGTCCTCTCAACCCCTATGTCACGGGCGCGAGCGGACATGTCCATAGCAATGTTGAGCATCTCGCTCTGCGACCGTCCAAGAAGTGCCTGCAAACGGTGATACGCCCGTATCCACCTCATCATCAAAGCGGCTGCTGCGACGGGGTTCTCCGCCATCCTCAAAGGAGAGCTAAGGTAGCGCCTCATCCAGTGGGGATCATCCGGCTGAGTTGGTGGGAACAGCCCAAGCAACTGGTGCTCTACCAAGCTCTGGTTCTGAGCACAAAAAGAACTGATGCCATTCAAGGCAGCTAGCTCACAAGTCGTCTCCATGTGGTGTCCATGAACTTCCACCGTCCAGGTGGGGGAACTAGGACACGGCGGGTGACGGTGTACCACCAAACGCACACGGGAACGAGTCACACCACGGTCTCGGATGAGGATTCTCTCATATTGTGGCGGTGTAGGGTAGCCAAGTGCCTGCAGAACCGACCACAAGATGCTAGGGAAGCCTTCCCATCCCAAGCAATCAGAGAAAGACACGTCGTTGGGGTGGCTAGCCAGGTCAGCGAGGGCGTCCATCTGAACCAAAAGGAAAAGGGGCAAGGGTGAGAACCGGTTAGTGCCAAAGAGCAAAAACAGATTCTGTGCAGGGTGGTAAAAATTACAAAACTCGAAATCTACAAGCTCAAAAATTCCCAAATTTGGCCAGGACATTGTTTAAACAATTCCTAACAAGTTTCCTGTTGGAGGTTTGAGCAAAAACTGTCGTTAAGATGGTGTAAAAATTCAATTTTTATCTCACTGTCCCCAGAAATTTCCAGCAGACAGTGGGTTACCATTTTTTAGCATAACTCAAATTTTACTGAACCATTTTCGTTGAAATTTCTCCAGCATTTACTTCATAATATTTATGACAACTTTCGTGTTGAACACTTTTTCGTTCGACAACGTTTTCAGTTTCGAATTAAGGGTGCAAACAGATTGTTCTCAGCAGGATTTTTGGGTTGTGATTTCAATTTCTTTGACGGCGGTTCAATTTGGTCATGTGTTAAAAATCGATATCATTTCAGTGAGATGCAATGCATGAGCGGCCTATTCGATCTCACAAACACACATGCCAATAACTCTTGGCTTACGAAGTTAGTGCCGGTGGCTAGGCAATATCCGTCTCTCCCTATATTAACTAGTCGAATTTCTCTAACCGTTTCAACGTACGGATTCGCGGTTAGTGTACCTGCAGAAAATTCCATTCCAGAGCATGTATAATTAACTTACACACATAGATATTACAAGTTATTACAAACCAGGTTCAAATGTAAATCAGAGTACAAGTCTTGCAGCGGAAATAAAAGTTCATTACAGCGGAATTTAAAAAGCCATAACAACTGAATTTAGAGGTTCATTGCAGCGGAAGTAAAACAATCTAACGACGATACAAAATAACTCCGTGCTGAAGCCTGCCACGAAGCTACTCCTCCCGATCCTCGCCAGAGGACGGAACCCATTCGATGTGCCAGCCAGGTGGAACCTGGGCAGGCCAAGACAAAGCATCCACATCCAAAGGTATACCTGTAAAATATTGCCACAAGCAAGGCTGAGTATACTAATACTCAGCAAGGCTTACCCGTCTAGTGAAAACTACATCACCGACATCTAGACAATGAGAGGCTTTTGGCTGGTGGGTTTGTTTGCCAAAAAGCAACTAAGAGTAGGTCCTTGCTTTCAAGTTTTAGCATCATATTCTAGTAGATTTAACCATTCTAGATTAGCATCCTGTCTAATCATACAAGTGGTGCAGTACAATTTATTTCATACAACAAGTTCATCATTCTCATAGTTCCACTTGTTACTCAATGTAGCAGGGCGGTCAAGCAGTCTCATTAACCGCGAGAAGCGGACAGTTCGAACCGAATTTCTGCTACCTGGCCAGGGGAACCCAACATACACGGATACTATGCTTGCTATAAAAGGTACAAGCATTTCCCAACCTTTCCCATCGATCCACAATTCGGAACCGGGTCCACTTCCTTAGGATAAAGGTTTACTGCTTCACTCACAGTCTCACGCATATATCCACAAGTGTACGGCAGGGGAAAACAAAGTTTCCAAGGAGAGATGGCTATCGGCCCTAGCTGCTTCAATCTGGTACCGGGCTTACCGATCCCCATACATCGGCATGCATGTGGTACGTTCAAAAACTTGACACACTCAACCACACATTTCGACCTTAATCAATTATCATACACGGACGGGAGATCTACATCTATCATCCCGCCCGTCAATCCTTATGATTCCAACATAAGTAAAGACAAGTAATTCCTATGTCTCGCGAGTGACAGGAAATCACTCGACTTGTAACGGACCTATAGCCATGCACTATCGATCCTTTTCATGCTAGTATTGCAAGTCATAGGTACTAGGAAATGTGCAGCTAAGGTATTCAATCAACTCCTTGAACGTAAATGCACAAACATAGAGAATTCAAAGTGCATAATTTGGTAAAGTTAGGTTATGCTCCGGGGCTTGCCTTCTTGCTCGGACTGAGAGTTAGCCTCCGGGTTGTTCACGTCTGCACCGGCACCGGGCTCCGGGGCTTCTTTCTCGTCTGCGGGAATGAGGTGGTAGTTGCCGTTCGGGATGACGCCTTCTACATGAGATGCATAACTTAGGGTGGCTGTTCTGGAATTTCAGATTCCATTTATTTTATTCTAACTAACTACAAAAAGGTTTATTCTTTTATATAAATCGATTTCCATCTAGATTACTTCTCATTTTTGTTTCTCCAATTCTGTTCATCATTTTTATCTATAAACTTTATGACAGCTACTGGAGTATAAGAGCTAAGCTCATTCCAAAACTTAGCTAATTTTGCGCTACACATAATTTATTAAAAATGTGCAAACAGCTAGCTGCAGAAAGTGAAATAAATGCATAATAATTTGAATTTTCATCTATTTCAGGAGATCTTTCTACCAAAGCTAGGCATAAGTATGAGGAGGGCTCTGGCCAAGTGGTGGCTCAAAATAACCCTTGGGTAGTCCTCAATGATTTTCTAACCAAAAACACATATTTAATTATTTGCCATCCTAAACAGAGCAAAAATTAAGTTTCTCATTTTTCACAGGTGTGCTAACAAGTTTTTAGTCTTCTGGAGCAAAATGGTGATTTTTCACTGCCCAGATTATTTTTAATGATTTCTGCACTGCAAAAAGACAGAAAACCTATTTTAATTCATAACAGGAGCTGTAGTTCATATTTTTTTTAGTCCCCTTTGGACACAAGCTGTCCAAAGTCACTACAAACATCATATCCAAAGCTCAACCCTAGCGTAGCTCTGGATTGGAAATGGTGCACAACTTTAGGTTTTCATAGTTTGAATTTTAATTCACATACAGCTCGTCAAAAGTACAAACATGTCTAATAGAGATTGTAGTTTAGACTCTCACGAATCCAGAGAGTATTTTTGTGCATTTTTCTGGTTTTTGTACGATTTTTAATGGATTTTACAATTTCGGGAAAATCAAACCTAGACTTAAGAATCTTTTTACGCAGAGAACCCTAGATCTTTCAAAACTTCGCGAACGAGTCCCTGGACTTTTGCGCAGAGACCCCTAAACAAAGGTAGACGATGAACTTGGGTCCCTGGGACCTCGCCGGAGTTGCGCCGGCCAAACGGCGGCGAACTAGGCTCGGGGAAGTGGGGGAAAAGCTTCCTGGGCTCACCACGAGTCGTTTGGGGACGGTTGGGAGGCCGGGGATGGTCGGAGTTTCGCCGGCGACGAGGTGGTGGCGGCGCGGCCGCCGCGGCTTCTACGCCGGTGAGCTCGGGGTCGTTCGCCGAGGTTCGAGGGGTCCTAGAGCACCAGTGGAGCTCGAGGATGCCAATGGCGTGCTCGGTTGACCTCGGGGACGGCTCGGAGTAGGGGCTCGACGTGCGGGTGCTCCGGCGGCCGAAAATCGCGATTTGGGGGAATTCACGAATTCTCGCCGGAGAAGGGTCAATGTCTTGGGGGAAGTTGGGGGTTTTGGAGCTGGTGGAGTGGACTAGCTCCGTGCGGGATGGATTTGGGAATGGTGGAGCGTGGACGAGGAATTTCGCGAAGAGCTTGGGTTCGGCTTGCGCGTCGCGAGGAGGAAGAAGACCGAGCGAGCGCGGGGAAGTGGAAATGGCCAAGTGAGCGAGTGAGAGGAGGGGTGTGAGTGCGCGGTGGAGTGATTGAGCACGCAAGGGAGGCACTGTGCGGCCTCGGGAGCGTGCGAGCGCGTGGGTGGCTGTCGCGGTCGCCATTGATGGCGCGCGAGCTCGAACAGAGCGCACACGCGCGGTTGGGCGTCAAAGATCATCGCGTGAAGAAGTGGAGATCCTCAGCAGAGGCTTTGGCGCGATGCGAATGGACTCTACCGCCTGCAGTGCGCTCGGCGCGGCGCGAGCGCGCGTGCGGCCACGGCGGCGCGCGACCGTATGATGGCGCTCCGCGGCGCGAGGCGAGGCGAGGCGACAGCGGCGAAGTGATGGCTCGGGAGTGGCCGGACAAGAGCTAGGCGACAAGCGCCAGCGTCCGCCGCGGCTTGGCCAGCTCAGCGCCGCCTGCGCCGCTCGCCGGCCACGTGGCGGCCGAGCTCCGGCCAGCGCAGCGCGCGCCAGGGGCACTGTAGCATGCCCGTGGAGCTCCGATTTCCAAATTCGAATTTTCTTCAAAAATTCGAACTGAACTTCGAAACGGGTAAAATTAAAAGTTGGGGTCAGAGGTGTGGGACACAACTTTCGAGCTTGGACCAGGCACTTCGACCAGCCGCTACGGCGCTTCGAGCTTGAACGCAAGCTCGAGCTTGCCGAGCCTCGAATGGTCGGAAACGCCACTCGAGGGTGAGTGCCCCCCTCGAGCTTGGCTGCGAAGCCTCGAGCGTGACGGAACGTCGCTCGAGGGTAAGTGCTCGAGCTTGGCTGCGGAGCCTCGAGCGTGCCGGAACGTCGCTCGAGGGTGAGTCCTCGAGCTTGGCTGCGGAACGTCGAGCGTGACGGAACGTCGCTCGAGGGTAAGTGCCCCCTCGAGCTTGGCTGCGGAGCCTCGAGGGTGACGGAACGTCGCTCGAGGGTAAGTCCCCCCTCGAGCTTGGCTGCGGAGCCTCGAGCGTGCCGGAACGTCGCTCGAGGGTGAGTCCTATCGTGCGGCCTCGATCGTGACGGACATAGCTCGATCGTCACGGACATGGCTCGATCGTCACGGACATAGCTCGATCGGGACGGATATACGGGCTAAGCTCGATCGTGACGGACATCCCCGCTCGAGGGTCATCGAGCGGAACGAACGCCGTGGCGAGGTTGTCGCGAAGGGCTGTAGGTGATGACAACTACTCTTTCGGTCCGAGATTTTTAAGTTCAGCACCCAAGTCTTGAGATTTCAGTTGGGTGTCCAAACAACCCTTGTTTTTGAATTATAATTGAATTTTTGACGAATTTTGAATTTCAACCCAATTCCCTGTTGCATTGATTTTAATTGCACTTTTTAATTCTTTTGACATCAGAGATGTCACACACGAGGTGCTGGCTGCTCACTTCTTTTGGCCCCGAATGCGCCGTGATGTCGAGCACCTTGTTGCACGCTGCGCTACATGTCAGAAAGCTAAGTCCCGGTTGAATAACCATGGTTTGTATATGCCTTTGCCCGTCCCTTCTTCTCCTTGGCTTGATATTTCTATGGGCTTTGTTTTGGGATTGCCTAGAACTAAGAAGGGGAGGGATAGCATTTTTGTGGTTGTTGATCGATTCTCCAAAATGGCTCATTTCATACCATGTCATAAGACTGATGATGCTAGCAATGTTGTTGAATTGTTCTTTCGAGAGATTATTCGTTTGCATGGTATTCCAAATACAATAGTCTCTGATCGTGATGCTAAGTTTCTCAATCATTTTTGGAGATCGCTTTGGAATAAATTGGGAACTAAATTGATGTTTAGCACAACTTGTCACCCTCAGACTGATGGGCAAACTGAGGTGGTTAATCGAACCTTGTCTACCATGCTTAGGGTTGTTTTAGACAAGAACTTAAAACGTTGGGAGGATTGCTTGCCTCATGTTGAGTTTGCTTATAATCATGCAACACATTCTTCTACAAAGATGTGTCCTTTTCATATTGTATATGGTTACATTCCGCGAGCACCTATTGATTTATTTTCTCTTGATGCTGCGGATTCTCCACATCTAGATGCTGTTGCACATGTTGACCAAATGATAACTTTGCATGAACAAACTCAACAAAACATTGCTGCTGCTAATGCTAAATACCAGGTTGCGGGTAGTAAAGGTCGTAAACTTGTTACTTTTGAACCTGGGGACATGGTTTGGTTGCACTTGCGCAAGGATCGTTTTCCGACTTTGTGCCGTTCTAAATTAATGCCTCGCGCTGCTGGTCCTTTTCAAGTGCTAACCAAGATTAATGATAATGCTTATATTCTTGACCTGCCTGCGGAGTTTGGTGTTTCCACTAGTTTTAATGTTGCAGATTTGACACCATATGCGGGCAAGGACGAGGAGTTGCCGTCGAGGACGACTTCAGTTCAAGAAGGGGAGGATGATGAGAACATCACCGACACGAGTACATCTACAGCCGTAGCACGAGACGTGTTCCAGACGCCACCAGAAGACCAGGCGCCATCTCTTCCACTTTGGCCAGTTACGCGGGCTCGTGCGAGGGAATTAAACTACATCGTGCTGTTAAAGAATGAAGGCCCAGAAGACTAGAATACGGCGGCCCAGCAGGAGGCCCATGTGGATGGCTAGGGTTGGGCGTGTACTGTTCACACACGTTACTGTTCACGCGCGGGGTACTGTAGCGCCGCCCCTCCCCGCCTCCAGGGGTTGCGCCCCCCTATTTAGATAGACTCCTCTTTTATTTTCAGACTTGGGTTTTGTTTTACATCTAGCTTTAGCTACTCTCGAACACGCACAAATACATGCTGTCCTCGTGAATCAGAACCCCACCTTCGAGTGATTTATAGATTGCTCGCCTCTCATTCTTGTTCGTTCTTCGATTGCGTACAGGATTTGATCTTCGTCATCAGGCTGATTTTGTTTCCACAGGATTGGTAACCACAGGGAGTTGGTTCAGCGATTGCATTGGCGCTTCGGGTTCGCTCGTCATAGTCGGATCGTGAGGGTCTACTTCCACAAATCAAATTTATCTCCACTCACCGAAAGATCGGACACTCCAGCTCTATCATCAGTGAGATCAGGAGTTTCCTCGGAATGGCAGGTTACTATCGACGCTTTATTGGGGGATTCTCCAAGATTGTCAAGCCCATGACATCATTTTTAGAGAAAAATGTCAAGTTTGTTTGGATACCGGAGTGCCAAGCTAGCATTGAGGAGTTGAAGAAAAGATTGACCACTACACCGGTATTGGTATTGCAGATGTTACTAAGAATTTCTCAGACTATTGTGATGCATCTCATCAAGGATTGGGATGTGTACTCATGTAGGAGGGCAGAGTTGTGGCATATGCGTCCAGACAGTTGAGGAAACATGAGCTGAATTACCCGACACATGATCTAGAATTGGCATCTATAGTTCACGCTTTGAAGATCTGGAGGCACTATTTGATTGGGCACAAGTGTGATATCTATACCAATCACAAGAGCCCTAAGTATGTGTTCACGCAATCCGAGTTGAGCATGAGGCAATGTCGTTGGCTGGAGAAAATCAATGACTTCGACCTAGAGATTCATTACCATCCAGGAAAGGCTAACTTGGTGGCAGATGCCTTGAGTAGGAAGAGCCATGTGAAAGTGCTTACAGGTATGAATTTGCCAGAAGAGCTTAGCCGGGAATTCGAACGATTGAATATGGGAATTGTAGCCAATGTGACTGAGCTAGAAGTGGAGCCAACACTAGAGCAGGAGATCCAGAAAGGTCAATTGGAGGATGAGGAATTCAGGGAATTGATTAAGAAGATTGGGACAGATAAAGCGCCAGGATTCCGATTGGATGATCAAGGAACAGTGTGGTTTGGTGACAGAATAGTGGTGCCAGATCAGCAGCATATCAAGGATATCATCTTACGAGAGGCACATGAGTCGGCATATTCCATTCACTCGGGAAGTACCAAGATGGATCTGGACCTCAAGGAAAGATTTTGGTGGTATGGTTTGAAGCGAGATGTTGCAACACACGTAGCTCTTTATGATGTATGCCAGAGAGTCAAGGCTAAACATCAGAGACCGGCAGGTTTGCTTCAGCCTATGAGAATACCAGAGTGGAAATGGGAAGAACTTGGTATGAACTTCATTACAGGTCTGCCCCGCACACAGAGAGGTTATGACTCTATATGGGTGATCGTGGACCGATTGACGAAGGTGGCTCACTCTATTCCGGTGAAGACTATTAATTCCGGTGCCAAACTAGCAGAGTTGTACATGGAGTGGATTGTATGTTTGCATGGGGTACCCAAGAGGATAGTGTAAGATCGAGGTAGTCAATTTACATCACACTTCTGGCACAAGTTACATGAGTCTATGGCTAAGCTTCACTCCAGTTCCTCTTACCATCCGCAGGCAGATGGTCAGACCGAGAGGACAAATCAGATACTAGAAGATATGTTGAGGGCATGTGCATTAAAGTATGGGAATAGTTGGGAGAAGAGTCTGTGCTATGCAGAGTTCTCGTACAACAATAGCTACCAACAGAGTCTCAGGATGTCACCATTCGAGGCTTTGCATGGGAGAAGGTGCAGGACAACGTTGTTATGGAATCAGACTGGTGAAGGTAAGGTATTTGGACCTGAGGTCTTGAAACGGGCAGAACAACAAGTGTAGGTAATCAGACAGAATCTGAGGGCAGCTCAGACATGGCAAAAAAGTTATGCAGATGTGAGACATCAAGATCTCAGCATTGAAATTGGTGATTTTGTGTATCTGAAGGTGTCACCAATGAGAGGTGTGAAGAGATTCAATGTCAAGGGCAAGTTAGCACCTCGTTACATTGGACCTTTCAAGGTGTTGGAACGAAGAGTGAAGTGGCTTATCAGCTGGAGTTACCCGAGAAATTGGCAGGGGTACATGATGTGTTTCATGTGTCATAGCTGAAGAAGTGTTACGGGTGTTAGAGGAACAGATTCCGCTAGAGCAGTTGAATATGCTTGAGGACCTTACTTATGAGGAGTATCCTATCAAGGTTTCGGAGAAGTCTCAGAGGGTCACCAGGAACAAAGTCATACGTATGTGCAAGGTTCCGTGGAATCGTCATTCAATGGATGAAGCAACTTGGGAAAGGGAGGATGATCTCAAGGCAGAATATCCACATCTCTTCCAATTCACTTTCAAATCTCGAGGACGAGATTCATCTTAAGGGGGGTAGGTTTGTAACACCCTAAAAATACCCCATTTAAAATTTAGTGAATAAATGCCTTTTTATATTCAAGTGCTCATAATTAATGTAGGCAAATAAAACTTTTGAGGAAAATAAAAGCAAATATAGGGAATAGAAACATTATTGTTGTAATCATGCTGGTGCATTTCTTTTTTATTGTTGAATTCAAATTTGAATTTGAATTTGAATTCAAATGAGTGTTGGAATAAAAGAAAAACAATTTATTTTTTCCTCCCTCACTTTTCTCTCAAAACAAGCCCAGTCGGCCCATGTCTCTTTCCCTCTTTTTCTTTTCCCTGCGCGGCCCAGCTTCCTCTTCCCTCCTTTGCGCCACCCAGCTCGGCCCACCAGAGCGCGCGCCAGCCAGTCTCCTCCTCTCTCTTTCTTGAGTCGCTGACAAGCCGGCCCCACCCGTCATCTCCTACCTCCCGCCGCTGACAGCCGAGCCCGGATCGAGGTCGAGCTCGAGTCCGGCTCGCGCACGACCCCGCGCCGCGCCGCCTCCTGCTCGCTTGGCCCGCACGCCAAGGCGTACCCACTCGGCTTATAAAGCTGCCGCCACAACCCCTCGACCCTCCCCTTAGACCCTAGCCGCACCTCAAAACCATAGAGCTCGAGCCGCCGCACCAATTCGCCGTCACGCCGCCCCATTGCCGTCGATACTTTGCTTCGGAGCTTCGGGGTAAGATGAGGAACACGACGAGCCGGTTCTCTTCGCCCCTCTCACCCTGCAGTGCTTGCGCAACCTCGCCGGAGTGGCCCAGCCGCCGCGGCTCGTCATGCATCCCCTCCATAGCCTGATCCTCAACCACAACCTCCTAAACGAACTCCCCGTTGTCTCCTCTCTCTCCCGAGCTATCCGCGGCGAGCTTTGGAGCCTTGCAGCCCTGCCTATGCTCAATTCCAGTGAGCCCTCCGTCGCGCGCCACCATCAGCCGCCGCAGTCCGGCGACCTAGTTGCCCCAGCGCACCAAAGCCGTCCGATCGGATCTGGGAAGCCCAGATCTAACCTGAACCCGGTCCACCGTGGACCTGTGAACCACGGTCTACGGCCGGTCCACGGCACAGTAGACCGTGACGTCAGCCGACGTCATCCATCAGCCGCCGCCCTGGCAGTTTTGCAAATAAACCCCTGCCTTTTTGCGAAATCAACCCGCCGTCCTGTGTAGTTAAAACTATTTATAGTTTAGTCCTTTTTCTTTCGGTTTAGCCCCTGCGCTTTTGAAAAATAGGAGTTGCCATCTTAGCTACCGGTTTTACTCGTAGACCCTCGGGTTTCTATACGAAATTATGTTTTAGGTTCCTGGTTTCTTTCAAAAACACTCCTGTAAGCCTAAAACTCTCACCATCAAGCCCCTAGAGCCGTTTTAGGCGTAGTTTCTATGTTTTAACTCCGATCTAAGTGATTTTTACGCTCACGTGTTCGTAGTAACGCGTACAGTAATTCTAAAGCCTTCTTTTCATCATTTGTAAATGTTTGGTGTATTGTTCCAATTAAATACCTTGCTTGCATGTATGTGTGGATGATTGTGAGGTGATCGATGTGAGTAGTTGACGAGCCGTTCGAGTTCGCCAACGATCCCGTTCCCGAGGAGCAGGTGCAACAGCAGTTCGTTGAGGAAGGCAAGTATAACACGAACAATCCTTGTTACCTATAAATCTTTTAGTCATATGTTCATATGCATGTGTCTAATATTGCTATACATTAAGGTTGTTCCTAGTCTTGACCTTATTCCTTGTTTACCTGGGTTATATGCATTATGGCTAGCTTTTGCTACGTGCTGCGAACAACACTTATTTAATTATTAACATTGAATTAATAGTTCACTTTAATAATGGTTAAAAGATACTTTTTAGCAACATGGTTCGAGGAACTAGAGCATGTGCTTCGTGCTCTGTTCTAGTGACATATAAGGTTTGGTCTAGAGAATTAGAGCATGTGCTTCGTGCTTTGTTCTACGTAAGGTCCGATTCTTAAAGCGCCAAACCAGGAACTTGTTCGCCACCGTTGGAACTATAATGGCTCTGGTCTTGGATAATTAGCTTGTTCGTCTCCAGCTCCCAGTGGTTACCGAAAGGCGTATGTGGGGAGCATGGGTGAGAGTATATTTTGATCCATCGAGGAAGGATTTATCCGTTGGCTATGTCTCGTTAGGCAAAGTCCCGTGATGTAAGCGCCCGATGTACGGCAGCTTCACACGTTGCGATGATTGTGCTCTCACTCTGGACGCCATTGACCCCCCTCACGTTGCGCTCTGAGCGTACGTCAATCTTGATGCCTTGGGTTATGCTGCCTATGTTGAACCAAAACGGCTACTGTGCTTGTTAGGGTGTTTTGTGAAAGTCCTTGTAGCATAAGTTCTTTTGGATTTATGTGACCAGCGGGTAAAGGGCGAAACCTCTGCAGAGTGTTGATCTATCATGATAGCTGTGCTCACGGATACGAGCGACCTGGATCCTTTTTTATTAGAAGATGATGTTAGTGGTTGATGTTGGTATATTCAATAATTACTTATATTGTTATTATTGGGTTTATAATCGGGATTCTACTCATAAGTAGTAATTTGGTAGATAATAAAAAGAACCAACTGAAAGTGCTAATGCAGTATAACCGTGTCAAGCCTTTGTTCTTGCATAACCCGTGTTATACTTGTTAAGTAGGATGGTTTACTTACACTTGCAGCTATTCAACAATATCCCGGATGGGTAACAGATGGAGCATTGAATGATCAGTCGCTTGTTGAGTTTCCGGAGGATCTGCCGTACTTCTAGCTGTGTTCAACCAGTCAATGTCCCTGTGGACTTAAGGCTCTACTAGTTATGAAACGTTTATTGTTATTAAGACTTCCACTGTGTTACTTGTTTAAGACTATGTCTTGTGTTAAACTCTGATGTAAACTATTTTATTTTGAGAATTGTGTTCTCTGTGATCCATATTTGTAATCTATATGTGTTCTGTGGACATCTTGGGCACACATATGGAAGCATTCGGGTATCTTGGAAATCTGGGTGTTACAAGGATGGGAGTCACTCGAGGCTGCCGTCTCAGACACCACATACCTGTGGGGATTTCCGGTCACTTGCTTCAACTGTGGTCAGCCGGGCCACAAGTCCTACGTGTACCCACTGAAGAAGACCCCAGCTCTGGCAACACCAGCATGTACTCCAGGCATAAGTGAGAAGAAGACTCCCGCACAATTCAAGACTCAAGCACAGTTCAAGACGCCACAGCAAGAGAGTCGAAGCTGCCTTAACCACCTGGCTCAAGGAGAAGCTCAGGCTACGACTGACTTAAGGACCTGTGAGTACCCTCTAACTCCTGAGTAATACTTTTGGATATGTGTTTCATACGTCGAAAGTTTTTAAGATGGTGGTTTGCTCTTAATCTTGAGGACGAGATTCTTGTAAGGGGGGAGTCTGTAATAGTCTAGAAATTTTGACTGTTTGAAAAATCCGAATTTCAAAACCTTTTTGTGTGAATATGAAAAACTCTCTTGAAACTAATAAGAGTGCCCTCTTTCTCCCCTAAATTCTTAGAAGCAATTAAGTTTGATTTCAATTTGCTAAGGACAATTATGATAGAGTGGCAATTTGGATTTTATTTGGATTTTATTTGAGTGGGATTTGAATTTGAATTCAGATTCAAAATTCAAATCTATTTCTAACCCTAAACTGACTTGGGCCTCTAACTGCCCCTAACCAGCCCACACAGCACACCAACCCAGCCCACCTATCTCTCTCTCTCTCTACCGGCCGCAAGGCCCAAGTCCAGCAACCGGCCCAGCCCCGCTCATCCCCTCTTTTCTCTCACTACCGCGCCAACCCCATCAGCCAGGGGAAACGTTGTTCCCCTTTCCCCTTCCTCCCGCCGCACCAAATTTACGTGCGCGACACGTGAGTCGCGAAAGCGACGTCTGCCTAGCACACGGCCGCGGCTGCTCCGCTTGATTTTGCGCTGGCCACCTCCGATGCGTGCCATGCCGATCAGCGCCCTCATCCACCATCCACGAGCCCAACATCCCCAACACAAGAACCCCAGCCTCACCTTCTCAGATGCTCGTCGCGTGTCCCGGCGACGCGGAGCCCCAATCCTTGACGTCCATCCCACGGCACCGGCCCTTGCGAGACCCCAAACCCTAGCACCGCCCTATATAAGCCCTTGCCCCCTCCAATCGAGACCCCAGAGCCCAATTGGGGTTTTTCCCCAAGCCGCCGCCGCCACTAGTGGAAGGGAAGAAGGAGGAAGAGGGGAGGAAGAAGAAGAAGGGAAGGAGAAGAGGGAGGAGGCCACCGCGACGAGGAGGAGCACCTCGCCGTCAAGCCACAAGGGAGAGGAGGTGCCGAACCACGAGCCACCCACCTGCTTCCTCGACACCGAGCACCGACAATGACACCGACGACAACAACACCAAGCCAGAGCCATCGCCATCGACCTGTACCACTACCTCGAGCTTGTCTACTTCACCTTGCCCCTTCTCCGAGCTCTCCCTGCCCCGCCTTGCTCTTCTTCAAGCCCACGGTGAGCCTTCAAGCCAAGCTTTTCCCTTCCCCTGTGCTGTCCGGCCATGGACGCCGATGGAACCTCCCTGCGCGCGTCGTCTCCAGCCTCCCTGCTACTGTCCGGCCTTCGTGCAGTGTGTTTTTGTGTAGGAGCCGGAGCCAAGCTAAGCCTAGCACCCCATGATGCACAGTCGACCGAGCAATAGCTTGCCACGGCCACAAACTTGCACGCACACTACCTGTTTGGCAGAATGCCTGAACGACCCATTGATCTGCCTTGCGTCGCCTACACACAAGTCGTTTGCCCAGGCCACTCCCTTGCTTGCTGCCATCATGTGCTGAGCCAAGGCCAAGCCCAGTGTTCGCCTTAAACCTGTCCAGCAGCTACGCTGCACCAAGGACCCGGGATGCCAGAGCACTGCGAGCTGATGCAGCCGTGCCGCGGCCATGGTAGAGCTATGTGTCTGCACCCGCGCTTGTTGCCTTGCCGAGCCTCCTATGCTTCAAAACCCAAACCCATGCCGGCCCCTTTTGCCTTGCTTGTGCGCACACACGTAAACCCAACCTGCCCTTGCCTTTGCACGCCCTTGCTGCTAGCTGCCTTGCCTTGCTACCCGAGACTAACAAGCGTCCCCTGCCTCCGGTAAGGAATGAATGGCTCCTTTCCGTTTTGCTTGCCGTCATGCTTATCAACCAAGGCGTTGCCTTGCTTGCAAGCCTTTGACAAAGCCATCTTCTTTGCCTCGCTACATGCACACACGCAAACACACACAACTGCATGCTACCCCCTGCTTGCAGCCTTGTCGGATCGGCAATGCCTACTGGACAATATGCCGAACACCTGCAAGGCTCCCCTAAGCCAACTATGCTCAACTAACATTAGGGACCCACGTGTTGACGTGCAGGACCCACTAACATGTGTTCTTTGTTTCTTGAATTGAATCAAATAAAAGGATGGTTTGATATTTAAGAATAAAATAATAAATTGATATTAGCTTATAGAGTATGAAACCATTTTACATAATATTTCTAAAATCTTGACCAACCTGTTAGTATACAATCTGGAGTTTAATTGGATCTTTATTGTCTCATGTTGGAAGTCTTTTGCTAGTCTTTTGGATCTTATTTGCAACTAGGATCTTAGACTTTATCGTATTAGCGTAATCAGGATGAACCGCTATTCGAGGAGGAGAACGACTACTCCCATGACACGAACTCACCAGGTTCACGCCCGACTGCTTCTCTGAAATACCTATTGGCATTGCTTTTTAGATACGCTAGTGCTTTGCATGATGTAATGAGCTTGATTGAGCCCTGCACTGCCCTGTTATTATCGTATACCTTGCTATACCTATATATACTTGTCATTATGCCTTGCTCTGTGATGCTAAGTTGCATGCTGTGTGCGGGAACTTGTGGTACATACTCTTGGCGTGTGTGGGGTAGAAATGGGAAGATACTATGGTTTTGACCTTAGATGGTCCATGCCGGTGCGGGTAGATGAACCCAACCTAGGCTTTGGGGGTATAGCTAGGGCGATGCTTCTGGGCAGACCCCATCTGGTGCCTATTGCGGGCACATGGTTGTGACCCCATCTGGTGCCTATTGCGGGCACATGGTTGTGACTTGTATGAGATATGGACCTAGGAGTATGGTAGTTACCTGAGATGGTAACGGTTCACGGACCACCGCATTGCGATGCAGACGTTTTTGAGACGATGACACCCGTACCGACACGTAAACTTTGTTGACTGCTTCATACTCACTGTACCGTAGGAACCAGCTTACAATGGGATGAGTAATAGCTAACCTAGTATAGGGTGGCACCAAGGCTATAGGCGAGAGGCAGCTTGTGCGTTTGTGTTAGGGAACTGGGTTAAGAGCCTCCACTTCCCGATTAATGGACAATCCCCGAGTGGCTTCGGTGGACCATCTTCACAGCTATCGGAGCCGATGTGAGCGTATTGATGCATCTAGATCCGAGGGATGCAGGAGGGTGCCATCATCGCTAGGGACATACTAGTTGTGGGTTGTGTCTCGAGTTGGTTGCGACCAGCTAGCAGCCTGAGTTGGGTACAGGCATACAACCTCTGTAGAGTGTTTTGATCTATACGTATAGCCGTGGTCTCGGCCATGGATACCGCAATGTACTACACGCCAGTCGTCCATTGTTTTGGGATATGCTTCTATCCCCTTATAGGTGAGTGAGTGAGGGCGTAGGTGCAGTCGGGGAGAGGGAGGTACAGCTCCGCTTCCCTTGTGATCCGATTGTGTTTGTTGAGATGCCAAGGTTGGAAGCCCGTGCACCGACTGAGAGTGAAGGTGTGTGTGTGATGAGGTGGATGCCACCGGGAACCCACCGTGTGATGGGACTAGCCTGGGGACAGATATGTAGGTTATGGTGGGATGAAGATATATTTATATTTGCCGCTATGCATAGGCAACCCTCAACCTCCTTCCTTGTTATTATTGTTATCCCCTTAGATGATAGGCCACTTAAGGCTTGCATACAGTCGGTGACGTGAGCCTATTCCAATCCTTTGGTAACATATCATGAGTGCACAGGTGGAGTGCTGAGTTCGACAACAACTTCGACGGGTGGTATGACTAGGCGGTGATCTATGCTCAAGTGCAGCCTGTGGAGATGGAGCCCCGAGAAGATGAAGAATCGTTGCTTCCGTGTCGCTAGAGTTTCACTTAGTCGCTACTTTAGCCCTGCGTGGCAAATAATCAAACCCTTGTAGGGAATGCAATAATTAATGACTCTGTTATATTTTTGTTGGTTCGGATATGATGTTACACTATTTCGAGCTCTGTACATGATATCTACTGATATAGGGACTATCACAAGGGTATAGGGATCCGGGTTCTCGTAATTGAAAATTCAGGTCATTTCAGTTTGAACGTAGCAACGATATGACGGTTGTACGGACCCATTAAGCATAGGACCATACGAAGACGCTTCTAACAAGCTTTATGAAAGCGTGCCTACATGGCTATAGATACGAAAAAAGCATGTCTAACTCTAAATCTAGGGTAGCTACAAGGTGGGTTTTCTAATAATGGGAGCTTCGTGCAATGTGCATTGACAACGGGGCCTGAGTCTTCGTCAACAATGCCTTCGTGATGCGCGCATGCAAGGAGAAGAGATGTTGCTCCTGTTCGATAGCAATGGGAAAGCAGGAAAAACACGTCAAAGCTCGGTCCCCCCATCGATTTTCCCTTCTTCATGCTTCCTGCAATTCCTCTTGGGGGTCTCGTTGATGGTATGATCATCCCTATCTCTCTCCGAAACCTCCCCTGTTCTTTGATTGGTCAAGACTGATTTGTCGAGCAGCACCTATTTTTCATGGGAGCGACTAAATGGAGAGGTCACTCCATTTAAGCTTAAGTGGAGAGCCCTCCATAGTTTCTATATTTGGAGGATGGAGAGAATTATGAACACTCACGAGGGAGGAGTGAGGGAGCAGGAGCACCACAGAATGATCGCTGACATCAAATGTTTAAAGCTTTTTGGATATTATGGTAGAACTAACTTTTCTACTCTGCTGGTATCTTAAAATTTAACTGTTGCAGCCAATAAGCTTCTGAAAAAGTACATCTTCATATATTTTGCGATGTGAAAAGTAACTTTTCCGTCTGAAAAAGGGACTTTGCCACCTATCATCAAAACATACTCGAATGAGATCTTGTTTTGAAGTATTTAACAAGACGAATATAATAGTGCAGTCTGATTTCTGTTTGGATGAGTGGTCTCAAAGTTTTGGCTTTATTAAGCTTCGAACTCAACTTGCATGCGGTTGCAATGGCCCCCATGTGCAACCGGTGATGCTCTCAGGCTGGCTGGCGGCCCCTGGTTAGAAAGTAACTTTGTGCTCTGCTGATATTTTGGAAAAGTAACGTTACGGTCAATGAGCATCGAAAAAAGTAATTTTATACTCTGCTACTATGCAAAGAGAGGCTTCGATGTCGTGACAGAAACTAACTTATAAACGGCACACGTGGGTAGAAAGTAACTTTCAGCATATCAATGTGATATTGAAAGTAAGTTTCTTTGTCACGAAAAGTAACTTTACAGATTTTCATTAGAACATAGTCGACTGAGATTTTGTTTTGAAGTTTTTACCGAGACGAATATAAAAGTGTGATCTGATTGTCATTGGATGTTTGATAGTAAAGTTATGATTTTTTTTCCTCTCTACTAACTTTCAATTGCAATGACACGTTAGGGTAGGAACGGACGGGGCCTTCTTCCACCACATGTGCACCCCAAAATAAAGCAAAAAATGGAAGGGCTCTCCACCTAAGACTGAACAGAGGGGGCTCTCTTATTAGATTTTGCGTTTTTCTTGTTCCTGGCGCTAACACTTCTCTACCGCAGTCATCGTCGCTGCTCTGGCCAGTCATCTCTCTTTCCCTTGCCTCCCCTGTTTCTCTGATTCTCCAAGACTTATTTGATATAATGGATCTAGGGTTTGGATAATGAAAAGTTTTGTTGGGCTCGGTCTGCCATCAGTGAATCCTTAGCACATGATTTCAATCTCTTCTTCCTCTACTCTAGGGCTCTAGGCCCATCAGCACCTGGCCTCTCTACCACGCTCTCGCTCTCTCTCCTCCTGTTAATACTTTGCACGTCCAGAAACCCCCTCCGCATCCCGTTAGCCTATGATTAAGCAATCCCTGGATTAGCAATACAATGGATTAATTTGCTGCCCATACGTTTTTTTCTTCAGTCATGAACCTGAAGCACCTTTGCCTAAAAAAAGACCTGAAGCACCAGAATGTCAAGACATTGTGTAGTTGTAGCCCTTGGTGGCCTCTCAGGATGTATACCATCTGTATAGTTAGGTAGGAAAAAATCCAGAAAATTGTACTCTATATTAGGTGATAGCAACAAAGAATTAATAGAAACAAACAAATTAGAGAGACCTTCAGATAGTGTTAAGTTGTAGTATATGAAACCAGTGATTGAAAACCGATTTTAACTTTGCGTTTTGCATTATGATATTATTGCTAATCTTGCTTTTCATATCTGATATGATCCACATTTCTATTTTTCAGGCAATATCTATGAAAAGATAAAGAGTATGTAAGTAGGGTTCAGTTGCTAAGTGGATATTTATGATAGTTGTCTTGCCTTGTGCATAGTCATGTGGTGGTGCACACATCATATTGCTGTTGGCTGGAAGATCCAATTTATGGGTTATAGTTACGTTTATACTGCCGAAGGAATCGGCGCTCTCCCAGCCATTCCGTATGTGACTTTTCCTCTTTCTTATTTTTTATTTTCTCTTATTTCTTATTTCTTATTTCTTTTTCCCTTTTCAATTTATATGTATTTTAAGAAAATTTCTTAGCCTACGAAGATCTCTGTTTTTCACATGTCGGGTGACGATGTGTGAAATTTTCTGTAGTAAAAGAAGATATGGCACCCGCTCTGTTTCCTATTCGAGAAATGTACTATGTCCCCTGCAGCCTCCATGCGGATAGAACTTCCGCATCATCGTCGCCTTACGACGGAATCGAAGAGTAAGCCGTCAAGCTGCTCTTCTATATGGTTTTGGTTCCCAAGGGCTCAAAATAGGCCTTTCCATATCGAATGTTTGGATGCTATTTACAAAGACTAAATATAGTTCAATTAAGAAACTAATTGCATAAGCCTTATACTTCTCCGTGAAACAAATCTATTAAAGTTAGCTAACCCATGAGGATGAATTTATTAAGATTAATTAACCCAAAATTAGCATATGTTAGGTACAAAATAAAATGGAGTTATCATGGCATAATTAGATTCTATAGATTCATCTCTCGAAAAATGTTTACGGCTCATGAAAATCATCATGTCATCAGTCTATTTTTAATACTCCTAATTAGTATCAAACGTAATATACAACTAAGTTTATTTTAAGCCAAATGGGAATACCTCACCCCTTTATTTTATGATTTTAGCTCACATGTCACTGTCAGAAAAAAAGTGCATGGCCAGGGTGGCCCATCGTACTTAATTATGAACGTAATGTCTATATTTACCAGTGGAGTTCTAAAGGAAAGAGTGAATATTTTTTTTATATTTTTGTATTTCTTCGAGAAGGAGTTATTGCCACTACACACCTCAAAATAAGATCCTTAGCGTAAAGGTTACAATAATGTTTCAAAGATAACTTAGACATAGTCTGGCCATGTATTTGTATACCGAAGGTATATCGTTGCACTTTTTATTTTTCTCTATTTTCTTTTGTGTTTGAAATATTATTTTAGTAAAACTATAAGATTATTTATGATATTGCTAATATAATATATGGCCACTCATAAACATGAAACTACTGAAACTAAGATACATGTATGATCAAAATATTAATTTTGTAAAGAAAAATGTTTCTTACTGGCGCAGCGATAGCCTAGTTAGCTATATGGCAGTTGAACTTCAAATATTGCTGGAAGATCCAATTTATGTGTCACTCCTTGCTTACTCATTCGATTTATGGTAAACACATCGATTTATCAGTGATTGTATAAAACATCTCGGTGCTTTTAACTTTGCAGTGGTCAAGAAATTGGTGCCTCTTTGTCAGTGTTTGCCACAGTACTGGAATGACTATATCCATGTTAATTTAGGGATCCTGATGGTTTTATCTGTTTATTCCTGACTATATCAGCGTGGGTACATATTAAGGTTGGTTCTCAAAACTTAATTAACTCTTCACCTAATTACCTGCTAATGCAGTTTGTTACACATTTAGTTTCCAGTCCATTGTGAAACTAAGCTGTGAGCTCACAGGAAAAGGTAGTCGGTAGTCCATTGCAAAATCTTATCCCTTTTGTTTACATCAATGATTAATCAATATCATTACAGAAAGGTAGCAGTGAAATTGTCGGTTCAGAATTCTGGTTCATAATTTTGGAGCCTCTTGGTTTACAATTGTGTACGCCGCTGCAAAATGAACGCTCCTTTGCTGAATGGTGGAGGAACTGTGGGAAGAAGGTCCAGAAAATCAAACGGAAAAGGTTCAACTCCTTGGTGGTCATGGGGGCCTGGCTCATCTGGAAGCACCAAAATGCATGTGTGTTTGAAGGCGCCAACCCTTCCATGGAAGACCTGCTGCGCACATTCAGAGATGAACACCACCTTTGGAGTTTGGCTGGTGCTCGAGGGCTCGCCTCTTTGAGTGCCGGGCAGACTGAAGGGGTAGGACAGATTTGTTTTAAGAAAGGGCTGTGTGGTCAGGCCCGTTGATATCTCCGTTGGGTCATTTGACCATTGGTCACATAAGTTGGCTGGAGAGTTTATACTCTGGGTCTGTGATAATGTCTTCTGTAAGATCACATGGTGGTTGTGACGGAAGAGTTGGGCCCGATGTGTGACGGGGGAGATTGTTAGATTTAGTCACACATCGGTAATTTATGGTGGGGGAGCACAACATATAAGATGGGGCAGTCCTCATACTATCAGGCTAGTCTTTTGGGTTGAGTTAGGCCCGAGGCCTTGCTTGTTGTTGGGCTCTGTGGACCTAGGCCTGTGGGGCACCGGCTCGTGTGTACAGCGGGCCGTGCCGGATTCCGCTGTGCCACTCTAACAAGTGGTATCAGGGCCAAATGTTGTAAAATCCGTAACATCTCCGTGTCACACGTTGACGGGGGAGCCCGTTGATATCTCCGTTGGGTCATTTGACCATCGGTCACACAAGTTGACTGGAGAGTTTATACTCTGGGCCTGTCATAACGTCTTCTGTGAGATCACACAATAGTTGTGATGGAAAAGTTGGGTCCGATGTGTGACGGGGAAGATTGTTAGATTTAGTCCCACATCGGTAATTGATGGTGGGGGAAGCCCAACCTATAAGGTGGGGCAGTCCTCATACTATCAGGCTAGTCTTTTAGGTTGAGTTAGGCCCGATGCCTTAGTTGTTGTTGGGCTCCGTGGACCTAGGCCTGTGGGACACCGGCTCGTGTGTACAGCGGGCCGGGCCAAATTCCGCTGCGCCACTCTAACATCAACAACCCATCAAAGTCCTCAAGGACCATTTCATTTTGCGTATATGTAATCTGTATAGACGTATAGATCAAATGGATGTCTCATTTTTGCTACCTGTATAGTCCAAATTACCTCACCTGTGTGGAAGTATCCACCATATCAGAATGTCCATCAAAGTCCTCAAGGACCTTTTCATATTCGTATATATAATATGTATAGTCCAAATGGATGTTCCTTCCTATCTGTATATTACAAATGGGTACATGTCATCTTTTCCTGATATTAGCCACCTGTGTGAAAGTTGCATCCACAAGTTTAGTTGGGTGGTACGAAAAAGTAGTTTTAGATGAATAATATACTGGGAAGCATGTTATGTGAGGGAAGTGAATGGGAAAAACTTGTTGAATAAGAAAAACTTGTTGTATCTTAACACTGCCAGAATGTCTATTTTGTTTGTTTACAGAATTCTGCAGTCGCTATATAACTGTGGAATCATCACAACGAATAAACAAAATTGTCCACGCCACCATGCAGAATAGGTGTGCAATCTCTGCAGGCACCGCGAGGGTGCGCCATTCTTCCTAGTACGGCAACCACAAAACCAAATCAATAATTTCCTGAAAGATCGAGCTAGCTTAAGGGTAACCATTTGAATTTTGGGGCGAAAGAATTGCAAAGCGTACAGCCACAACAACATTCAAAACCCTCCTGTTGACGACCAAAAATGGCTTAAAGCCGATCAGGCTGGGACAGCCGGTCTAGACTACCCGTACAAGCGGTTAGACCAGCTGTGCCCTGTAGCCGATCTGGCAAAGTGCCAGGCGTTCTAACCGCCTGTCACAGGCGGTCTGACCGCCTGTCCCCGAGTCCGAGTAGAATCAGGTTTTTGCACGTTTATAGATCTGTACAAGGACTTCCTTGCGGGGCAAGACCTCCCCACCCTATAAATATAAAGGGCCGTGGCCGATTGAGGACCTCTACCCAATCGTACAAATCATCGTCTCACTTTTTATCTCAAACTCTAGTTTTTCCAACCCCTTTGCTTTCCTTCTTCGTCTCCACGACGTTTTAGGACGTTCTAAGTGGCCTTGCCGACCTTAGAACAACCCTAGGTTCGCAGCCTCCGACGGGGTCCCTCCCGAGGTTGTGATCGTAGGCTTTCACGGTGCCTCTGCTACAGGCGGTCTGACCGGCCCCTACAGGCGGTCTGACCGGCTGTGTCCAGGAGCTCCGACGAGGAGAGTTCGACTGCCGCGCGATCTAGCGCTTTCGTGTGTTGACCAAAAGTGCGTCAACATATTTTGGCGACTCCGCTGGGGAAAGAAATCTGGTTTTTGAAGACCGATCTACTATCCCTAGCACTATGGGCTTCGACGTTGGAGAAGACAACATCATGATGGCCTCACTTGAAGATCTTACTGTTGAAGATCATGAGAAGTTTATGGTGCTCCAGAAGCACATCGAGGTGGAGTTCTTGAAGACATTTCGGAAAGGTCGTGAAGATCGTTCGGCGAAAAGTGTTCGAGACTTTGTAATGCCTTCCTTCAAGATGAGTAAGGGGCAGATTGAGGTAATTGACAATGTAAGTACTTCTGCACCTGACTCTACTGCATCTACTCCTGTGACTTCGGGTTTTTCGGATCGTGATGCATTGTTTGTATAATTATTGGAACGACTCGAAAAACTAGAGGGTAAATCTATACATACTCGCGAATTACCTGAGCATAATATTTTCTATGGTATGCCACCGAATTTCTTTGCTGGATAGACCCAACCACCACCCAATATGCTCAGACCGAACATGGTCAATGCAAGTGGTTCGGCAGCGGTTGGATCTGCAGCCGGTCAGACCGCCAGCATGGCCGGTCAGACCGTAGCTCCAGGCGGTCAGACCGCGTGTTCTGGTGGTCAGACAAATTCGACTAATGCTATGGTGTTCGTGCTGGAGCAACCTTTGCCGCTGTCTACTGTTCCAAACTCGGTCTCCGCTGGCCATGCTGGTCCAGTAACTATAGCAGGCGCTACTTATTCCACAACTATGCATACTGCGAATTCGGGTGGTATTCCCGGTGATGTTTTTAATGCACATAGAGATATGCAGAATAGACAATCCCCTCACTTGAAAAATATGAATTCTATGCAATCTTCGGCTTCACAAAACCCCCAATGGGCCGAATTTACTAAATTCAGGGATGAATTGTCTGATGTGATGAGAAATAAGATAGGTTTTTATTTTGGTAATACTAGAATATATCAAAAACCTTATCATTCTAGCTTTGATACTGTTCCTTTTCCCAATGGGTGGCGCTTGCCTGATTTTGTAAAGTTTAGTGGAGATGATGAGCGCATCACTTGGGAACATGTTAGTCAATATGTAGCTCAATTAGGGGAAGCGGGAAACTATGAAGCATATAGAGTACATTTGTTCTCATTGTCACTTACTGGTACTTCTTTTGCTTGGTTTTCTTCGTTAGCCTCTGGTTCTATCACAAGTTAGAATCAACTAGAGCGTAAGTTTCATGATCATTTTTATAGTGGCAATCATGAGATGAAGTTAGCAGAATTGGCATCGGTTAGACAGGGTCGGGATGAAACTGTCTCTCAATTTATGAGAAGGTTTAAAGACATTAAAAACCGTTGCTTTAATTTGTCTATTTCTGAGGTTGATCTTGCTGGCTTGTGCTTTAGAGGCTTGAAGTCTTCTATTAGAGAGAAGATAGATAATTGTGATTATTATTCGGTCGCACAAGTGCATATTAGAGCTGAAGTAACTGAAGGCCGAATGAATAAAGAAAAAGAAAGTTTTAAGGCACGTCGGTCCAATGTTCATATAGTTCATTATGAATCCGATGATTCGACCAACGATGATAATGATGTTTATTTAGCAGAATTTGTATGGCCTGCTAATAAGAAAACTGTGTCATGTTCATCTCTTAAGCCGATTCATAAGAATCGGCAAGAAGACATAAAGTTTACTTTTGATGTGTCCAAATGTGATCGTATATTTGATGAATTGCATAAATTTGGTTACATCAAGATTTCCCATGTCATACCACCTACGGAAGAATTGAGGAAGCGTGCTTATTGTAAGTTTCATAATTCTTTTTCACATGCTACTAATGATTGCAATGTCTTCCGTTGACAGGTTCAATCGGCTATTAATGAGAGCCGTTTGAAGTTTCATGAGATGCAAGTTGATGAGACGCCTTTTCCAGTCAACACCATGGAGTTGCAGCAGCCCAAGGTCTTGGTTCGGCCGCATCAAGCCGAATCTACCAAACGGAAGAACATGGTGATTGGGGAAGAAAGACCGTCTTCGAAAGAGTCAGTTAGAGAAGTGACTTATGAGAAGACGGCTGATGGTAAAGAGTCATTCAAGGTCACTGTGAAATCCTCTGGACAAGGGGGGCAAGGGCCGGTCACTACTCCTGAACTGCGGGCGCCCGGGTCTAGTCTGCTACAGGCGGTCAGACCGCTTATCCCCAGGACACCCAAAGATGCTAATTCCGAAGCATCCAAAAGTTGGTAGTTGGAAGATGAACGTGGCAAAGGAGCAGGGTGTTTAGAAGCCCAAAGTCACGTTCGATATGCTTTTCGACAAGTACTCCAAACAAAAGGCCATTCCGAGCGATCGACCGTTAAAAAAAGAATGAGATCACCGATTCAACATAAGAGTATTCCTTCGCCTCCTCGCAGGAACTTGGATCCAGTGTGGGATGACAATGGAGTGATGTGGGTGCCATATCATTCAACAATGCAGCCTTCGTTTCATCCTAGCTGGGAAGGTCCAAGAAGACACGTTCATGACAGGATTGTATACCCCAGACATGACTAGTCGGCTTTCCGCCAATCTGGTCCAGGACATTGGACACAGGCGGTTAGACCGCCTGTTGCAGGCGGTCAGACCGCCTGTCAGGGTCAACTGCCAAGAGCTCCTCCGAATCAGGTTTATCGACCCAAGAAGAAGGAGGAGGTGCAGAGCATAGATGTGGACTCAGAGAGGACTACTGAGTTCGATATCATTCAAGTTGGAACTATGGATCTTCCTATTGAGAAGAGTCTGGCTATGAAGCCGACTTCCAATAAAAAGGTAGTGGAAGACCAGGGATCTAGTGCTACCAAGACTCAGCAGCACTTTCTTCCAAAGTGGTGTCCCGACGGGTTGACTCGTACTCAAAAGAGGAAGCTCTAGAGACTTCATTTTTGGGAGAAACAAGATCAAGAGTTGGAGAAGCAGAGAGATGAATGCTTCAACCAAGTCAAGCCCATGATTCCACAGAGAAAGGAGTGGAAGCCGAAGGAAGGACCACAGGTGGTCCAACCGGCTGTACAGGCGGTCCAGACCGCCTGTCATCCAGAACCTGTAGCCCAGGCGGTCAGACCGCCTGTACAGGCGGTCAGACAGGGTGACGCAGAAGCGCTCGGTGTTTCTTCTTCTAGTTCTTCGGCTCATGATGACAAGTTGACATCGATTCCCACTACTGAGGACGATGAAGAGCTTGTTGATTACAGTTCTTCTCCGGAGCGCATGAATCTTGATGTGAATGTGCTTCATATGTCCATGGATGGAGCCATGCTTTCGGAGGAGGAGGTTGCTCATCTTGATTTTGGTCCCAAGGAAGCTATATTCCAGAAGCCTAAAGCTGAGGACAATCACTTTAAGGCTTTATATCTGAAGGGACATATCAATGGGAAGCCAATCTCGCAGATGTTGGTCGATGGAGGGGCTATTGTGAACTTAATGCCTTATTCTTTGTACAAGAAGCTTGGTGGTTCAGATTCGGAGCTGATCAAGACCAACATGACCATCAGCGGCATTGGAGGAGGAGAGCTTATTGGTGCCAAGGGGGTGATTTCTATGGAGCTTACTATTGGGAGCATGACCTTGGCCACTGCTTTCTTTGTCGTTGAGACTCAAGATAACTTTAGTTTAATCTTGGGTCGTGATTGGATTCATGCAAACCAATGCATTCCTTCTACTTTGCGTCAATGTTTAATTGAATGGGTAGATGATGATGTAGAAGTTGTGCATGGTGATACTGCTGCTTGTGTTGCTTTAGCTGATAGCTCTTTGGTTGGCATTCATGATGATGTTAGATGTTTGTCAGGCTTAAATCTTTCTGAATTTGAGTTTATCAGTTGTACTAAGAATGGCTTCATCCCTGCTATCATAAAACCGATGAACAAACAGTTGAATCATCTCATATGATTTAATGGATAATCGAGAATGGTTGCAGCAGAGATTTGAACACTATCGGTCGCATCAGAACGATATGTGTGAAGCTATTGAACATTTTGATGATATAAGCAAGCTAGGATATGGTTTTACGTCGGCCGATCCTCTTGAGGAGGTAGACATTGGTGATGGTTCTTTGCCCAGGCCGACGTTTGTAAATAAGAATTTAGATCCTGCTTTTAAATCTGAATTAATAAAGCTATTAAAAGAGTATGTTGATTGCTTTGCTTGGAATTATCATGAGATGCCTGGTTTAAGCCGAGAGCTTGTTGAGCATCGGTTGCCTATTAAATCTAGTTTTAGGCCTTATAAACAACCAACTAGGCGTTTTAATCCTGAAATTTATGACCGAGTTAAAGAGGAGATAAATCGGTTATTAGAAGCAAAGTTTATTAGACCTTGTCGATATGCTGAATGGATTTCTAATATTGTGCCCGTAGAGAAGAAAGGAACGGGTAAGATTAGAGTGTGTATTGATTTTAGAAATCTTAATCTTGCTACTCCTAAAGATGAATATTCTATGCCAATAGCCGATATGCTTAGTGATGCTGCGTCTGGACATAGAATGATTAGCTTTCTCGAAGGTAATGCTGGTTACAATCAAAAATTTATGGCCGAAGAGGATATATCTAAAACGGCTTTTATATGTCCAGGCTTTGTTGGTTTGTTTGAGTGGGTTGTTATGACTTTTGGTTTAAAGAATGCCGGTGCTATTTATCAAAGGGCAATGAATTTAATCTTCCATGATTTGTTTGGTATTATCTTGGAAGTTTATATCGATGATATTGTTGTTAAATCAGCTGGAAGTGGTTCTCATTTGGCCGATTTAAGACTTGCATTTGAAAGAATGCGCCGGTATGGTTTGAAAATGAATCCACTCAAGTGTGCTTTTAGTGTGTTGGCTGAGAAGTTTTTGGGTTTCATAGTTCATGAGAATGGCATAGAGATTGATCCAAAGAAGGCCGACACTATTGGTAAGTTGCAGGCGCCTAGCTCTAAGAAAGAGTTGCAGAAATTCTTGGGCAAAGTGAATTATTTGAGAAGATTTATTTGCAACTTATCGGGAAAGATGAATGCTTTTACTCCTTTGCTTCGGTTGAAAGATGATGCTGAATTTACTTGGGGACAAAACAGCAAGAGGCATTTGACAAGATCAAGCATTATTTATCTTTGCCTCCGGTTCTTCGGGCACCTAGGAGAGGAGTTCCTTTTAAATTATATATCGCGGCCGAAGAAAGTGTCATTGGTGTTGTTCTGATCCAAGAGACCGAGGGAAAGGAATATATTATTGCATATGCAAGTAGAAGATTATTGGACGCCGAAACGAGGTATACTTTCATTGAAAAGTTATGCTTATCATTAAATAATGCTTATACAAAGTTGAGGCATTATTTGTTACTAAATACTTGCATAGTTGCTAGTCAAGCCGACATAATTGAATACATGTTGCATAGACCTATATTGAGTGGTAGAATCAGCAAATGGGCTTATGCTTTAATTGAATATGATTTAGTCTTTGAGCCATTGAAATCTATGAAAGGACAAATCGTTGCTGATTTTATTGTTGAACATAGGATTAGTGAACATCTTGATTTAAATGTCGGTTATATTACTTTTACTCCATGGAAATTGCATTTTGATGGATTGGTTTGCAAAAGCGGTTGTGGAGTTGGTGTTATCCTTATATCACCAAATGGTGTTGTTTTTTAGGCTCTTAACCGATTAGATCATAAATGCACTAACAACCAAACCGAATATGAAGCTTTATTATTCGGGCTGGAGATTTTACATGATATGGGAGTAAAGCATGTTGAAGCATATGGAGATTCTCTTTTGGTAGTTCACCTTAGATGGATTTTTGAATGCTTATCTTGATAAGTGTTTAGATATTATATCTTGCTTTGATGAATTTGTTATTTATCATGTACAAGAGAAGAGAATCCCAGAGCTAATGCGTTGACACAGCAAGCATCAGGCTATAATGTTCAAAAAAGAAACTTTCATGAAAAGAGGCCGATGTTTCGTGAAGCCGACGTTTCTGCTCTGGAACAGGCGGTTCGACCGTCTGTTATAGCCGGTCTGACCGGCCCGGCCGGTCTAACCGCCAGTATAGGCGGTCTGACCGCCTGCACCTCTGAAACACCGATTCAGTTGTTAATGATTTTCAATCTATTGTGGCCGATGTTGGTGATTGGAGGGAGCCTCTGGTTAAGTATTTACAGGATATTAGCAGGTCAGTGGATCGAAAAGTCCGACGATGGGCTTTCAAGTTTACTTTGATTGATGCTGAGCTATATCGTCGGACCATGGATGGATTGCTTATGAAATGTTTAGATCCTGGTCAAGCTAGATTGGCTATGGCGGATGTTCGTGAAGAAATTTGTGGTACACATCAATCTGCTCGAATGATGAAATGGCTCCTTAGGCGGGCTTGCTTTTATTGGCCTACGATGATAGCCGATTGTTTTCGTTACTACAAAGGATGTGAAGAGTGTCAAAAGTTCGGGGATATTCAGATTGCACCTGCTGCGTTGATGCATCCGATCATTAAGCCATGGCCTTTTAGAGGTTGGGGTTTAGATTTTGTTGGTAAGATTCATCCTCCTTCATCTAAGGGTCATTGTTTTGTGATTGTGGCTACTGATTATTTCACCAAGTGGACTGAAGCAATTCCCCTCAAGAACATGACACATAGAGAGGTGAATGAGTTTATTACTAAGCATATTATTCATAGATTTGGGATTCCTCAAACATTGACGACGGATCAAGGGACGTCGTTTATTTCTAAAGAGGTACGTGAGTTTGTTGGATCCTATGGTATTAAATTTCTCAATTCATCTCCATATTATGCTCAAGCCAATGGTCAAGCCGAGTCTAGCAATAAGATTTTGATCAAGCTCATAAATAAGAAGATTGAAGATCATCCTAAGCGGTGGCACGAGGTATTATCTAAAACATTATGGGCGCATCGTATTTCTAGACATGGTGCTACTAAGGTTGCTCCATTTGAGCTTGTCTATGGTTAAGAGGCTGTTTTGCCCGTCGAGGTAAATCTGGCTGCTTATAGATTGGCTAAGCAAAATGATCTTGATGCTAGCACATATTGTGCTTTGATGATGGATAATATTGATGATGTGACCGACAAGCATTTGGAGGCCTTGGAGGAGATTGAAAAGGATAAAAGGGGAGTGGCTCGAGCATATAACAAGAAGGTAAAACTCAAATCCTTTCAAGTTGGTGATTTAGTGTGGAAGACTATTTTACCTATAGCAACAAAGAGCAACAAGTTTGGTAAATGGTCGCCAAATTGGGAAGGACCATATCGTATTGTGAAGGTTTGTTCTGGGAATTCCTATATGGTGGAGGCTTTGCAAGAATTTCAGTTGCCAAGGGCACTCAATGGGAAGTACTTGAACAAATATTATCCAAGTGTTTGGCAACATGCTTGAAAGGATATGGCCGATATGTGATATCACCCTTAGGGAAAAAATGGCCGACAATAGAGGGTCGCCCTTAGTCTGATTAAAATGTTTTGTGGTAAACAAAGTTTTACCAAAAAACAGGGGGGCATATGTTGACGACCAAAAATGGCTTAAAGGCGATCAGGCTGGGACAGCCGGTCTAGACCGCCTGTACAAGCGGTTAGACCGGCTGTGCCCTGTAGCCGATCTGGCAAAGTGCCAGGCGGTCTAACCGCCTGTCGCAGGCGGTCTGACCGCCTGTCTCCGAGTCCAAGTAGAAATAGGTTTTTGCACGTTTTTAGATCTCTACACGGACTTCCTTGCGGGGCAAGACCTCCTCGTCCTATAAATATAAAGGGTCGTGGCCGATTGAGGACCTCTACCCAATCGTACAAATCATCGTCTTACTTTTTATCTCAAACCCTAGCTTTTCCAACCCCTTTGCTTTCCTTCTTCGTCTCCACGACGTTTTAGGGCGTTCTAAGTGGCCTTGCCGACCTTAGAACAACCCTAGGCTCGCAGCCTCCGATGGAGTCGCTCCCGAGGTTGTGATCGTAGGCTTTCGCGGCGCCTCTGCTACAGGCGGTCTGACCAGCTGTGTCCAGGAGCTCCGACGAGGAGAGTTCAAATGCCGCGCGATCTAGCGCTTTCGTGTGTTAACCAAAAGTGCGTCAACACCTCCATATTTCCGTACCATCCGAACACATACATTCAAAC
Source organism: Digitaria exilis (assembly GCA_015342445.1). Taxonomy (NCBI): domain Eukaryota; kingdom Viridiplantae; phylum Streptophyta; class Magnoliopsida; order Poales; family Poaceae; genus Digitaria; species Digitaria exilis. The sequence goes on from JACEFO010000654.1 coordinate 80,487, forward strand.
AATTTTCTATCAGTCATTAACAATGCTACTGTAGGGACAATCGATGGGGGCTCTCATTTCTCCTGGAGCTTGAAGAAGGCCATGAGAGGCGCGTACACTCTCTCATTGGCGTTGCCGGCCATGACGAAGTCGGCATGCGCATAGTCGTCCAGGTACTGGACGGTGAGCTTGTCGCTGTCGTGCGACTGGAGCGACCGGATCAGGTGGGCGACGTCCTGCGGGTCCGAGAGGCTGTCCTTGCCGCCGTAGCTGAGGAAGAGCGGGAAGTCGTCGGGGATCGCCGAGACGTCGTAGGGCGGCGGCGTCGCCTGTCCATAGTGCTTCGTGTTGTCGGCAGCGTTGCCGTAGTCGTACTTGGCGATCGTCCCCCGACGGATCACTGGTTTAATTTGTTAGAGGAGTGCACTTTGTTAAGTACGATGGTGACACGGTCCCCTCAGGTGTTATGATGGTGACTTTCCTTAAAAGATGAATTAACAGCACTCACTTTGAGCCAGATGGATCATGTTCTTGGTCGCCGAAGCTTGTGGCTCATGGGCAAGGAACACCTGGACGGAGGAGTTGTCAAGGCAGCAGTTGTCACCTGCCGCATACAGTAATTTCCCGGCGAATAAAGTGGGTAAGTTCAAAGCTAATTCTAAAGTTAAAGGGCAAAGCATCACATGGATCGCATATCGTTTACCTGTGAACACTGACATCAGATTGTAGCAGTTGATCCCTGGCAGGGAACATACGTCAGTCACTAGTTTGTGAACAGTTTCCCTGCATGCAGTTTTTAAGAATTGTGAATATATAATCTTGCTGCCGGAAGTCGCCGTCATTCTATACAATCGTCCAAGAGAGTCGGCAGCGTCCAAATTGAAGGATTGTTATTTACCCTGTTGGGTCGAACTCATCCAGCCCCAGCCAGTAGAGAGCCTGCAGGCAGAGATAAATTAATTAAATAAACAGTTGATCCTTCCCAGCCATCAATAGAGTGAACAGAGCCCTCGGTGCCGAAGGTGTCGGCTCTCTGTCCGTGTCCTTTGTGTTTACCTCGCCGAGGAAGACGTCGGCGGCCGCCCGCGCGAGCGGCGATGAGACCCTCTCGAGGTAGGCGATGGGGCTGAGCAAACCCGCCGAGCGCAGCATCCCCAGCTGCCAACGCTCGCTGAGCGCCGCGAACGCGATCAGGGTGCCCAGCGAGTGCCCCACGTAGTGCATCTTCTGCTGCCCGGACCGCGCGTACACGTACTGCACCACTGCCGACAGGTCGTCGCTGGCGAGCTCGTCCCACGACCAGTCCCAGTACTCCTGCGTGGTCCTTGCCAAAGGTCAGAATAATGGATATGATAGGTTCCAGGCTTCCAGCGTCCGATCGAACATGAACGCACCGGGTCGCTGGAGGATAGCGTGGTGTGTCCGCGGCTGTAGACGGTGCCGCGGCTGTTGGCGATCCACACGTCGTAGCCGCTGTCCGCCAGGATGTAGCCTAGGGACTCGGCGGGGGAGTTCACCAGCCACGTCACCCCGTCCTGCACGTACGCCAAACAATTTGTATACGGTCACAACAATTTGTCCCTTAGTTATAATTACTACTGTTTCCTGCTGACACGTTTTCGCTAACTGAAACGTTTTTACTAGTGGCAATGGATCGAGTTTTACCATGAGGAGCCCGTGTTGCAGCAGCACCGGGATCTTGCCGGCCGCCGATTGGCCGGAGTCGCCGCGGCCGCCCGGGATGCGCTGCAAGCTCAGGATGTACCCGTCCGCGGTGGTAACCTGCGCAGTTGTCGCTTAACACACTGTTATACAGTACGTACGTAGCTGTAATTCCAGTAATTCCTAATTGTCCCCTGGGAAACAGTTAATCCCCTGATAGCACGTAAGCCTTATATAGAAGAACATTTGTACATTGGTACGACACAGCTCGATCTGCCACGAAGTTTGCTTACGGTGTGTTCCTCGCAGTTGTACCCGAACGGCGCCACCCTGGACTGGCACGTGCCGTTGGCTGCCGCGCGTGGCGCATCCAGAATTGGCCGTGCTGCCACCGCGAGGACAGCTGCTTCGATGCAGAGCAGAATTGTCAAGCTCACAACAGCGCTGCTGCTCTTTCCACCTGACATGATTGCTGGTCCAAACATGGTGATCTCGTCCTTCTTGTTAGGTTCTTGCAAATGATACTGGATGTGAAATTACGTGTCCTTCGTGTTTGTGTTTTATACTGCTTCGGCTGATCGATGATTTGGTTTTATTTGTTAGTCTCTTAATTTTTCATCTTGGACCATCAACGCCGCCGGGGCGTGCCCGTTGTTCGTTCAATGTTGATGGGCTGGGTACAGCCAGAAGAGTACCAGTGCAGTGTGAATCGACGCAACCTATATATATATTCTTTAGTGGTCCTGTTTTTGGAACCGCCGGCCCCTGCTATACTGTCAGTGGGAGAGAGACGACAAGGCGTCGATGCTGCAACGATGGACGCGAGCCAATAGGATTTCGACTTCCTACGGATGAATAATTGCTAGCTGCTGCTGGCTATTCGATCGATCGCGCGAGGTGTTACGTCAAGTTTGCGCTTGGGCCAATGGGCCTTCCTGATCGGTCATCACGGCGTCGTGATGCCCTCTCGACGGGGTTCACACGTCCATGGCTGAATCCGTACGCATAAGACCACCTAAACAACTATAGTTAGAGACGAAGACATGTCCTATATATACGGGAATGACTTTGGTCGATTTTCTTTTTTCGTCCACGCCTGAAGACAAATTAATAAGCCTCTTAATTAGATTAGAATAGAATATAATGTTTTCACCATGTCCACTTATGGAAAACCAACGGGAAGGAGTTTATTTAATTTTATATGGAAAAACGTCCTTTGGACACATCATGCTCCTCTTCACGCTGGATCCACCTATAAGGGTCAAGAAAGGTGGAAAGATGATCAAATCCACCAAAACTAATATTTACAAAATATTTGTGCCAAAACTGATTTTTTTTCTCACCTGCGTTACATCTACCAAGCTGCACACCACGCTCCAGCGGCATCGCGTCCGGCGCAACAGCTGCAAGGCTGTGCTGGAGCTCAGGTGCATCAGGTTACAAAACAGGATGGGGAGAATCATCACGAGCAGCTGCGGAGGGGAGCACGGCAACGAGTAGCGCGGGAGCAGAGACACCTCGGTCAAGCTTGCGACGGTGGGGGATGGGGGCTCCCTACCCCCATTGCTTCTGCTGCACCAGGATACACATGATAGTGCCGGAGTGCCCGATCTTTCGGTGAGTGGAGATAAATTCTATTTGTGGAAGTAGACCCTCACAATCCGACTACGACGAGCGAACCCGAAGCGCCAATGCAATTGCTGAACTAACTCCCGATGGTTACCGTCCTTGCTGGTGCAAGATCAGCTTGATCAAGAAGATCGTTTCCTCTACGCAATCGAAGAACGAACAAGAAAATAATGCGAGTAATCACAATATCACTCGAAGGTGGGGTTCTGAATCTCGAGGACATCACGTATTTGTGCGTGTTCGAGAGTAGCTAAAGCTAGATGTAAAACAAAACCCAAGTCTCAAATGAAAAGGAACCTCTATCTAAATAGAGGGAGAGAGGTGGACGCATGCCCCCTGATGGTCAGGAGGGGGGCGCATGCCCCTGGGAGCCCATAGGGGGCACATGCCCTGGTGGCGCCTAACCCTAGTTGGGCCAGCTTCAGTCTTCTGGGTCTCCATTCTTCAATAGCATGACGAAGTTCAGTTCTCTTGCACGGGCCCGAGTGATTGGCCAAGTTGAGGAAGAAGGTGTTGCTAGTGTAGACGTAGTCGTGTTATGTCCGCATCATCCTCCCCTTCTTGTACCGAAGGCAATACTTCCATGAGCTCAAGCACTCTTGTGTTATGGGATGGGTATTTATAGCTTCAACCAAAGAAACTAGGCATTACATAGCTGTTTCAACCTTTCTAGGTACCACCGACTGATTTGGTCCACTGAGAGTCGCACCATCGAATCAATCTGCGGCTTATCTGCAGTGTTGAGAGCATGATTTTGATAATTTTTAAGTTGTTTCTTCTCCAATTTTTGTCCCTTTTTCTACACTATTGTAATAGATAGGAGCACATTTCCAACCATTTGCATGGCTTAAAACACATCCTAAAAAATCTACAAAAACACATCTTGAAACACAAGTTACTCCGATGATTATGTTGTTAATCAATCACCAAAATCTCAAACAATGGCTTAGGGCCATTTTCCTTACAGGGTGTCCATGGACCCCCACAAAGGTGGATGTCGTCAAATCCTGGCCTATTCTCTAGTCCATCAAGGCCCTGCAAGGCTTCCTCGGCCTCGTCGGCTACTATCGGCGCTTCATCAACGGCTCTGGCACCATTGCCGCACCTTTGACGGTGCTGCTCAAGAAGGAGGTGTTCGCCTGGTCTCCCCAGGCCCTGACATCTGGCCCGGCATTGCAATTGTCAGACTCCTCCACCAACTTCATCATCGACTACGACGCGTCGGGATCGGTCTTCGGCGTAATGCTCCATTAGGGTGGCGGACCAATTGACTTCACGCCATCGCCCCTCATCATGCCAAGATTGCTACATATGAGAGGGAGCTCATAGGCCATGTCTAGACTATATGCCATTGGCGGCCATATCTGTGGGCATGCTCCTTCATCATCCGGACCGACCACTACGCCCTCAAGTACTTGCTCGACAAAAGTCTCTCCACCATTCCTCAACACACCTAGGTGAGCAAACTGTTTGGCTATGATTTTGCCATTGAGTTCAAGCTAGGACTTTGCCGATGCCCCGCCTAGTCTTCATGAGCATGGGAGTGAGGCATCTCTGCACGCCATCTCGCGCCCAGATTTGGTTCTATTCGAGGAACTGCATCAAGAATCAACCACACTTCCAGATGTCGTAGCCAAGCGGCAGGAGCTTGAACGCAGAGAGGCCGATGCTGGTTGGATTGTCGTTGACGACTTCATCCTCCACCACGGCCGCATCTTCGTTCCTGCAACATCTGCATTGTGGCCGCAGCTCCTAGACATGGCGCACGGTGCGGGTCATGAAGGTGTCTAGAAGACCCTCCACCAGCTGCGGGCATCGTTCTACACGTCTCACACCAACAAGCTGGTCTGTACCTTTGTCCTCCGATGTTCGGTGTGCCAGCGGAACAAGACCGAACACCTTCACATGGTGGGCCTTCTCCAAACATTGCCCGTGCCCACAGTGGTGTGGCAGGACATTGCGATGGACTTCGTCGAGGGTTTTTTCGAAGGTGGACAGCATATTGGTGGTGCTCACCATCGTCGATCGCCTCTCCAAGTATGCGCACTTCATTGCGCTCGGTCACCCATACTTGGCAACCACGGTGGTGCACATCTTGTTTGACCAGGTGGTGCGACTGTGCGACATTCCTTGCTCCATCGTCAGTTATCAAGACCTGGTCTTCACCAGCTCGTTCTAGTTAGAGTTGTTCCAGTTGGCCGGTGTCAAGCTGCACCTCAGTTCCACTTTTCTCCCTAGACAGACAGTCAGTCGGAAGTCACCAACAGGATTCTGGGAGTCTATTTGCGCTGTCTGGCGGGTGACCGGCCTAAGAGTTGGATACGCTAGCTGGCTTGGATGGAATTTTTCTGTAATTCTTCATTCCATACAGCCCTGCATCCACCCCCTTTGAAGTGGTATACTGTCTCAAACGTCCTACGATGGTGTCCAACCAGCCGGGCGTCGCTCGTGTCATGACGGTCCACAAGAAGATGGACGAACGCACGACGTCTTCCTGAACCAGATACGAGAACGTCTTCTCCATGCCCAAGATTACATATAGTAGAGTTATGACGAGGCACATCATGGGATGGCATTCCAGGTGGGTGATTGGGCATGGCTCGGCCTGCATCACCGTTCTGTAGCTGGCATCGCCAATGATTCAGCTGCCAAACTCGTGCCACGTTTCTATGGACCTTACAAAGTCCTTGAATGTGTCAGTCTGCTGGCCTACCACCTTGAGCTTCCTGCCCGAGCCAAGATTCCCAATGTCTTCCATGTCGTTTTCCACAAGAAGTACACCGGTGACGTGCCTGATGCTGTGACCCCACTACCACCCTTTATCCATGGCCAGGTCGTCCCTCAGCCTGTTGCTGTGAAGATGGCTCGTGTGGTGCATGGTCCTTGGCAGTCTATGTTAGTTGGGTTGGCCGTAGTCTTGATTTTAAGACCACCTATCCTGAGTTTCAGCTTGAGGACAAGTTGTTTTCCAAGGAGGGTGGAAATGTTGTGGACACTTTCACTGGAAATGTTGTGGACGCTTTCACTGGGATCAAGTATTACCGCAGGAATAAGAAGCAGTCAGCTTCATCTAGTGGCTAGAATAAGTCTAGGAAGCTGAGTTGTTAGCTATTACTAGTTAGTGGCTAGAATAAGTCGAGTCAACTGGGTGTTAGCTATTATTAGCTTAGTCAAGGGTTATCTGCTATCTACAGAGCAGCATATAGAATGGTCAGGATTAAGCGAGAAATAAACTATCCACTTAATCAGGTTGTTTAGAGCCTTCATGAGGAGGACGAGCGGGCCTCCATCTCCCTTGTCTCCCTCCTGTTCTAAGTATGATCTACCACAACGAGTAGCATCTCGAGCAAGACGTCCAAGCTGAGGGAGGCGATAATGGTCAACAAAATCATGGACAGTTGGGTGGCTAGGACGAGAAAGCGACCCACATCGTAATGTTGAGTTGTGATCCAATTTCAGCACAAGACAACGGCCAACTTTGGACGAAGTGTAGTGGAGGCTCGTCGCTGGAGGCTTGGGCCGGAGTGCGTGTACCGTGATCTTCTAAAAACCACGGTACATGTTATAAGCTCCTAGTTAGGGTTTCCACCGATTGATTAAATATTCTTGAATGCCGCCGTCATGGAACTTCTTGCTGGCTAGCGCCCATGGTTTTTACCTTCCGAATTGGTTGGGTCTCCATGTTAAATCTCGTGTCCCCTATGGTGTGATTGTTTTCTTGTTCATCGTTTATTCGCTTGTGCTTATAACACGCAAGGGAGCAGCAATGCACCCGGAGGATAAGCAACAGTAGCATCGCCGCTTCACCCGGAGGACATGGTGATGGCTGGGTCTGGGAGTATGAGGGGGTGGTCAGAAATCCTATGACAAGCTTCACCCCTCGCTCCATGCGTGTTTGGCAGAGAGATGACGCGACTGGTTCCTGGGGGTCTGTTCTGGACTTCGGCAATGGAAGGTCTCTCTTCCTTGGCCTTGCTTATCATTTCTTCTTGGATGTGCAGACCCCCAGTGGCCACCTCAAGGGAGATAGAGTATACATCGCTGATGTTGTGGGCAGCCAATGCATTGCCTTCAACATTCACAACCAGACCTTGGAGCGTATCTCTTTCCCAGTCGCTCGTGTTGCACTCCAGAGGCCAATGTGGTTTCGGCCAACCACGTGCAAGTAGCGCCTTCATCTGTGCAAGAAGTGAACTTTAAGGCTTTTGTTGAATGGGTCCTGTAATCAACAGTTGTCTTTTGTGATGAAACATTGTGGTGTAATGAACTTGATGCGTGTGAATACATGTTTTGTTATGAAATTGTTAATGAGTCTGCTTTGGTAATGAATCATGGATGCTGTTTGTGTTTTAATATGGTCTCCATTCACACTTGTTACATCAATTCATGAACTTGTTACATCTTTTTTGATCTAAAAAAAGAGAACTTGTTACTTCTATGGATGTTGTGTCTGTATGAACTTGTTGAAACTTATATAGTGCCGATGCACTCTAAAAATTACTGTGTAAAGGAAATCCATCATCGTCCAAACAAATTGTACGAGTATCAAATAATAAATTCATCGTCTTCGGCTTGTATCACAGCAGCAACTGGTGCAACAACTCCGTCATCAATGTAAGTGTCATCTTCATCATCTTCATGGTCGCTATCAAAGGCCACATCGTCTGGTTCATCAACTACTTGTTTCTGCACCTCAGCAATAATAGAAACATCCCCGGTTGTGCCTTCCTTGTCAGATCTTGTCCAATTTGTCAAATCGAGTTGTGCATCGAATAAAGTACTGACTTCGAGACCCACATCAATAGAGTCCTCAATTTCTAATTCAGGCATGGAGAACAAATCCCTTGGTTTCAACGCAATCACACTGCTCCAACTAGGCTTGTTTACTAGATTCACATAAAACACCTGTTCTGCCTGTGTCGCCAGGATATATGTTTCGTTCGTATACCTATATCTGGTAGTGTCGATATCAATAACCCCAAATTGATCCTTACTATATCCTCTGCCTCTGTTGGTAGTGAAGCAGCAGGCACATCATACCAGTCACACTGGAACAAAATAACTTCTTTTTGTCCTGGAAATTCTAGTGAGATCATTTTCTTAACCACCCCATACCAGTTCATGTTGCCAGAAGCAACGTCTCCCTTGACAAGCACACCACTGTTTTGTGTTACGAGGCCTTTCTCGATGTCAGCGGTTCGAAACAGCCAATTGTTGACATGGCATCTATGCAATGTACGAGCTCGATTGTCTGGTCCTTGAGAAAGTGCAAACAAATCTTCAGTCACTTCCCCTTTCGCATGTCGCCTTTGCAGATTTCTTGGACCATATTTCTTTAGTTCTTCAATATGTTCTCTGCAACGAAATGAATTGAGTAAATAAAATATATAAATATAATTTTAATATATTGATGTTTAGTAGTAGCTCAAATTATTACTCTGTCCATTGCCTGGCTTCATCACAATTTGTAATTATGTAGTGCCTCATCTTCCGCATTTCATCTCCTTCAATGATCTGGACAGACTGTCCTCTCCTCTTGTAATCCATGTCAGCAAATATGCTCAGACCAGATGGTGGCTCATTCACAGCAATACTTTCATGTCGATCAGCACGATTCAGTTTGGTGTCCACGTCCAAGAATCTTGAGCAAAATGTAAGGCACTCCTCGAGTATGTATCCCTCGGCTATTGAACCTTCAGGGTGCGCCTTGTTCCCTCACATAACCTTTCGCACTACATAGGTACCGCTCCACTGGATACATCCATCTATAACACACAGGTCCACCGAGCTTAGCCTCTTCAGCTAATGAACATGCAGATGCATCATGATATCAAAAAATGAAGGTGGGAATAGCATCTCTAGTCGACAAACAGTCTCCCTAATTGAAATGCTAAGTTTGTCCCAACTCTGTTGCCACCAGCTCGTTGAACATAGTGCATCGAGAAATTACTAAGATGAATCAATGCGATGACAACTTGTTTCTGGCAAATCCTTTGCACCACTAAGGGTAGCAGTTTCTGTAGAATTAGATGGTAATCATGAGTTTTCAAGCCAGACACCTACATGAGTTTAGGTCAACACATCTTCTTATATTTGAGGAAACCCCATCAGGCATCTTAACTCCATATAGAAATTCGCATAACATTTCCTTATCCTTCTTATCTAACTTGTACAAGCCTGGTGGCAAGACATACTTATCATTCTTAATCACAGGATGCTGATCTGGACGTATCTGCATTAGCTCCATGTCAAGCCGGCCTTCTCCCGTCCTTACATTTACCAGCCAATTCAAGCAGAGTGCCTAATATGGCCTCGCATACATTTTTCTCAATGTGCATTACGTCCAAATTATGCCTGATGAGCAAAGAAGACCAGTAAGGGAGGTCAAAAAAAAATACTCTTCTTCCTCCAGTTGTGCCATCGTTGGTCTTCGTCACGCTTCCTTTTTTTTTGATGCATTCTTCCCATATTTCACTTGTTTAAAACTTTCGAACTGCTCAAGTACCTGTGCACCTGTCAGTGGTACTGGCGCCTCCCTGGTTTCGACCTCGTTGTTGAAACTCACCTTGTTGCTGCGCCATGGATGGTCCAAGGGCAAGAAACGTCGATGTCCCATGTAGCAGTGCTTCGACCCATGTTTCAACCACCAATACTCAGTATCTTTGTGGCAGTACGGACATGCAAACTTTCCTTTTGTGCTCCATCCAGAAAGGATAGCATAAGCTGGGAAGTCATTATTTGTCCAAAGTAGTAGAGCATGTAATCTAAAATTCTTCCTTGTCTGAGCATCCCATGTTGGAACACCCATTTCCCAAAGCTCCTTTGGCTCCAATATAAGGGGCCTCAAGTACACATCAATATCCATTCCAGGAGATTTTGGACCAGGTATCAACATTGACAGCAACCAGTTAGATTGTTTCTGACACAACCATGGAGGCAAATTGTAAGTATTAACATAACAAGCCAAATGGAGTACGTAACATTTTCATCCCAAAGGGATTGAAGCCATCAGAAGCAAGACCCAGCCTAATATTACGACCTTCTCTTTCAACCACTTGTATTTATTATCCACATGCTTCCATGCAGGTGAGTCAGCAGGGTGACGCATTTTTCTATCTTTCACCAATTCTTTCTTATGCCATTGCATTTCCTCTGATAACTGCTTGGACATATACATTCTTTGAAGCCGAGGAATAAGAGGAAATACCGTAGGATCTTAACTGGTAACCTCTTCTTTACAGTGGCACCATCAGCAACATCATTGTCAGAGGTTTTCTCTGGCAAGTCTCCACCTAGACTCTCCCAAAACGGGACATTCATCAAGCTTTTCATGTTCCTTAAAAACAAGACACAATCATTCTTACAATGCGTGTATCTTGATATAATCCAAGCCTAGGTCTCGTACCACCCTTTTCACTTTATCCAACGAGTCAGGGATACAATGGCCTTCACGGAGAACAATTGAGAACAGTTTTAGTATGGCCTCCAACGCTGAGTTACTAATTCCGTACAAGCACTTTATCTGAAATAGTTGCACTTATAAAAGATACCTTAGTTGCATCTTTGCATCCTGGATACAATTCCTTCTTTGCCTCCTCTAATAGTTTCAAAATATCTCTACAGCATTATTGGCTTCTCACCATCCTCATATATGATTTGTCCATGTATGGTGCAACTGATAATGCTTCTAATCGTAGTATTAGTTGCAGCAGGGTTATCGATAGGTTCTTCATCGTCTTCCTCCAAAATATGGTGATGAGTCAGCTGCAGGTTGTGCATCTTCAGGTTCTTCTCTTATACCAGTATTCAGATCAGGACCGACACCATGATTCACACGACCCTTAGTTGTTGATGAACAAGTTTGTCCTTCCAATTCATTATTATCGATGAACAATCAGCAAACCCTCTAGTAAGTAAATGAAGCTGAATCTGAGTCACGTCATGATATCTCATCATGCATTGACATGTAGCACATGGGCACGCAACAGACGATGCAGTGATGATGAATGATGGTGTGCTAAAGTATTCAGTACAAAATTTCTTGAAATTCGTCTTCCAAACCGATGAATGTCGAGGCAGGCCGCATCCAACTCCTATCTTCGTGTGATGCCATTGATCTATTGGCCTCCACGTACGGGGGACGACAGACTCAGGCACACGCAGATGGAGTAGCACCTGGGCGCGGCAGCGGCGAAGGTTCCTTGATCGATCGTAGGGATCTAGGAAGAAAGGAGCATCAGATCATCGATGAGACCTAGGACGAAATTGAGGCTTGAGATCGCGAGATCGATCGAGATCGGTACCGATTATGGGAGGCCCACCTATAGGAAACAAACGTTGCCATAGATAAATTTAAGTGCAACCAAGGCAGACTTCGTTGCAATAAGTATGTAACAATTGCAACGACTGCGACCAGTATGACAACCATGCCAATTGGTGCAATACATACATGCTATTGCATCTCTCGGCAAAGAATGATGCAATAGCTACCTATTTATTGCCACCATTCCCAACTATTATACAACGCAAATAAATGGTTGCAATATAGTCGTACAGAAGCAACCAACTGTAATATGGTCGCCATATCACCTCTATATTGCAACGCAAAATTGGTGTAGCAGTATTCCCAACCAATTGCGACATAAATCCTTAAAATGGGTGCATTAGCGTCTACCTGTTGCAACGCAAAAAACAAAATCACAACACATTTGATGTGTAGTAATAGGATCGCCTATTACTACACAATCACTATTTCGATGCCATAGTATCCCCTATTGCATCCAAATGTGTGGTGTAGCCTAAAGGTTTCGTGGTATTAGGGGTAAACGCTGTAAATATCTTTGATCACTCATGAACGGGATTCATTCGCATGCCCGTATGATTGACAACACTATGAGGAATAATTCTGGACATTAGGGGGACATATTAATACCAGAAATCACAATTTAATGCTATACACACTTCTATCCTCATATCCACGTATGTACAAAGAATTCTTGACTAACAATCAGAACATGTTACATTTGCATTACATTAGCAAATAACCTACCAAATGCATTTACTCATCTAAAGTGTTGTCAAATATAAGTGTGCCACAAAGAGTGAAAATCCTAGCAATTTCACTCAACTCCCAAGTCAAAATAAGAGGGGGAGAAGTATGGCCACAAGCTAGGACTACAACTTATTTCAAGCATCCGCGGAATAGGGGAGACATCGATCCTCCAAGATAGTAAATGCTAATCAACATCATGCATGTTGTCAGACACTTTATGGATATACAAATCCGAAGCCTATGAATCATTAGAATTCAAAAGCCTAGTATATGTGCACATAAATTCAGGCACTGGGTCAATGGAACACCCTATTCTATGATCGTGGGAAATGGCATAGAATTCAAAAGGGTAAATTTTTGACCAGCTTCAATTGGTTGTGATCAATCAATTAAAGACTACAAATATGTCGACATACACTCCTATTCAAAATTGTTATATACCTTCAACTGGATCCAGACCAAAAGTCCATGGCAGAGTGTAGAAACACTCAAATCGGTCAAATCAAAGGTAACAATTAAGGAGATCTGCTCTCATCCGAAAATGAGAAGTGTCTACCTACATCTCATAATTCTTTTATTAAAAGCAATAAGGTGGTGAGACAGCGAGAGCTTGTAGCACATGGTTTCACGCAGAGACCGAGCAACATACCTACATGGTATGTGTGAAATATTGTTCCCATATTTAATTATTGGCAGATAAATTGAATTTGATAGTTTAGATTTATAAGTCCATAATGGACTTTGTATGCAAAATCTAAACAAAAAAATCGCAACATATATTGTGTAAAAGTCACTTTATGACTTAGAATAGTCAAGTTGGTTGTGGTACAACTGACTATATGAGTATATTCCATAAGGATTACTCTAATAACAATGATTGCATATGTGTGTTAACAAATAATCTCCAAATTAGATTGTTATATCATCTCAACACACAAACAAGCAAGCAATCATTTTATGATGGAATTTGAGATGAGTTTTTGGGTAAAACCAAACTACGCTTAAGTCTTCAACTTAAGTATATACATCAATTTATATACCAATATACAATTGATATTGTACACCAATATATAAATAGTATTAGACAATCATATCCATCAACACTAGTGTTCCATCATTCCCTAAAAACAAAATGGATCAGTATCCGTTTAGACCGTGGGATGACAAACTTAGTGCCAACAAAGTGCTTTATGTATTATACAAATTGCAACAGGCCTAATACTACATTTATAGATACCTTGCTAGCTCAAATCAGCACAACTCCAACAACACATTATTGATGGGGGTCCAATTAATATCCACAAGTATCTAAGCGGCACAAGAATTAGAACACAACCAAAGTGGGATGTCACGATACTAGCTAACTAATCCTATGCCAGAACATAAACTGATATCAACATAATAAATTTTTAATATGAATCATCAAAGTATATTCCAATGAAAAACTTTAACTCATTATTCTGAAGCTTTACATGAGTATATAAGACTTCATAGAATGGTTCACTATGATTTCATAGAACCATTAAACATTATCTATATATGATAATGCAGCTTGTATTGCTTAGATGAAACCAGGTTATATGACCAATATCACTTGGATATTGCCCAATTTTATTCTCATGAATTACACTATAAAATGAGAAATAAATATCTTGCAAAATATATTTTCAAAAGTCCTTACCCATGGTATGTGATAACCATTAAATTTTGCAAGGCTCTGGGGGAGATTCTCTTTGAATTTTAAACCTATCCTAACATCATATTGTACTCTTTTTCCTTTATGAGTTTTTTTCCATGAGGTTTCTCATAAAGGTTTTAATGAGGCAATATCAATACAAGAATATATGTCATATCTCCAACTTTCCCCACCGGGGTTTTTGAAGAGGTAATCAAGGCATATCATATGTCATATCTTCTGTTTTCCCCACAGGGGTTTTTAAGGAGGTATCCAAGACATTATATCTCCTCATATTTTTCCCATTGGGTTTTGGGGGAGGTTATTCAAATATGATCCACAGATCATAATATATTGATCTCCAAACTTGTTTATGAGCTTTCCTTTAGATGTTTTCTCATAACTTTGCGATGAGACAATAACACATATGCTATGTTTTCTCCTTATATTTTTCCCACTGGGTTTTAAAGGAGTTTTAATGGCATATGACTATACAATGTTGTTTTCTCCTCAGATTTTTCCCACAGGGTTTTTGGAGGAGTTTTTAACAACATATCTACTACACGATGGTTTCTCCTCAATTTTTCCTACAAAGTTTTTAGAGGAGTTTTCCCTAGATTTTTTGGATGAATATCAAGAAGACAATAAAGGATTACATGAAGAATACACTACTAATTGCTCAAGGCGGAGTGTTAAGATTACATTTAATGGTGTGATCAATTAGTCATTAATGATAGATTAGATAATTGTATTAGGTAGTTAATCCCATCATTAGTGTTGCCTAATGATGGGTTATTATAGCACCCATTCGGAAGGGACATGTCCCTCCCGAGTGGACATCTGCTCATGAGCAGACACCTATACAGACCGAACAGCCATGTCGGAGGGGTTGTATCCCTTCCGAACAGGCATGAATCATACCCCGTCGTGGGGTATAAATATGTAATCTCATTCTTCAATCAATAGATCATAAAATCATTCATCCAATCCTACTTTTCATTTATATTTACTTCTAAATGTTAACGATCTTATAATAATTAGAAAAAAGGATATTTTTCCATCGATGGGTAGTGGTGTTACATCCAAACAAATCCAAAGTTAGTGGAAAATAATGTTTTTATAATACTCACTTCGTTCCAAATTATTAGTCATTCTAACTTTTTCCAAGATTCCTTGAAGATGCTATGAATCTAGACAAGTATATGTCTAGATTCATGGAAGATGCCATGAATTTACACAGTCAAAATGACACCGAGGATGGCTAATAATTTGGAACGAAGGGAGTAGCAATTAGTACAAACTAATATTTTTCATGAGACATGGTTGATCGATTCAGAAGTAGGAATATAAGAATAATTATATTTGAGGGCTTACAATAACTAATAAATTTATGTAAAAAAACAAACAAATAAAATAAGGCTCTACCATAGGAGCAAAATACAAGAGGGAAATACAGAATTTCTTAGTTTACATGAGTAAATATGCAATAATCGTCTTTAGAAAAAAAAGAACCGATATAGATGGGTAGCATCTCACATTTGCATTGACATAGCAGTCATTAAGAAAAAAAAGATAAATAATTTTGTTCACATACGTGTCGCATGTGTGTCTCTGCTAGTAATCTATAACCTCCTATGAAGATTCTTACGATTGGTATCACATCAAAATTCAAAACATTCTCTTATTAGTTGCATGTATTTTCTCATGCTGAAAGCATGAAATGAAATGTTGTCTCATAATAAATCCATAATAAATCTATAATTGGTTGGCTTATATGTTGTCTCATAATAAATCCATAATCCTTAATTTATGGATAGAAAAAAAGAAATGTTGTAAGTTTTATAGCAACAACAACTCGTACAATGGTGAGAAAATCATCTCATAGTCCGAAGTTTTAGCCTATGAGGCGGTTGGCTTGCGAAACAACCACCTGGTTCTCTCTTCTCCCTCTCTCCCCGCCACCTCATCAAAAATCTTACGTGGACTTGCATGAGACGACCTATGAGACCACTTACGTGTAGCAATGTATTTGCCCTAAGACAGAACCACCGCCCGGCAGGCAATGATGGTGTGACTACAAGGACCAAGCTTGCTAGTGTGATAGCTCATGGATATGGACAACATGCTTGCTAGTGATGTGGACATCTACGCCCAAGGCAACTAAGGGCGTGTTTGGTTGGGCTGTGGCTGTGAGAAAAGCTACTCGCGGGGAGCTCGCCCCGCCGCGGGGGCAGAAGGCACGGCTGTTCGTGGGAAAGAAACCGCAGGCGGAGCTCCGGTCACCGGCGAACGACAGATTCGCTCGAACCACTGCTCCGCCAGTGACGATGGTGGAGGCGAGCGGGTGGCGATGATGGGGAGTTGGGGACGAGCGTGCGCATGGCTGTCAGTGAGGGGGCAGATGGGAAAAGAACGAACCGGTATTTTCCACTTACCAGTGGCAGGCGGGTAATATTTGCTGACTTCCTACAGCAAAAGCCGCTGAAAGCAAGTCAGGAGGTGTTGTGAACTCTCCACTGCGAGAAAGTCGGCTTTTGCCGAAAGCTGCTGTAGGTTCTGGGGCCTTTGGTTGGGCTTTTGACTTTTGGGAGCAGAAGCCGCAGTCCAAAGCCAAACCAAAGACACCCTAAATGTTGTCCGTTGATAAAAGGTGGTCCAAACTGAGTTTAAGCTTAACATGTTACACTATAGTAATCTATACCTATTTCTATAGTAAGTAATGTTTTTGGCTATTTTTTCATCAATCAGGTGGGTCCCACCTATCAGTCAGATGCAACACACGTCCGCACATCCTTTATTTCAACAAATGACCTGCCCTCGACTTTCTTTGCTGTTCGTTTCCTCTCAAATTTCGAAAACGGTTCTTCGCTCAGAAACGGCATAACATGAATGGATCCGAATACCACAAGAGCACACACTTCTGGTCATTGCATTGATGATGATGGCAGACATCTCCCCATATATTCAAAACTCTGTCTACAATACTACAAATGTACTCTTAAGCAAGAAAAAGGCTAATATTAGTACTAGAGATATATAACCAATATTCTGCATTAAGCTAGCCAACAAAAGGTCCAGATTCCCTCATCTACACTGCAAGCTACACACACTTCTGGTCATTGCATTTGATGATGATGGCAGACATCTCCCCATGTTACTTCTGGTCATTGCATGTCTCCTTGAAAAGAGTGGCTACTGTATGAGCTTGGCAAACATATATTCATATGCTGTAAGATATATTGATGCAGAGAGAATACGAGGCTTCATGAAATAGTTAAAGTCACCATGCTTCATGAATGTAGTTGAATTCAATGTTGACAGATTTCATATAACGAGCAATGGAAAGCGAATGAATTTTGAAGTAAAAAACAACAATTCAGGTTAACAGAAAAGGACACAACGACTCCAACCAAACAGAACAAGGATATCTGAATGATTTTATTCTCATTCAGAAAAACCACATTGTCCCTTAGAGCAACCCCAACAGAAGTTGTAAATAAAAAGAAATAGGTAAAAAACGAAATTTTTCCATAAAATCGACTTCCAAAGGATGCGCTATCTTCTTCTCCCCGCTTTCTCGTACTCCTTCCCGTGGAAGGCGGTCGGCATCTTTGCCGTACCTACGCCGTTCGGCATCCGTGGAATCCCGTGCGCGCGTCGCCCCTCCTATGTATGAATTCCCGTTCCCGCACCGCGAATCGGCCTCCACAAAAGGCTTGTGCCACCCCGCCATCTCTAGACCTGCAGCCGCGATTTCTCTGCCTGTTGCCGCATGCACTCGTCGCTCGCCTTCGTCGTCTCCGTAGGATGCTAGCTGCCAGGGGGTGACCGTGGGTGCCGCTCACCGTCGCCGCTAGCACATCGTTGTGCACTATGTGCTGCGGCCTCTGGGTCCTCTGAACTTGCACTTGCCACCGGAGACGAGGCGGAGGGAGGGGACGCGCGTCCAGATCCCGCGCCAGTGCCGCGAGAGCATGCTCGTGCGCACGGCGTCCCTCATGTCAGGTAGCAGCTCTAGGACGCGCACCAGCACAGCAAGTCGTCGCCGAGGTCGTTGAGCAGGTCAACACCATCAGCCCTTCGCCGCAGCCGTTTCCACCGGCCGCACATGGCCATTGTGGCGTGGGGGCGCAGACTGTGGCGCAGTGGCTAGCATGCGGCAGCATGGGGTCCTGCGGTGGACCTTCTGCTCACATTGTGTATCTGCGCCATGCTGTCGTGACAGGGAGCGGGCGGAGGCGGGCGGCGGGAAGAAGGCTAGCAGGCCGGCAATGGTGCTCAGGCGGGCGGTAGGAAGAAGGCTAGCTGTTGACGCGCTTCTGGTCAACACACGAAAGCGCTAGATCGCACGGTCGTCGAATTCTCCTCGCCGGAGCTTCTGGACGTAGCCGGTCAGACCTCCTGTAGGGGCCGGTTAGACCGCATGTAACAGAGGCGCCGTGAAAGCTTACGATCACAACCTTATGAGGGATCCCGTCGGAGACTGTGAACCTAGGGTTGTTCTAAGGTTGGCAAGTCCACTTAGAACGTCCTAAAACGTCGTAGAGACGAAGATGGTAAGCAAAGGGGTTAGAAAAGTTAGGGATTTGAGAAAAAGTAGAATAAATGATTTGTACGATTGGGTAGAGGTCCTCAATCGGCCACGGCCCCTTATATTTATAGGGTGGAGAGGTCTTCCCCGCAAGGAAGTCCTTGTATAGAACTAAAAACGTGGAAAACTCCAATTCTACTCGGACTCGAGGACAGGCGGTCAGACTGCCTGGCACATTGCCAGATCAGCTACAAGGCCCACCCGGTCTAACCGCATATATAGGCGGTCTAGACCGGCTGTTCTAGCCTGATTGGCTTTAAGCCATTTTTTGCCATCAACATATGCCCCCTATTTTTTGGTAAAGCTTGGCTTACCACAAAACATTTATTCAGACTAAGGGCGACCCTCTATTGTCGGCCATTTTTTCTCTAAGGGTGATATCACATATCGGCCATATCCTTTCAAGCATGTTGACAAACACTTGGATAAGACTTCTTCAAGTACTTCCCATTGAGTGCTCTTGGTAACTGAAATCCTTGCAAAGTCTCCACCATATAAGAATTCCCAGAACAAACCTTCACAATACGATATGGTCCTTCCCAACTCGGCAACCATTTACCAAATTTGTTACTGTTCGTCCCTATAGGTAGAATAGTCTTCCAAACCAAATCATCAACTTGAAATGACTTAACTTTCATTATATTTTCGAGCCACTCTTCTTTTATCTTTCTCGATCTCC
This sequence comes from Digitaria exilis, assembly GCA_015342445.1. NCBI lineage: Eukaryota > Viridiplantae > Streptophyta > Magnoliopsida > Poales > Poaceae > Digitaria > Digitaria exilis. Next base: position 99,754 of record JACEFO010000654.1, read on the forward strand.
TCCAAGACCTCAAAACTCTTGTCGGTTACTTCATCAATATTATCCATCACCAAAGCACATTACGTGCTAGCATCAAGATCATTTTGCTTAGCCAATCTATAAGCAGTCAGATTCACCTCAACGGGCAAAACGGCCTCTTGACCATAGAGAAGCTCAAATGGAGTAACCCTGGTGGCATCATGTCTAGAAATTCGATGCGCCCATAAAGCTTCAGATAATACCTCATGCCACCGCTTAGGATGATCTTCAATCTTCTTCTTTATGAACTTGATTAAAATTTTGTTGCTAGACTTGGCTTGACCATTAGCTTGAGCATAATATGGAGATGACTTGAGCAATTTAATATCATAGGATTCAACAAACTCACGTACCTCCTTAGAAACAAACGACGTTCCTTGATCCGTCGTCAATGTTTGACGAATCCTAAATCTATGTATAATATGCTCAGTAATGGACTCAATCACCTGTCTATGTGTCATATTATTGAGGGGAAGCGCTTCAGTCTACTTGGTAAAATAATCAGTAGTCACAATCACAAAACAATAACACTTTGTGGCGGACCACTCTGAAATTATTCCAAGTTAAGTACCCACAGACCACTAATCAAGTAGTCAGGCACTTAATCCGGAATAAGCTGGAGCGCCATCGGATTATACCCGTTGAACCACGTACTTTCACGATCGAAACAACACGCGCGCCCACACGAAGGTGAGTTCCAGAAACTACAACATTCCACAAATTCAACTTACATAAATGGTCTCATCAAGTTATTACAAACCAAGTCTGAATTTCAAATAAAGTACGAGAGTTCAGTGCAGCGGAAATAAACTAACGAAGATACATAGCAACACCATAATGAAGCCGTCCATGGCGCTACTCCTCCCGATCCTCGGAAGAGGACGGAACCCACTCGACATGCCAGCCAGGTGGAACCTGGGCAGGCCAAGGGACGAAATTTACCGCCTCATCCAAAGTAGTACCTGAAATGAATAGCCACAAGCAAGGCTGAGTATACTAATACTCAGCAAGGCTTATCCGTCGGATGAAAGCTACATCACTGACTTCTAGACATGAGAGACTTTTGGCTGGTGGGTTTGTTTGCCAGAAAGGAACTAAGAGTTGATCCTTATTTTCATGATTTTAGCATCAAATTCTAATAGTGTTAACCATTCTAGAATAGCATCCTCTGTAAGCATACAAGTGGTGCAATACAATTTAGTACATACAACAAGTTCATCATTCTAATAGTTCCACTTGTTACTCAATGCAGCACAACGGTCAAGCAGTCTCATTAACCGCGAGAAGCGGACAGTTCGAACCGAATTTCACTACCTGGCCAGGGAAACCCAACACACATGGAAAATTCTTGCTATAAAAGGTACAAGCACTTCCCAACCTTTCCCATCAATCCACAATTCGGCGCCGGGTCCACTCCCTTAGGATAAAGGCTTACCACTTCACTCACGGCATCACACATATATCCACTTGTGTACGGCAAGGGAAACAAAACATTTTCAAGGAGAGATGGCTATCGGTCCTAACTGTATCAATCAGGTATCGGGCTTACTGATTCCCACAGGTCGGCATGTGCGTGGTATGTTCAAAAACTTGACACACAGAACCACACGTTTCGACCTTAATCCAATTATCATACACGGATAGGAGATCTACACATACCATCCCGCCCGTCCATCCTTATGATTCCAACATAAGTAAAGACAAGCAACTCCTATATCTCGCGAGTGACAGGAAATCACTCGACTTGTAACGGTCCTAAAGCATTGCTCTATCGACCCTATCACCCTAGACATAGGTACTAGAATTATGCAACTAGGGTATTCAAACAACTCCTTGAACGTAAATGCACAAGCATAAATAATTCATAGTTGCACAATTTAAGAGTTTGGTTATGCTCAGGGGCTTGCCTTCTTGAGCTACGCTGGGGTCAGACTCAGGGTCAATCACGATGACGTCGGCACCTCCTTCGGGAGCTTCTTCTTCGTTGGCGGGGACGAGAGTGTAGGTGCCGTCAGCGAGAGCGCCTTCTACATGAGATGTAATCTTTTTAAGAGTTGCTGCTGGTTTTAAGTCTAAAGGCTAAGGCACTTGAAGGCCATATTCACCTAGACATACTAGTGGTTTATTCTTTTCTTCACATAATTGGAGAAGGTGTGGGTGGTGTAAGTTTTATGCTTTTATGATGGTGATTGTGTACACATATAAAACAATTCAAACCATTATTTCTATGCTAGTGTTTAGTTCTAGAATTTTAAGCTTCACATGCACCATATTTGATTAATTATCAAACGTGATCTATTTCTATTATAAAACTCAATTCTACTCTAGTTCCTTCTCATTTTTGTTTCTCTGTTTTTGTTCATCCTTTTTTACCTACAAACTTTATGACAGCTATAGGAGTATAAGAGCTAGGGTCACTCCAAAAATTAGTTAAAACCGAGCTATACAGAATTTATTAAAAACAGTACAAGTTGCTGCTCAAAGAAACAAGATTAAACCATATAAAATCAAAACTACTTCCAAAACAGAAAATTTTTCTACCAGAGCTAGACATGAGTAAAAGAAAGGTTCTGGCCAAGTGGTAGCTAAAAATAGCACTTGGACAGTCCTCAAATATTTTCTACCCGAAAACCAACACCTATTTATTTTATAGCCTAGACAGAGTCTAAAATTAAGTTTAGCATTTTTCTGACATGTACCTACAAGTTTCTAGGCCTATGGAGAGAGATGGTGATTTTTAGGTGTATGGAATATTTTTAATAAATGCAGAAATGAGCTAGAACAGGAAACACTAAATAAATCATAACTGAAGTTGCAGAGCTGGCCAAGCTATCTGTCGGGACACCCGTGGAGTTCCCTGGTTCAAACATGTATAACTCCGAAAATTTGAACTAAACATTAAAAAGTGCAAACATAAAAGTTGGAGTTTGAAGTGGGACACAACTTCCTTTTTGGGGTGAACCTGAAATTATGAATGTTTCAAGCTCAAACAAGCCATACTTGAAAAGGTGTTCTGCATGGTTTTTAGAGTTTTTGAGGGGCTTAACTGAAAAATTTTAAAAAGTTCCCAACAGTAACTAGGCTTTATTTGTGATGACAAACAACTTTTAGTTTTGGAGATTTTCAAGTTTAGTAAGAAATTTTTGAGATCTCAGTCGGGTGTCGATTTAGCCTTATTGAAATTCAATTTCGAATTTAGGTCAACTTAAGTGTGCTAAACCATTGTTGCCCCCCCTTCATCCCTGTTTTTAGTGTATTTTTAAGGTTCTAAACATCAGGGATGTCACAGCCTACCCCCCTTAAAAGGAATCTCGCCCCGAGATTCGATTGTACTTAGTGATATGGTAGGAAAAAGATACCTTGGTTTTAGGAAGAATGTCAGGGAAGTTCTTTTTAAGGTAGTCTTCGGTTTCCCATGTGGCTTCATCCTCGGAGTGATGGATCCACTAAATTTTGTACATTTTAACTTCTCTTCTTTGTGTCTTTCTCTCCTTCTTATCGAGGATCTTGATAGGATGCTCCTCACAAGAAAGATCCGGCTCAACCGAGAGTTCTTCTTGCTCTACAACCTCGGTCGGAACACGAAGACACTTTTTAAGTTGGGAGACATGGAAGACGTTGTGCACGGTGGAGAGCTTCTCAGGAAGCCTCACACGGTACGCAATCGGTCCACATTGTTGAGTGATTTCATATGGGCCAACATTGCGAGGTGCAAGTTTCCCTTCCAATCCAAACCTTTGCACACCCTTGATCGGAGAGACCTTGAGATACACATGATCGCCGACTTTGAACTGAAGGGGCTTTCATCTTTGATCAAAGTAATTCTTTTGCCAAGATTGTGCGGTTCTTAAGTTCTCACGGATGATCCTAACCTTTTCTTCTGCTTCTTTTACAAGGTCAGGGCCGTATGTGTACCTCTCGCCTGCCTGAGACCAACACAACGGTGTCCGACATCTTCTACCATACAAAGCTTCGAAAGGTGCCATTTTTAGACTTGCTTGGTAGCTGTTGTTATAAGAGAATTCAGCCAGAGATAAACATTTCTCCCAATTTTTCCCATAATGGATAACACAAGCTCGAAGCATATCTTCAAGGATTTGATTTACCCTTTCCGTCTGCCCATTGGTTTGAGGGTGGTATGCTGAGCTACGGATCAGTTTTGTGCCTAGGGATAGTTGCAAATGTTCCCAAAAGCGTGCCACAAATTGAGTACCACGATCCAAAACTATCATCTTAGGTATCCCATGTAAACAAACGATCCGTTCCAAATAGATTTCAGCATATTTCATAGCGGTATAGGCTGTATTGACCGGAATAAAATGTGCGGTCTTTGTGAGGCGGTCCACAATTACCCAAATGGAGTCATGCCCCTGAGGGGTCCTGGGAAGTCCAACAATGAAATCCATGCTTATATCTTCCCACTTCCATGAGGGAATAGGTAGAGGTTGAAGAGTGCCCGCTACCTTCAAGTGGCTGGCCATTACCCGCTGACACGTGTCACATTCCGACACATATTTGGCAATCTCCCACTTCATCCTAGTCCACCAAAAGTTTTGTTTAAGGTCTTGATACATTTTGGTGCTACCGGGATGGATGGAAAATTTAGAAAGATGAGCTTCATCCATGATTTTCCTTTGGAGTTTGGCGTTCTTGGGCACCACTATGCGATGTCCAAACCACATCACTCCCTGCCCATCTAACCGGAAGCATTTATATTTTGCCTTTCCTTTCGCCAATTTTCTTTTGAGGATTTCAATCTTTGCATCATTTAATTGGGCCACAACAATCTGATCGTGCAATGTTGGTTCAACAGAGATATGGTTGAAACACCCGTGAGGAACAATATCCAAGTTGAGCTTTGCCATTTCATGGCACAAGGTGTCAGCATAGGACTCCACGGAAAGGCAGTGACAGCGAAGCCTTGCGGCTTAGTGCATCCGTAACCACATTAGCCTTCCCGGGGTGATAATGCACAGTAAGATCATAGTCCTTGGCCAACTCCAACCATCTTTACTGCCTCATATTCAAATGTGCCTGAGTGAAGACATATTTGAGGCTCTTGTGATCGGTGTATATATTGCATGGAACACCCATCAGCTAGTGCCTCCAAATCTTGAGAGCATAAATGACCGCTGCCAACTCAAGATCATGTGTAGGGTAATTTTGCTCATGCGGCTGAAGTGCTCGGGAAGCATAAGCAATGACCCGGTTCTCTTGCATAAGGACACAACCGAGTCCGGTGCCTGAAGCATCACAATAAATATCATAGGGTTTGGTGTTGTCGGGTTGAGCTAAGGCTGGGGCTGAAGTCAAATGTTCTCTCAAAGTGTGGAAAGCTTCATCACATTTGTCACTCCACTCAAATTTGACTCCCTTCTTTAAGAGTTCAGTCATGGGTTTAGCAATCCAAGAGAAATCTGGAATGAAGCGGCGATAGTAACTAGCTAGACCCAGAAAACTCCGAATCTCATGGACAGAGGTAGGTGGTTGCCAATCCATCACCTCTTGCACCTTAGTCGGATCCACGGATATACCATCCTTGGAAATGGTATGACCCAAGAATTTCACATTTTCTAGCCAGAATTCACATTTGGAGAACTTGGCATAGAGTTGATGGTCTCTTAACCTCTGAAGAACAATGCGAAGGTGTTCGACATGTTCTTCCTCATTCTTGGAATATATGAGAATATCATCAATAAAGACCACCACGAAGTTGTCAAGCTCGGACATGAAAACCAAATTCATGAGATACATGAAGTAGGTTGGGTCATTTGTGAGCCCAGAAGACATGACCAAGTATTCATATAGCCCATAGCGGGTAGGGAAGGCAGTCTTGGGAATGTCGCAAGGACGAATCTTTATTAATGATAGCCAGAGCGAAGATCAATATTGGAGAACACTCTGGCGCCAGCTAGTTGGTCAAAAAGGACATCAATGCAGGAAGGGGATACTTGTTTTTAATGGTCACCGCATTAAGAGGCTGGTAGTCAATACACAACCTCAAAGAATGATCCTTCTTCTTCACAAAAATAGCCGGACAACCCCATGGTGACCACTAGGTCGGATGAAACCCTTGTCTAGCAATTCTTGGAGTTGGATTTTTAATTCAGCCAATTCATTGGGTGGCATTCTATAGGGCCTTTTTGATATAGGTGTTGTGCCAGGTTGAAGTTCAATTACAAATTCAATGTCCCTGTCTGGCGGCATCCCAGGTAAGTCATCCAGAAAAACATCAGCATACTCACATACCACCGGAATGTCCTTTAGTTGTGTTTCTACCATGGTGTAAGCACAAGCGTTGGCGCATTTTTGGTGTGGCAAATAAAGTGCACTTGGCCCATGTGTAGGCGAGTTTATTTCCACATCCCTTTCGGCAACATCTAGTACAACCTTATGTTGAGTCATCCAATTTGCCCCCAAAACAATGTCAATCCCTTCCAACCCAAGCAGAATCAGATCAGTAGGGAAAACTTTACTACCCAGTTGTTGGATATGTATGCCCTAAAGCCAATTGGATTGGATCCACTAAAGGCCCAAAGGGATATTGATCCATGAGGGATTAGGGTTTCTATTGGGCCTATTAGATAGAAGCCCATTAGTACCCCTATATATACGTGGTAGGGGCTAGGGGTGTTATCAACCCTTTTGGCTGCCGCCGCCGCCCTCCACGCCCGCGCCTTCCGTTGCTCTCGCGGACCTAGCAGTCCAAACTATGACGCATCCTCCCCGTACGTGTGGATACCTTGGAGATGCTACGCTTGGAGCACAAGCACGAGCCAGACCAGACGGACGTTGCAACTGCACTGCCAGCCACATCAACGTGCTCTCCTACACCGAGACGGTTCCGCTGCATCCGCGCGTCTAGTGGTAACGATCTGTGATCTCCTACTCGCAAGGTTCCTGGGTTTACGCGGTAGATTAAAATTGTTTTTAGCTAGCGTAGCCTACCCGTTTCCCTACAGTGGTATCAGAGCCATCTTGCGTAGTTTTTGATCTAGGTCATGAGCATATAGAGATATGCTTAATTGTAGATGAATTTTGATCGGGTTCGTGATCTTGCTATGATGGTCGTGTAACGAATTACTCCTACCGGTCGGATATCCACCATCGGAGTTAAGTAATGCACGTAAACCCATTCATGGCTAGATGTAGATTAATGTGATTCGTCGAATCGAATCTAGGTCAAGTCTCAGGCGCATGTGATGCGTGGCGATAGTAGATTGGATCTACTACCGAGCCGAGAGAGATGCGAAAACATGCTGTTCGGTAAAACAGTCGTAACTTTTGCATACAAACTTGGATTGAGACGATTTTTATATGAAAATTCATCTACGGAAAATTTTAGATGTGGCAGTGACTGGGTTGCAGTTTCGACGAAATTAGATTTCCCAAATTCGACCGGGAAGGTGGAGTTTTCTGCGATTTAAGTTTGGACGTCGGATCGCCTAACTTGTTTTTGCAGGAATCATGTGATCGGTATGGCCCGTATGTGTATGTGATGCATGTATGTAACAAATTCATGTCCTGCGTGTCATGATTGGGGCAATACGGCTGGAGCCATATGTATTGTCAATTTAATGTAATGGCCTGCGTGCCAACATGTGATGATTCAAACGCGAATGTGTAATTTTATTTACTAGTATGCGTTAGATGGTTTTTGGAGGACTCATCACTAAAGGATGGCGCACATAGTTCATGGCGATGGAGATCCACATGATGAACATTCCAATGGCGATGGAGATCACCATGTGGTTGTGGGCCATACTGTGTCACTAATGCGATATTTTTATAGTTCATGTATGCGATGATACAAGTAGAATGATCCCTCAGCAATGTTTAAGCTTGTGTGCCCTCCCAAATCTTGCACCGTTATGTCTTGTACAAGTAGTGGTGGGTCTATGAAATTAGGGTGCCACTTGTTTTCCTTGACTAGATGGGTTCGTATTGAATACTTACTCGTATGAGGTTAAGAGTTAATTTGATTTACTTCATCATGGATACGTTGTCTTAGTATTTTGCATATATTTTGTTGTAGATCAATGGCACCAAATAGCACACCGTTTAGTTTGCGTTCGGTCCTTGAAAAGGACAAACTGAATGGGACTAACTATGCGGATTGGATCCGCAACCTGAGAATTGTTCTCAGGGCTGAGAAAAAAGGAAGAAGTTCTAGACACCCCATTACCCGATGAGCCTGATGCTGATGCACCTAGCAACGATAAGCTCGCTTACAAGGCAGCACGTGATCTTGATCTTGAAATGGGCTGCCTTATGCTTGCATGCATGGAACCCGAGCTACAAATGCAGTTCGACAACTATGTTGTCTATGATATGATCATAGCTCTTGAGGAAATGTTCCAGACTCAGACTAGGACTGAAAGGTTCAATGTCTCTAAGGCCTTTGTTGAGAGCAAGCTTGCAGAAGGTGCGGCCGTTGGAGCACATGTGATCAAAATGGTTGGTTACTCTCAGAGGTTGGAGAAGCTAGGCTTCCCACTTGGCCAAAAGTTGGCCACTGATTTCATTCTTGCATCCCTTCCACCCAGTTATGGGAACTTCATCTCGAATTACCATATGCATGGGGCGGAGAGGGGCTTGAATGAGTTGTGTGGTATGCTTAAGACGACAGAGGCTGACATTAAGAAAGGAGCTAGTGGCCATATGTTGGCGGTCCAAAACAAGCCCAACTTTAAGAAGAAGGGCAATTGGAAGAAAAAGGGAAAGGCTAAAGATGTGATCTCCAAGCCAATTCCTGCTCCTAAGCCTGGACCAGAACCAGACAAGCCGTGCTTCCACTGTCATGAACTTGGTCACTGGAAAAGAAACTGCAAGGCATACTTGGCTTCTTTGAAGAAGAAAGGAAGTAAGAGTACTTTCGGATCAGGTGCATTGCATGTTTATATTACATACATTTTCCTCGCTGATTCTTAGATCAATTCTTGGGTATTTGATACCGGATCGGTTGCTCATATTTGCAATTCGATGCAGGGAATGATAAGAAGTAGAAGCGTGGTACGAGGAGAGGTTGATTTCCGTGTGGGGAATAATGCAAGAGTTGCTGCATTGAGCGTCGGAACGATGCAACTTCACCTCCCGTCAGGATTTATTTTGGAGTTAAATAATTGTTATTTTGTTCCTAATTTAAGTCGAAACATTGTGTCTCCTTCATGTTTGATGAAGGATGGTTATACATTTGCGAGTGAAGACAATGGTTGTGTGATATCTAAGAATGGTATGTTTGTGGCTTTTGAATCCATTGTGAATGGGTTATTTATTATAAATCTTGATGATGCGCCTATCTGTAATGTATGTGCTAAAAGGCATCAGCCTAATGACTTAAGTCCTACCTATATGTGGCACTGTCGTTTGGGTCATATAAGCGAGAAACGCATGAAGAAGCTCCATTCTGATGGGCTCCTAACTTCGTTTGATTTTGAATCATACGAGACATGTGAAGCTTGTTTGCTAGGCAAGATGACCAAGGCGCCTTTCATAGGTTTTCCTGAGAGGGCATTAGACTTGTTGGAACTCATACATACTGATGTGTGCGGACCAATGAGCACGACAGCTAGAGGTGGCTTCCAATACTTCATAACTTTCATTGATGATTTTAGTAGATATGGCTATGTCTACTTAATGAAGCATAACTCGGAAACTTTTGAAAAGTTCAAGGAGTTCCAGAATGAAGTGGAAAATCAGTGTGGCAAGAAAATTAAGGCCTTACGATCAGATCGTGGAGGTGAATATTTGAGCCACGAGTTTAGTAGTCATCTAAAGAGTTGTGGAATTGTTCCAGAGCTTACGCCACCTGGAATGCCACAAAGAAATGGTGTATCCGAGCGACGTAATCGAACCTTACTGGACATGGTTAGATCTATGATGAGCCAGTCGGACCTACCGTTATCGTTTTGGAGATACGCTCTAGAAACAACAGCTTTCACACTTAATAGGGTACCGTCTAAGTCCGTAGTTAAGACACCATATGAGATATGGACTGGTAAGACTCCCAGTTTGTCTTTTCTGAAAATTTGGGGTTGCGAAGCTTACGTCAAGCGACTTATGTCTGATAAGTTAACACCCAAATCGGACAAGTGTGTTTTCGTGGGGTACCCGAAGGAAACTTTGGGGTATTATTTCTACAACCGAGAAGAGGGCAAAGTGTTTGTCGCTCGGAATGGTGTTTTCCTAGAGAAAGAGTTTCTCAAAAGTGAGAAAAGTAGAGAGAAGGTGTATCCTGAAGAAGTTCGAGATGAGCCAATGGGACAAGAATTGACAAGTGATGCTAATGTAGCAGAAGAAGTTGATATACCCGTGGCAGGAGAGACACCATCACAACCACGAAGGTCGGATAGGGCACGTTGCGCAACTAAAAGGATGAATATCCTAATTACGGCAGAGCACGACATATTGTTGTTGGACAATGATGAACCTATGACCTACACGGAAGCAATGATGGACCCAGATTCCGAGGTGGTAGAGTGCCATGAGATCCGAGATAGATTCCATGGGAGACAACCAAGTTTGGACCTTGGTTGATCCGCCTCAGGGTGTTAGACCCATAGAATGCAAGTGGATCTATAAGAAGAAGAAAGATATGGACGGAAATGTTCTCGTCTATAAAGCTCGACTTGTTGCAAAGGGTTTTCGACAAGTTCAAGGAGTTGACTACCATGAGACATTCTCACCGGTAGCGATGCTTAAATCTGTTTGGATCATTCTAGCAATAGCTGCGTATTTCGATTATGTGATATGGCAGATGGATGTCAAAACAACTTTTCTAAATGGGTATTTAGAAGAGGACGTGTATATGATACAACCTGAGGGTTTTGTCGATCCGACTAATGCTGGAAAGATATGCAAACTTCAAAAATCCATTTACGGGTTGAATCGAGCATCTCGGAGTTGGAATATTTGCTTTGATGAAGTGGTCAAAGGGTTTGGTTTTCGTCAAAATGAAAAAGATCATTGTGTTTAAAAGAAGGAAAGTGGGAGCGCTGTTGCTTTTCTGATCTTATATGTGGATGACATATTGTTGATTGGAAGTGACATTCCAATGCTGGAGTCCGTAAAGACTTCACTGAAAAATAGTTTTTCTATGAAGGAATTAGGGGAAGCAGCATATATTCTGGGCATAAGGATCTATAGAGATAGATCAAAGAGGCTTATAGGATTAAGCCAAGATACTTATATTGACACTATGCTAAAACGGTTTAGCATGGAACAGTCCAAGAAAGGGTTTGTTGCCTATGTCACATGGCGTACACCTTAGCAAGACTCAGTGTCCTTCGACGGCTGATGAGCGAGAGCGCATGAGTAAGGTCACATATGCTTCGGCAATTGGGTCTATCATGTACGCCATGATAGGTACTCGTCCAGATGTCTCATTTGCTCTTAGTGCTGCGAGCAGGTATCAGTCTGATCCAGGTGAGAGTCACTGGACACATGTGAAGGGCATTCTTAAGTACTTTAGAAGGACTAAAGACATGTTCTTAGTCTATGGAGGTGAGGAACAGCTCGTTGTAAAAGGTTACACCGATGCTAGCTTCCAAACTGATCCAGACGACTCAAAGTCTCAGTCAGGTTATGTGTTCACATTGTACGGTGGTGCTGTTAGCTGGAAGAGTTCTAAGCAGGAGACTGTGCCCGATTCTACAACAGAAGCCGAGTACATTGCGGCTTCTGAAGCTGCGAAGGAAGGTGTTTGGATGAGGGAGTTCCTCATTGAGCTTGGTGTGTTCCCTGGTGCTTCTAGCCCACTAGAGTTATTCTGTGACAATAGTGGGGCAATTGCACAGGCAAAGGAGCCAAGGAATCACCAGAAGAAAGACATGTACTGTGGAAGTTTCACCTTATTTGAGAGTTCGCTAAAAGGGGTGAGATTAAGATATGCAAAATACATACGGATTTGAACGTCGCTGATCCTTTGACAAAGGATCTCCCACGGCCTAAGCATGAGGCGCACACAAGAGCTATGGGTATTAGATATCTTCTAGAGTAGCTCTTATGCAAGTGGGAGACTGTTAGAAATATTCGTAGAGGTTGTCATAAGATGATGATATTTCTTTGTATCCATGATATGTTGATTGTTTAATGAATATCCATGAAAGGCAATTATGTGAATTGTTTGTGTAACTCTTACTTGTATGGTTATTCTAAAATTGTCCCTAGTCATGGTTGATGACCGTCACATTTAGTAGTTGATGACTATGTTTCACAAGTCATGGTCATGGAGATGTTAAACTAATAGTGTGGGCACATGTATGACATGTGGCTGGATTGACCCAACATGAGACTTTATAATATTGTTCTCTCTTTGCACAATTTATATGCTTTGTCCTTAGACCTGAGATTGTCGCTTGTTCTTAAGATGTGAATCGACTTACTTAGGGGCTATGAAACGTTATGCCGTAACTGGGTAGTTATAAAGGTAGTTTTCGGGTTTGTTGTGAAGCTTGCTGTGAGGCTTTGACAGTTAAGATGGGATTTGCCCCTCTCTGTAAGAGAGAGATACCTCTGGGCCCCTCGAGTGATCGGATCAAGAAATGCATGGCCGTCCAATGGTTAAAAGTTAACCAGTGAAAGGATCTGATTCACAGTATTGAGAAAGAGTGGTCAGCTTGGAGCTAGACTAAGTATCATGAGGCAATAGGAAGAGCTTGTACATATGTTGTGATGGTTCGTCCGATATGATCTTTACGTGCTTATAGGAGTTAGTACGTCTTGCTAGAGGCCGCTGCTAACTATTGGACCGAGTAGGAGTACTCGGGTCATGTCTATTCGCATGTGAACCCATAGGGTCACACACTTAAGAGGTTGGAATGTTGAAAGGCTTGCCTATATGATTGTCTTTAGTGCAAGTGGGAGACTGTTGGATATGTATGCCCTAAGGCCAATTGGATTGGATCCACTAAAGGCCCAAAGGGATATTGATCCATGAGGGATTAGGGTTTCTATTGGACCTATTAGATAGAAGCACATTAGTACCCCTATATATACGTGGCAGGGGCTAGGGGTGCTATCAACCCTTTTCGCCGCCGCTGCCGCCCTCCATGCCCGCGCCTTCCGTTGTTCTCGCGGACCTAGTAGTCCAGACTGTGACGCATCCTCCCCGTACGTCTGGATACCTTGGAGGTGCTACGCTTGAAGTACAAGGACGAGCCGGACCAGACGGACGTTGCAACTGCACTGCCGGCCACATCGACGCGCTCTCCTACACCGAGACGGTTCCGCTGCATCCGCGCGTCTAGTGGTAACGATTTGTGATCTCCTACTCGCAAGGTTCCTGGGTTTACGTGGTAGATTAAAATTGTTTTTAGCTAGCGTAGCCTACCCGTTTCCCTACACCAGCTTGATTGGTACTTTTCGAGTGACTTGGTTGGATGCTATTTTACCTCCCGTTGTTGATATCACATATGCTGATTTGGTGTGATATGTTTTTAACCCACATTTTGTATTAAACCTTGTGCTTATAAAACTATGTGTTGCACCCGAATCAAACAATATCACAGCAGGTTTATTGTGGATAGGAAAGATACCAGTCATGTCCGGTGCTCCCTCAGGTAGGTCAGCCAGGGTGGTGTAGTTGAGCCTTCCCTGCCTGACTTGGACTCGCTGTTGCTTGCCCTTGTTCTGCTGGTTCCCAGGACGCTGGTTCTGAGGCCTATTTTGTGGGCAGTCCTTGATGAAATGGCTGTTACTGCCACACTTGAAGCATTGGTAGCCACCACCAGGACGAAGCGGCTGTTCCACGTTTTGCCTTGGCGCCTGTTGCTGCTGCGGCGGTGGAGCGAAACGAGGTGCACCCTGCTGTGGTGGCCTGCCAACCCAACGCCCACCTTGAGGCACCCTGTGCTGTCCCTGTGGTGCCGCCGGGGGAACCAAGCGGAACCTCTGAGGTTGCCCACACGAAGGTCCAGCGGGAGCCTTCCTTTTCTTCTCGGCCTTATGAACCATGTTGGCATCTTCTTGGGCAATGGCAATGTTCACGAGTTCACCATATGTGGCAACTCGTGTAGTGGTCAGCTGGGCCTGGAGCTTGGTATTGAGGCCACGGCGAAACCTCTCCATCTTCTTGTCATCTGAGTTAGCATGATGACCCGCACAAGGACACAGACCATTGAAGGCCTGGGAGTACTGGAGCACAGTGCGGGTCCCCTGAGTCAGTGCCAGGAACTCATTTAGCTTCCTGTCAACCAGTCCAGCAGGAATGTGGTGGGCTTTGAAGGCAGTCTTGAATTCCTCCCACTCAATGACATGGTTCTCCTGCTGAAGAGCCAGGTAGTTCTCCCACCACAAGAGAGCTGTGCCACGGAGCTGCTGCGCTGCAAAGACCACCTTGCGGTTTGGAGTACAAGGTGTACCCAGGATGGAGAACTTGGATTCGATGGCCCGTATCCATGCATCAGCTTCCACAGGCTCCTCGGCTCTTGAGAACACCGGAGGATGGGTAGCCAAGAAGTCCTCGTACCGTGCCACTTGAGGTGGAGGGGTACGATGACCACCCTGCTGCTGCTGCATCTGCTGCTGCATCATCTGTTGCTGGTGCTGCAGATTACGGAGGATCTCCGTTTGGGTGGCATACAGCTGCTGCCACATCGAGGGTTGTTGCGGTGGCGGAGGTGGTGGTGGTTGTTACCCTTCCGGCCCCCGCTGGTTAGCGTTGGATCCTCTAGCATCGTGACTTCTGTGAGTGATAGCCATCTGCAGTAGGTACCTGTATTAGCCACAATCTATAAGCTTGCATAAATCAATGACAAGATAGAACGTGGCAATGTAACGAAGTTTACTGCATAAGATAACATATCAACAAGCAGTTTTGGAAGAAAAATCACATCTCCCAACAGGAGTCAAGTTAGATGCTTGAAATTTTCGTACTCCACAACTTTCGTGTTCGGGTCAGAACTAAATTCGAGATAGAACTAGGCCGAAAAATTTGAGTTTCAGTTCTCTGTTTTTGCTGTTTTTCAGGAGGCCAAGCTGTAGAGTTTTGGTTGTCATTTTTATTTCGCTTAACCAACGAGGTTGAATTTTGGTGAGTATTTTGTTTGATAAATTTCAGACAACTTTGTAGATCATGTCACAGCCCAGATGTGAAGGGAAAACATATTAATAACTAAAACAAGTGTAGCTGCAGAAAGTTTTCAGCACAACCATTACAACCTTTCTCAGGTTTTGGGGCTCACACACCCCATGTCAATGGCTTACATGTTCAAAATCTAAAAGGAAACTCAACTCCAACTAGCCTATTACATCATGAAACCAAAATTTAGGCTATGCGGAGGAGTAACTTGCTACCGAAGCTTCTAGAAGTCGTCTAGGTTGTTAGCTGTAGCCTGGCCGCCCATGGGAGACGGTGGTCCTTCAAGAGGCGGCATGTCATCCTCTGTGTCCATATCAGATTCAGGGACTTCCTCTCCCCCATTCTCTCCACCCTCATTGAGAAGGTGCTGAGCATCATGGGCAGTAAGCATGGCATTGGCATGTTCCAAGTCAGCCTGCACATCCTCTAGCTCATCCCTCACTTGAACTAGCTCGTTGTTGGCATTGTTGTGCTCTAATTGGAGGTCAGCCAACTGTCTCTCCAAGTCTGCAGTCATAGCACACCTGGTAGTCACCTCTATGGATAAGGAGATTCTCTCTACCCCAAGGTCACGAGCAGGAACAGACATGTCAATAGCAAGGTTAAGTGCTGCACTTTGAGACCATCCCAAAAGTGCCTGCAGCCAGTAATATGCCCTGATCCACCTCATCAAGAGTGCTGCTGCTGCAACGGGGTCCTCTGCCACCCTCAAAGGTGAGCTGAGATAGCGTCTCATCCAGTGAGCGTTGTCAGGCTGGACAGGTGGAAAAAGTCCAAGGAGCTGGTTCTCCACATGCTCCTGGTTTTGAGCACAGAAGGAGCTGATCCCATTGAGAGCAGCCATCTCACAAGTTGTCTCCACATGATGCCCATGAACTTCCACACTCCATGTTGGAGAGCTTGGACACGGTGGGTGGCGGTGCATCACCAAACGCACTCTGCATCGTGTCACACCACGGTCACGGAGGATGGTTCTCTCATATTAAGGCGGGTTGGGGTAGTCAAGCGCCTCCAACACAGACCATAAGATGCTGGGGAACCCCTCCTGTTGACGCACTTTTTGGTCAACACACGAAAGCGCTAGATCGCGCGGTCGTCGAACTCTCCTCGCTGGAGCTCCTGAGAGCAGCCGGTTAGACCGCCTGTATGGGCCGGTCAGACCGCCTGTAACAGAGGCGCCACGAAAGCCTACGATCACAACCTCGGGAGGGACCCCGTCGGAGACTGCGAACCTAGGGTTGTTCTAAGGTCGGCAAGGCCACTTAGAACGTCCTAAAACGTCGCGGAGATGAAGAAGGAAAGCAAAAGGGTTGGAAAAGCTAGGGTTTGGAGATAAAATGTAAGACAATGATTTGTACGATTGGGTAGAGGTCCTCAATCAGCCACGACACTTTAAATTTATAGGGTGGGGAGGTCTTGCCCCGTAAGGAAGTCCTTGTACAGATCTAAAAACATGTAAAAACCTGATTCTAGTCGGAATCGGGGACAGGCGGTCAGACCGCCTGTGACAGGCGGTTAGACCGCCTGGCACATTGCCAGATCGGCTACAGGGCCCAGCCGGTCTAACCGCTTGTACAGGCGGTCTAGACCGGCTGTCCCAGCCTGATCGGCTTTATGCCATTTTTGGTCGTCAACATATGCCCCCCTGTTTTTCGGTAAAACTTTGTTTACCACAAAACACTTAGTCAGACTAAGGGCGACCCTCTATTGTCGGCCATTTTTTCCCTAAGGGCGATATCACATATCGGCCATATCTTTTCAAGCATGTTGCCAAACACTTGGATGATATCTCTTCAAGTACTTCCCATTGAGTGCCCTTGGCAACTGAAATCCTTGCAAAGTCTCCACCATATAGGAATTCCCAGAACAAACCTTGACAATACGATATGGTCCTTCCCAATTCGGCGACCATTTACCAAATTTGTTGCTCTTTGTTCCTATAGGTAAAATAGTCTTCCACACTAAATCACCAACTTGAAAGGATTTGAGTTTTACCTTCTTGTTATATGCTCGAGCTACTCTTCTTTTATCCTTTTCAATCTCCTCCAAGGCCTCCAAACGCTTGTCGGTCACAGCATCAATATTATCCATCATCAAAGCACAATATGTGCTAGCATCAAGATCATTTTGCTTAGCCAATCTATAAGCAGCCAGATTTACCTCAACGAGCAAAACGGCCTCTTGACCATAGATGAGCTCAAATGGAGTAACCTTAGTAGCACCATGTCTAGAAATATGATGCGTCCATAATGCTTCAGATATACCTCGTGCCACCGCTTAGGATGATCTTCAATCTTCTTCTTTATGAGCTTGATCAAAATCTTATTGCTAGACTCGGCTTGACCATTGGCTTGAGCATAATATGGAGATGAATTGAGCAATTTAATCCATAGGATCCAACAAACTCACGTACCTCTTTAGAAATAAACGACATCCCTTGATCTATCGTCAATGTTTGAGGAATCCCAAATCTATGAATAATATGCTCAGTAATAAACTCAATCACCTCTCTATGTGTCATGTTCTTGAGGGGAATTGCTTCAGTCCACTAGGTAAAATAATCAGTAGCCACAATCACAAAACAATGACCCTTGGATGAAGGAGGATGAATCTTACCAACAAAATCTAAACCCCATCCTCTAAAAGGCCATGATTAATGATCGGATGCATCAACGCAGCAGGTGCAATCTGAATATCCCCAAACCTTTGACACTCTTCACATCCTTTGTGGTAACGAAAACAATCGGCTATCATTGTAGGCCAATAAAAGCAAGCCCACCTAAGAAGCCACTTCATCATTCGAGCCAATTGATGTGTACCACAAATTCCTTCATGAACCTCTGCCATAGTCAATCTAGCTTGATCAGGATCTAAACATTTCAAATGCAATCCATCCATGGTCCGACAATATAGTTGACCATCAATCAAAGTAAACTTGAAAGCCCATCGTCGGACTTTTCGATCCACTGACCTGCTAGTATCCTGTAATACTTCACCAGAGGCTCCCTCCACACCAGCATCAGCCACAGTAGATTGAAAATCATTATCAGCCGAATCAGTGTTTTCAGAGGTGCAGGCGGTCAGATCGCCTGTATTGGCGGTTACGCCGGCCGCGCTGGTCAGACCGGCTGTAACAGGTGGTCAAACCACCTGTTCCAGAGCAGAAACGTCGGCTTCAAGAAACATCGTCCTCTTTTCATGAAAATTTCTTTTCTGAACATTATGGCCTGATGCTTGCTGCGCCAACGCATTAGCTCTAGGATTCTCTTCTCTTGGTACATGATAAATAACAAATTCATCAAAGCAAGATATAATATCTAAACACATATCAAGATAAGCATTCAAAAATCCATCTAAGCATTGACAAACTTTAGATACTTGCTGAACTACCAAAAGAGAATCACCATATGCTTCCACATGTTTTACTCCCATGTCATGTAACATCTCCAACCCGAATAACAAAGCTTCATATTCAGTTTGGTTATTAGTGCACTTATGATCTAATCGGTAAAGAGCCTAAAAAACAACACCGTTTGGTGAAATAAGAATAACACCAACTCCACAACCACTTTTACAAACTGATCCATCAAAATGCAATTTCCATGGGGTAAAAGTAATATAGCCAACATTTAAATCAAGATGTTCACTAATCCTATGTTCGACAATAAAATCGACAACGATTTGTCCTTTCATAGATTTCAATGGTTCAAAAACTAAATCATATTCTATTAAAGCATAAGCCCATTTGCCGATTCTACCACTCAATATAGGTCTATGCAACATTATTTAATTATGTCGGCTTGACTGGCAACTATGCAAGTATTTAGTAACAAATAATGCCTCAACTTTGTACAAGCATTATATAAAGACAAGCATAACTTTTTAATAAAAGTATACCTTGTTTCGGCGTCCAATAATCTTCTACTTGCATATGCAATAATATATTCCTTCCCTTCCGTCTCTTGGATCAAAACAGCTCCAATAACACTTTCTTCGGCCACAATACATATTTTGAAAGGAACCCCTCTCCTAGGTGCCCGAAGAACCGGTGGCGCAGATAAATAATGCTTTATCTCATCAAACACCTCTTGCTGTTTTGCCCCCCAAGTAAATTCAGCATCATCTTTCAACCGAATCAAAGGGGTGTTGACACCAGATTTTGACAGGTCACATCGGTGCCAAATGAAACAGAGATTGTAAATCGGAATCGGAGTCCGGGGAGGGGAGAATGGTTTGAATCGGAATCGGAATCTGATGAAAGTTGTCAGGATCGGAGAAAAGGAAAGGAGGCTGATGACGTGGAGGAGTCCTTGGCGTAAAGAGCTACCAGGCTACGTTTATAGAAGGACCGAAATAAAGAGTCGGTTGTTTTCACAAAGTTCGAGTCGTAGACGGTTGTAAAAGGGTCTTTTCTTTTGTGCCAAGTAAGTTTGTCGTAAACGTTTAGGAGTCGTAGTTATTGGAGTATAAATATTGACCCTGGGTAGTCAAGGAAGTCTGTACACACCAACATCAAACAAACCTTTACAATTTTCGCATCTTTCATACGTTGTCGACGACTTCGTATTTTTCTTTTCACGAGCTCTTCTAGGCACGTCGAGGGTGATCAGATCTCAAGGCTTGCCTGTAAGTCCCGTATTACTGAGTAAGATCCAAGCTTTAGCAACCGGCGTATCGCTGTTGCTTCAGCTGGGATTATTCGACAGTTATCGAGTAAATATCTAAGCTTTAGTATCTGGCGCATCGCTGTTACTTCGTTTAGATTTTATTCAACCCTTATGCAGCTTAGAATAAGTTTTGATCGGCTGTTATCTATACTTAATTATCGAATCTGGTATAGACATTTAGATCTATTCTAAGTGTTGCTCTACTTAGCTTGCTAGGTTACGTTTTAGTAATCTTACTCTGCTTCGCATCGGAATCGGCTGATGTAGCCGTTTCTTTATTGAGATCGGAATTCACTGTCGATCTTGTCTTCATTGCTAGATCGGAAATCCAGCCGATTTCACCGTGTTACTAACGTCCGATTTTCCTTGTCAATCAACAGGTCAGATTGACTGGCACGCCCTGCATCATTGGTCACAGCCGATTTCGTGTGCTAGTACGTGAAGGTTTTTCCCGATTTTTGCGTCAACACACTTTTGGCACGCCTGGTGGGACAAGACAATTTCAATCATGTCAAAGAAGGATAATCGCTTTGAGATCGGGACCCAGAATGTCATTGACACTACTAAGGATGATCTCAATGATGAACATAAGGCTGAGGTGGCAAGAGCAGTTGAAGAGTTTGAACTTTTATGGTTAAAGTCATTCAGTACCACCAAAAGAGGACAAGCTATCTAGAAGACTGACTTTCCATTACCTCGTGAAGTCAAAATAGCTGAAACATCTAGAAAGCTACATGATATGGTCAATCATGCAGTCCATCATGCCTTTGTGAATCAAGCTAAAGTTTTGGGCAATGAATTCCATAATCAAATGGTTCGCACATTGCGTGAGGCAATCTTCAATATAGAGGTCCAGCATATCAACAATTTCCTCTGATTGAAGTTGATATTTCAGCAAGAGATACTGTGGCAGGGGCTGCAAAGACTGCATTTTCTCAGGAGTTCACCGATACATCGGCAGATCAGCCGATCGGACAGATGCAATCGGCACCAGGGCCGATCATGCAAGGAGGGTTTGCAACAACAGCATCATTTACTGTGCCTCAAATTCAGATCCCACCAAACAGTTCAGCAGTCTTCACCTCATCATCGCCGATAACATCGGTGCCAAAGGGAACTGATTATTTCAAAGGATATGATCCCAGCACTGGACTTGGGATGCCTCCTGAATATATGGTGACATCTCCTAAATCGGTTCAAAAGACTCAACCTGAGGAACCAAAGATGATTTGGGTACCGCATGCTGATGGAATAAATTGGTCTCTGATCGATGAAAAGGGGAATGTACGCCAAATATGGTCTGCATAGCCAGAATCAGCAAAAATACCTAACAGGTCTATGCCGATTCAGTCAGAGACACATGGTAATACCACGACAGCTATGGAGGTTTATCATAATACTCAACCTCAGAGTCAGGGCCAGATAATCAACCAGAATACATCTTCAGTGCAAATCCGTGAAATTGGTCAACCAGAACCAGCCAGGCAGAAAGGATCGGCACCTCAGGGATATGCAAGGCCGATTCAGTCAAATCAAGAGATAGAAAGAGTACCTCAACCAGTTCAGAGGATAGCACAAGGGGCAAATCAAGTGAATTGGGCAGCTCAAATTGCTGATATAATGCAAAATTAGTTTGAATTGAAGCCTAAGACTCAACATGTGATGTACAGAACCCCCTATCCACCTGCTTATGATTCGCTACCTTATCCTCATCACTACAAGATCCCTGATTTCACCAAGTTTTCTGGCAATGATGATACTTCTACAATAGAGCATGTCAACAGATTCTTGGTACAATGTGGAGAAGCTGCAGCAACCGATGCATTGAGGGTCTGGTTATTTGCAAGTTCTCTATCTGGACCAGCTTTTTCATGGTTTATGACTTTACCAGCAAACTCTATTATTTACTGATCAGACCTGGAGAAGCAATTCCATCAATATTTCTTTGTTGGTGTTCAAGAGAAGACTCTTACTGATTTAACAGGCTTGAAGCAAAGTAATGATGAGTCGGTAGCAAATTTCACTCAGAGAGTCAGGGAGACAAAAAATAGATGTTATGGATTAAACCTGACACATGTCCAATTGGCACAGTTAGCATTTGATGGTTTACTTCCTTACTTCAAAGAGAAATATGACTCTCAAGAATTTGAAAGCTTGAACCACATTGTGTAGAGAATGTCAAAGCATGAGAATCGGATTTATGAAAGGAGTGACCTTATCATAAGAAGGTGAATTACATTGATTACAGTTCTGATTCAGAGTCCGATTCTGATGAAGATAAAGAAATCAGCCTAGCAGAGTGGGTTAAAAATAAGAAGCCGATTTCTTGTCCTTTTGGTAAGAAAGAACCAGAAAGATTTGGTTTTGATGTTACCAAGGCCGATAAGATTTTCGATCTGCTGCTTAAAGAAGGAATGATCAAACTTTCGGCCAATCACAATGTTCCATCTGCAGAAGAGCTCAAGAGGATGGTGTATTGCAAGTGGCACAATGCTACATCTCATAACACTAATGATTGCAAGGTATTCAGAAACCAAATCCAATCGGCAATTGAGCAAGGATGGTTGCATTTTGAGATCCCTTCTAAACCAGTCAAGTCGATGAAGATTGATGGACATCCTTTCCCAGTGAATATGGTAGAGCCAGCTAAAGGGAACGCTCTGCAAACTAAACTCCTAACATCGAAATCTGCAAAGGAAAAAGGGGTTGTTCATCCTAGAGTGCAAATATCTGCCTCCGATTTGAAGGATAAAAAACAGTGGGAAAAGGATGATTATCCCAGAAATTCTCAGAGGCGTGTGACATCTCAAGGATTGATCAAGAAATATCAGCATCAGCAAGAGAGATCAAGACAGCAAGAGGAAAGGATGTATCGGCATAAAGATCATTGAATATGTCCTTTTTTCATTTATTGCTGGGAAGAAGGGATCAAGTTACTATCTCCATATGATTGCCCAGAGTGCAATGGGAGCTAAGGAGAAGATAAATCATTCAAAAGGCCCAAATTTGAAGATAGGGAGCGTCGGCCGATTATTCGGGACAGGGATGAAGAATATCGGCGTACTCTAGTTCATGAGAGAATCGGAGGTAGGCAGAGTGTGTATGATCGGCTGGGGAACAAACCAATTATGAGTAGAGAACTGGAAGAGCGCGCTAATAATTTGGTTTTTGATGAAGAGCCTTTGCCAAATCGGGATCGGAACATTCATCGCGAAGCTAAAATACCTCAGCCAAGGTGGTGCCCGGAAGGGGTCACGAAATCACAGAAAAGGAGATTACAGAGGCTCCGATTTGATGAAATTCAAGAGGAGAAATCACGTTAGCTTTTGAAGAGTAAGAAGGTGTCATCTAAAGTATGGCGTCCTAAGCAACGTGACCATGGTGATTCTGCGAAGGGAATTCATGGCATCGGCCAGTAATGAAGAAGGTTCTGAAATTGAAGAAGCATTGTCTCAACTAAATTTAGAACCAATGCAAGCAAGCTTCGAGAAACCAGAGGAGAAGGAACGTGTTCATCTGAAGCCTTTGTTTCTGAAGAGACATATTGATGGTAAGCCAATGACCAAGATGATGGTTGATGGAGGAGCGGCCGGTAATCTGATGACTTATGCCGTTTTTTGTAAAATCGACAAAAGTGAAGGTGATTTGATCAAAACAGACATGATGTTGAAAGATTATGAGGGAAAGATTTCTCCAGCTCGGGGGGCATTATGTGTTGATTTGACTATCGGAAGCAAAACCTTACCTACTACTTTCTTCATAGTCAATGGCAAAGGATCATACAACTTGTTGCTGGGAAGAGATTGGATCCATGCCAATTGTTGCATTCCATCAACCATGCATCAGTGTTTGGTTCAATGGATTGAGGATACAGTGGAAGTTGTCAAAGCAAACACATCATACATCATAGCTATTGCAGAAGCACAACCACAGAGTTATGAACAAGTGATGTCCATATCGGGAAAAGCTCCGGACACTGAATTCCTCAGAGTAGCCAATTTCGGTCTACAGCCGATCCAAGCAGTCGGCTCAGAAGAATCGTCCTGATGGATGAATTTCTTCAAGAAGATGAAGGGAAGTTAGGATATGGCTTCACATCGGCCGATGTATTAGAAAAAATAGATTTAGGAGATGGTGATAAACCAAGGCCGACGGTTATTAGTGCAAAATTAGATCCTAAATACAAAAAAGAATTGATTTCCTTATTAAGAGAATTTAAGGATTGCTTTGCTTGGGAGTATTATGAAATGCCTGGTCTAGACCGATCCATTGTTGAACATCGGTTGTCTATAAAACGAGGATATAGGCCACATCAGCAAGATCCTCGACGATGTAATCCTAAGATTTTACCTGATAAAGGCCGAAATTACTAAGTTGATTGAAGCGAAATTCATTAGGCAATGCCGATATGTTGAATGGATTTCTAATGTAGTTCCTGTGTATAAAAAGAATGGGAAATTACGTGTTTGCATTGATTTCAGGAATCTTAATAAGGAAACACCGATGGATGGATATCCGATGCCCATTGCCGATTTATTGTTTGATGCTGCGGCAGGACACAAAGTCATAAGTTTCATGGATGGTAATGCTGGTTATAATCAGATTTTATGGCTGAAGAAGATATTCATAAAACTGGTTTTCGTTGTCCTGGGCATGTTGGTTTATATGAGTGGGTAGTCATAACTTTTTGTTTGAAAAATGCTGGAGCTACCTATCAACGTGCTATGAATTATATTTTCCATGAGCTTATTGGTAAGATTCTTGAAATTTATATTGATGATGTGGTGGTTAAATCGGAAAGCTACAAACAACATTTAGCCGATTTACGCAAGATTCTGGAATGTACAAGAAAACATGGTTTGAAGATGAATCCGATGAAGTGTGCATTTGGTGTTTTTGCTGTTCAATTTCTAGGGTTTATGGTTCATGAAAGGGGAATTGAGATCAGTCAAACTTTGATAAGCTCCATCAATAAAATTGTTGCTCCAGAAGACAAGACCAAGCTTCAATCATTAATCGGCAAGATTAATTTTATTAGAAAATTTATTTCTAATCTCTCTGGTAAGATCAAGCCGTTTACACCCTTGTTGAAACTGAAGGCCGATCAGGAGTTTGTTTGGGGAAAAGAGCAGGAAGAAGCTTTAGAAATAATCAAGAAGTATTTGGTGTCTCCTCCTGTTTTAGTTCCTCCTCAGAAAGACAAGCCGTTCAAATTATATTTATCGGCTTATGATTCTTCTATTGGATCGGCCCTTATTCAAGAATTTGAAGGAAAAGAGCGTGTTATTTATTTTGTGAGTAGAAGGCTTTTGGATGCAGAGACAAGGTATTCTCCGGTTGAAAAATTATGCTTATGTCTATACTTTTCCTGCACTAAGCTCATACATTATCTGCTATCGGCTGAATGCATCGTTGTTAGCAAAGATGATGTTATAAAGTATATGCTGTCATTGCCGATTTTGAATGGTAGAATCGAAAAGTGGATTTTAGCCTTATCAGAGTTTAATTTACGCTTTGAATCATTGAAGGCAGTCAAAGGGCAGATACTTGCCGATTTTGTCACTCATCATTGTGGTCCAGAGATTCATTTGGTGGAACTTGCCCCATGGATTTTGTTTTTTGATGGATCTTCTTGTGGAGTTGGTTCTGGAATCGGAATTGTGTTGATCTCGCCTCGGGAGGCAAGCTTTGAGTTCTCTTTTCCGATTGAGAAGGAAGCCACCAATAATCAAGCAGAATATCGGCTGTTCTTAAAGGTATCAAGCTACACAAAGAAATCAAGACCGATGCAATTGAAATATATGGAGATTCCATGTTGGTGGTGAAACAATTGATGGGTGAGTATGAATGCAATGATGATATTTTGAAGATATATCATAATGAATGCCTCCAGCTGTTAACAGAGTTCAGGCTTGTTAAAAATCGAGCATATTCCAAAATGTCATAATGAAGAGGCTAACCGATTAACTCAAGGAGCATCTGGTTATCATCCGTCAGGGAAGTTTCGAGTCTGGTGTTGGAAGACACCGATTGGAGGAAAAAAATTTATGAGTATTTGAAAGATCCATCGAAAAAAGTTGAAAGAAAGATAAGGATTCAGGCAGTAAAATATGTTACTCTTGAAGATGATCTCTATTATCGGACGATTGATGGAGGTTTGCTTAAATGTATCGGATCAGAAGAAGCTACGGTACTAATTGGAGAAATCCATGAAGGAGTATGTGGAGCACATCAATCGGCCTTCAAGATGAAGTGGATGATCAGAAGGAATGGATACTTTTGGCCCACGATTCTTGAAGATTGTTTTAAATATTATAAGGGGTGTCAGGATTGTCAGCGATTTGGAAACGTTCAGAGGGCTCCTGCATCTGCTATGAATCCAATTTTAAAGCCTTGGCCTTTCCGAGGATGGGGAATTGATTTAATCGGTCAGATTAATCCTGCATCAAGCAAATGACATAAGTTCGTATTAGTAGCAACCGATTATTTTCTAAGTGGGTTGAAGCAATTCCTTTAAAGATTGTATCATCGGCTAATATGATAGACTTTGTTACGGAACATATTGTCTATCGGTTTGGTATTCCTCAAACAATTACAACCGATCAGGGAACTATGTTTACTTCAGGGGAATTTGGAGAGTTTGCTGCAAGCATGGGGATTCAAATATTGAATTCCTCTCCTTATTACGCTCAAGCTAACGGTCAAGCAGAAGCATTCAACAAAAGTGTGATCAAGTTAATAAAGAGAAAGATCGATGAAATTCCCAAAAGATGGCATACTATGTTGCATGAAGCATTATGGTCATATCGGATGGCTTGTCATGGTGCGATTAAAATGTCACCTTATCAGTTGGTTTATGGACACGAAGCTGTGTTGCCCTGGGAATTGAAAATCGGCTCTAGACGTGTTGAGTTTCAAAATAAGTTGACAGCCGATGAATATTCCATTATTATGAAAGATAAGTTGGAAGATTTGATTCAATATCGTTTGAAGGCTCTTGAGAATTTAGAGGCTAATAAGGAGTGCGTTGCTAGATGGTATAACAAGAAGGTTAAGGTCAAAGAATTTTCTCAAGGAGAATTGGTGTGGAAATTGATTTTGCCGATCGGATCTATAGATTCTAAATTCGGTAAATGGTCTCCAACTTGGGAAGGCCCATATCGAATAAATCAATGTGCTCCAGGCAATGCGTACATTTTGGAAACATTATAAGGAGAGGAATTTCCTTGGGCTTTGAATGGAAAATACTGAAAAAGTATTACCCCAGTATTTGGGTTGATGCATAAGCCGATTTTCATTAAGAAATCGGAAGTGATCATAGCCGATACAAAGTGTCGCCTTTAGCAGAAAAATAGTAAAATAGTACATTCCTTGACGAATCGGAGATTGCATTGCAAATCCAGGAATTCATGGCCAATACATTACGCATCGCCCTTAGAGCAAAAAATATGAAAAATTACAAGGGTGTCACGGGTTTCTAAAGAAGAGTTTTTTACAACGACCCAAGGAAATCTTGGATCGCTTCAATCGCACGCAGGTGAATAGACATCGGAAATGGCTTTCCGATCGTCATCGGCCGAACCCTCAATCGGCTTCAAGTTTCTGTCAAGATGATCAACCTTTTGCATAAGAACCTGCTTGTTTTGTTCAAAGGTTGTCAGGGAACCAGAGATTTGCAACAAATTGGCCTCTACAGTTTCAAGCTCTGCATTGATCTGGGCTATTGTTTGCATATGAGCTTCACGCCTGGATTTCAAATCGGATTTGGTCTTCTCTAGGATTTCCTGAGTTTGCCTCAAGTTTCCGATTTGGGTTTCTATGCCTTCAATATCCGATTTGATTTGCTCCTGGTCCTTGGAGGATTTCACAAATTCAGCTCGATCGGATAATCTCTTTTGAGCCTTTACCGCCTGGAAATAGTTGAACTCTATGAAAGCAGCTGAGAAAAGAGCTTCTTCAACTGATTCTGGTATTTGGCCTTTTATGTTTTTGAAAACTGATCGGACAGCACAAGTTGTCCGATTTCAGTGTTCAAAAGACTTAGCATTTCTTCAAGATAAATCCTATTCATATCAGAGTTTGGAGCCAATTCTGCTGTGGAGGGACTGGCATGTTCTGCTGCAAGGGCACTGGGAGTCGGAGAATCTTGTGCCTGAAAAGGGATAGCAAAAATCGGATGTCAGTTTCTCCTAATTTAAAGGAAAATGAAAAAAAGAAGGTGTTACCTGTTTCAAGTTGATTTCATCGAATTGGGATGGCTGAGATATCGGGAGGCCGATTGAGGTTCCGATGGAGGCAATTGCCGTTCGCTCTGGTACAAAAGTTCAGATGTTAGGAGCAAGATGAATCAACTTTGGCGAATGATGAAAACATAATGATCACTCTTACGATAGGCTCTTGGGCTGATTCTGAAGTTTGGATTGCCGGTTCTTGTTGAGCAGCAGTCGGTGGAGGAATCGGCAATGAAGGAGAAGCTGGAACAGTTCTCGACAGATCCGATTGCTCGAGGGTCATGACCTGAGAAGGTGCCTATATATACATGAAATTAGCTCAAGAAGTATGATGTAGGCATCGACTACACTTCGAGTACGACGATAGCAGACACGACGCCAGAAGATCAGGCGCCTCTGGTCCAGGCGCCTCCTCCTCTAGTGCCAGAGGCCCAGGACCTCCTTCCACTTGGGCCGATTACGCGGGCTCGCGCCAGAGAGTTGAACTAAATCATGGTACTAAAGAATGAAGGCCCAGGAGAATAGATGACCAGCCCACTTGGAGGCCCGTGGTTGCGGCGGCCCAGTTAGTGGCGCCTAGGGTTTTCCAACCCTAGGGCACCCCCTTCTATAGCCGTCAGGGGCTGCGTCCCCTCTATTTAGTTAGACTACTGTTTTCATTTGTAACCTGAGTTTTGTTTTACGATTAGCCTCTGCTAAACGGATCACGCGCAAACACGCGCTGACTTCTTGTTTGTTTTTCAATTGCAAACAGGGATCGATCTTCGTGATCAGGCCGACCTTGCATCCGCAAGTTCGGTAACCACAGGGAGTTGGTTCAGCGATTGCATTGGCGCCTCGAGTTCGCTCGTCGTAGTCGGATCGTGAGGGTCTACTTCCGCTCAAGTCGAAATTCCCTCCACTCACCGAAAGATCGGGCACTCCGCCTCTATCAAGTGGTATCAGGATTCCAGGTTGATCGGTGAGTTTATCGAGTGTTTTCACTCTCCTATCGTCCACAAAACCATATACATATTCAGGTTTAGACCTTTATCCCAGCAACTTTTGAGCCGCGCACTTTCATTCGATAATTTGTGTTGTTGAATTTGTGTGCTTCACGTGTTCATTTTGTTGCTGTTCAGAGTTATCTCGTACGCCGCCATCGCCGTTTCGCCACCAGTCCACCGCCATCGCTGTCGCGCCGCCACCATCAAACCCTAGTTCCCCTGCGCAACAGCCGATCGACACCCCAATTCGTACACCCCCCACCAGATCCACCGAGCCTTCCATATAGCAAACCCCCACCAGTCCCAACGCACAACCCACCAGGCACCCCCACCCCACCAGATTTCACCACTACGTCCGCCATCGAGTTGTGCCGCCGAAAGCCTGACTGGAGGTACCTTCGGTAAAACGGGCATAACTTTTCGCTCGTCACTCCATTTCGGCTCAGATTTTTACAGCAGATTCCCAACTCCAGAGGTCGGTTTGGTTTCTCAAAAAATTCAAAAAAAATCGGGAGCATAATTAAAAAAATTGATAACTGTGTTTGGACCTTTTCCGACAAACACGTTTGATTTTCTGTAGACCACATCTGATCTCTGTTTCAGTTGAAACTTGTTGTGGTTCCTATTCTGGTGCTCCTAGTTGTGAGAAAATATCAAAAAACTAGAAAAAAAAAGAAAATCCAAATGAACTGTGATTCCTACTAGTGCCTTTTCGGGGAAATCTGCTGTACTATTTACGACACTGCCATTGTGCTAGTTTCACCATCGTGCCTTGCAGCCACGCTTACCCCCATTCGTGATATTTTGTTCAGCAACAAGTCATACCGTGTTAGCACAATAATTCAACTTTGCATTACTGTTTTGATTGTGCTTGTGGCGGACCACTCCGAAATTATTCCAAGTTAAGTACCCTCAGACCACTAACCACGTAGTCAGGCACTTAATCCGGAATAAGCTGGAGCGCCGTCGGATTAAACCCGATTAAACCACGTACTTAACTAGATCGTAACAGCAGCAGGCCCACACGAAGGTGAGTTCAAGAGATTACAACATTCCACAGATTAAATTACAAACATAGGGTACAAAGTTATTACAGACTGAGTTCAAATTAAAATCAGAGTACACAAGTTTTTGCAGCGGAAATTAAAAGTTCAACAACTGAAATTTAGAAGTTCATTGCAGCGGAAGTAAATAAACTAACGACGAAACAAGTAACTCCGTGATGAGGCCTGCCACGAAGCTACTCCTCCCGATCCTCGCCAGAGGACGGGACCCATTCGATGTGCCAGCCAGGTGGAACCTGGGCAGGCCAAGTCATAGCATCCACATCCAAGATTATACCTGAAAAATAATGCCACAAGCAAGGCTGAGTATACTAATACTCAGCAAGGCTTACCCGTCGGGTGAAAACTACATCACCGACATCTAGACAATGAAAGGCTTTTGGCTGGTGGGTTTGTTTGCCAAAAAGCGACTAAAGGTAGATCCTTGCTTTCAAGTTTTAGCACCGTATTCTAATAAGTTTAACCATTCTAGATTAGCATCCTCTCTAAGCATACAAGTGGAGCAATACAATTTAATTCATAGAACAAATTCATAATCTCAAATTCCACTTATTACTCGATGTGACGTGACGGTCAAGCAGTCTCATTAACCGCGAGAAGCGGACAGTTCGAACCGAATTTGTGCTACCTGGCCAGGGAAAACCCAACACACACGGATACTCTGCTTGAGATAAAAGGTACAAGCATTTCCCAACCTTTCCCATCTATCCACAATTCGGAACCGGGTCCACTTCCTTAGGATGAAGGTTTACTGCTTCACTCACAGCATCACGCATACATCCACGAGTGTACGGCAAGGGAAAACAGAGTTTCCAAGGAGAGATGGCTATCGGCCCTAGCTGCTTCAAGCTGGTACCGGGCTTACCGGCTCCCATATACCGGCATGCATGTGGTACGTTCAAAAACTTGACTTAGTATCCACACCTTCCGACCTTAACCAATTATCAAACACGGACGGGAGATCTACATCTATCCTCCCGCCCGTCAATCCTTATGATTCCAACATAAGTAAAGACGAACAATTCCTATGTCTCGCGAGTGACAGGAAATCACTCGACTTGTAACGAACCTACAGCAATGCTCTACCGAACCTTTCATACTAGTATTGCAAGTCATAGGTACTAGGAAAATATTGCAGCTATGGTATTCAATCAACTCCTAGAACGTAAATGCACAAACATAGAGAATTCAAGTGCATAATTTAGTAAGATTTAGGTCATGCTCCGGGGCTTGCCTTCCTGCTCGGGCTGAGAGTTAGCTCCTGCGTTGGTCACGTCTGCACCGGCGTCGGGCTCCGGAACTTGCTCCTCTTCTGCGGGGACGAGGGTGTAGTCGCCGTCCGGAAGAACGCCTTCTACATGATATGCATAAGTTTTAAGGCGGCTGCCCTTTTGATGCTAAGACTAGGGCCTTGAAGGCCATATTCACCTAGACATACTTAGATACTTGTATTCTCTTCACAAAAGCAAGTGTTGGTGGTGAAAAAGGTTTTAGTTGAATTCGATGGTGATTGTGTACATATATAAAAGAATTCTAGTTGTTTCTTCACAAAACAGGGTGGCTGTTTGGGATTTTAAGTTATTCATTTTACTCTAACTAATTTAATCCGAAAAGGTTATTCTCTTTATATAATCCGATTTCCATCTAGATTCCTTCCCATTTTTATTTCTCCCTTTCTGTTCATTAATTTTAGCTATAAACTTTATGACAGCTACTGGAGTATAAGAGCTAAGCTCACCCCAAAAGTCAGCTAATTTCGAGTTACACATAATTTATTAAAAATGTTCAAACAGCTGACTGCAGGAAATGGAATAAAAGCCTATAAAATAGAAAATTCATCTTTTTCAGGAGATCTTCCTACCAGAGCTAGGCATAAGTATGAGGAGGGCTCTGGCCAAGCGGTGGCTCAAAATAACCCTTGGGTAGTCCTCATTATTTTTCTATCCAAAAACACATATTTAAATATTTGTCATCCTAAGCAGAGCAAAAATTAAGTTTCTTATTTTTAACATGTGTACTAACAAGTTTTTAGTTCTCCGGAGCAAAATAACGGTTTTTCGCTGCACAATTTATTTTTAACAATTTCTTTACTGCAGAAAGTCAGAAATCACATTTAAATCAATAACTGGAGCTACACACCATATTTTGAGTCTCCTTTGGACACAAGCTGTCCAAAGCCTATATGCACAACATACCCAAAGCTCAACCCCAGCGGAGCTATGGATTTGAAATGGTGCACAACTTTAGGTTTTCCTAGTTTGATTTTTAATTCAATAACAGTTCACTAAAAGCAATAACATGTCTAATAGAGATTGTAGTTAGACTCTAACGATTCCAGAGAGTATTTTTGCACATTTTTCCGATTTTTCTACGATTTTTAATCGATTTTACAAGATTCGGGAAAAATCAAATCTAGGGTAAGAATCTATTTTCACCGAGAACCCTAGAACTTTCAAACTTTCGCGAACAGGTCCTGCACTTTTGCACGAAAGACCCTGGAAAGAGGTAGACGATGAACAATGGCCCTCGGGAGCTCGCCGGAGTTACGCCGGGCAAACCACGGCGAACTGGGCTCGGGGAAGAGGGGGAAAAAGGGTCCTTGGCTCACCACGAGTCGTTTGGGCACGGTTGGGAGGCCGGGGGTCGACGGAGTTACGCCGGCGACGAGGAGGTGGCGGCGCGGCCGCTGCGGGGTCTGCGCCGGCGAGCTCGGTGCCGCTCGCGGTGGGGGAAGAGGTCCTAGAGCACCAGCAGAGCTTGGGGAAGCCAACGGCGTGCTCGAGGAGGCTCGGGGAAGGCTCGGAGTAGGGTCTCGACGGTGAGGTGGTTCGACGGCCGGAAAAGTCGATTTGGGGGAACTTGGAAATTCGAGCTCGGGAATGGGCAATGTGCTGGGGAAAGTTGGGGGAAACGGAGCTAGGGGAGTGGTCAAGCTGTGCGCGGAGTGGATTTGGGAATGGCTGCGTGGACGCGACGAATTTTGCGATGAGCTCTAGTTCGGTCCGTGCGTCGCGAGGAAGAAGAAGGAGGGGGAGCGCGCGAGGAGGCTCACTGGAGGTCTGAGCGAGCGAGTGGAGTGAATGAGGGGCTCAGTGGGGTGCTCGAGTGCGTGAGGGGAGTGCGGCATTGCCTCGGGAGCGCGCGAGCGCGTTAATGCTCGACGCGACCCGCCATGGCCGCACAGTGAGCTCGGCGCGAGTGGGGAGGGCGCTGCAGGCGAGGGGGATCGACGCGAACTGCTCGAAGATCACCTACAGTGTCCTTGGCGCGTAGTGGAACGGCATCTCGCGCCTTGCAGCGCTCGGCGCAGCGCGCTCGCGCGCGCGCGCCCGCGGCGTGCGAGGCGCCATGATGGCGTCCGCGGCGCGAGAGGGAGCGAGGGCGACGGCGGCGAGGTGACGGCTCCACAGTGGACGGACAAGCGCTAGACGACGAACGCCAGGCTCCGCCGCGCCTTGGCCGCGTCAGCGCCGCCTGAGCCGCGCGCCGGCCGCGTGGCGGCCGAGCTCTGGCCGCCGCGGCGCGCGCCAGGGGCACTGTTCACGGGCCGGGGAGCGCCGGGTTTGAATTTGAATTTTCTCCAAAAATTTGAACAGAACGTGAAAAAGTGCAAAAATAAAAGTTGTAGATTGAAGGATGGGACACAACTTCCTTTTTGGGATGAACTTGAAATTCGAAGTTTTTCAAGCTCAAAAAGCCCAAAAACAGAAATGTGCCAAAATCGGAAATTTGAGTTTTCGAGGGACTAAACCGCAAAATTTTCAAAAATTCCAAACAGTGACTAGGGTTTAATTTTGATGCCAAACAACTTTTATTTTGGGAGATTTTCAAGTTTAGTACAAAAATCATGAGTTTTCGGTTGGTGCCCAATAATCCCTGTTTTGGAGTTTAATTTGAATTTTTGGTGAATTTTTGAGGGATGTTGAATTCAAACCTTAAATCCCTGTTGAATTGATCTTAATTGCATCTCTTAGCTAAATTTGACATCAGAGATGTCACAGCCTACCCCCCTTAAAAGGAATCTCGCCCCGAGATTCGATTACGCTTAATGATAAAGAGGGGAAAAGAAGTACCTCGGTTTAGGAAAGTATGTCGGGGAAAATCTTCCTGAGATAATCCTCGGTTTCCCACGTGGCTTCATCTTCAGAGTGATGACTCCACTGAATTTTATACATTTTAATTCCCTTCCTCCGTGTCTGTCGCTCTTTCTCGTCGAGGATCTTGACAGGATACTCATCATAAGAGAGATCCGGTTCAACCGAGAGTTCCTCTTGTTCAACAACTTCGGTTGGAACACGAAGACACCTCTTGAGTTGAGAAACATGAAACACATTGTGTACCGCTGAAAGTCTCTCGGGAAGCTTCACTTGATAAGCTACCGGCCCACATTGTTGAGTAATTTCATACGGGCCGATATAGCGAGGTGCAAGCTTGCCTTTGAGTCCCAAACCTTTGCACACCCTTGGTCGGGGAGACCTTAAGATACACATGATCACCAACTTCAAACTGAAGTGGCTTCCGCCGCTGATCAAAATAACTCTTTTGTCGTGATTGGGCGGTTTTCAGATTCTCCCGAATGATCCCAACCTTTTCTTCGGCTTCTTTCACAAGGTCAGGGCCATAAGTGTACCTCTCGCCTGCCTGGGACCAACACAACGGGGTCCGACATCTCCTACCATATAGGGCTTCGAAAGGTGCCATTTTTAAACTCGTTTGGTAGCTGTTATTATAGGAGAATTCAGCCAGGGATAAACATTTCTCCCAATTCTTCCCATAATGGATAACACATGCTCGAAGCATATCCTCAAGTATTTGATTACCCTTTCTGTTTGCCCATCGGTCTGTGGGTGATATGCTGAGCTGCGGATCAGTTTGGTGCCTAAGGACATTTGCAATTGCTCCCAAAGCGTGCTACGAAAAGAGCACCACGATCTGAAATTATCGTCTTGGGTACCCCATGTAGACAAACGATCCGCTCCAAATAAATCTCCGCATACTTTTTAGCAGAATAAGTGGTATTGACTGGAATAAAATGTGCGGTCTTGGTAAGGCGATCCACAATTACCCAAATAGAATCGTGGCCCTGAGGGGTCCTGGGAAGTCCAACAATAAAATCCATACTGATATCTTCCCACTTCCATGAGGGAATAGGTAGAGGTTGAAGCGTGCCTGCTACCTTCAAGTGGCTGGCCTTAACCCGCTGGCAGGTGTCACATTCCGACACATATGTGGCAATTTCTCGCTTCATTCGAGTCCACCAAAGTTTTGCTTCAAGTCTTGATACATTTTGGTGCTGCCGGGATGAATAGAAAATTTGGAGAGATGAGCCTCATCCATAATCTTCCTCCGGAGTTCCATGTTTTTGGGCACCATGAGGCGGTGTCCAAACCATAGGACTCCTTGCCCGTCTAACCGGAAGCACTTGTACTTCTCCTTCACTTTCTCTTTAGACAATTTTCTTTTGAGCACTTTAACGCCCGCATCATTTAGTTGTGCCATAACAATCTGATCGTGCAAGGTTGGTTCCACTGCAATATGGCTGAAGTACCCGTGTGGAACAATCTCTAAATTGAGCTTTGCCATTTCGTGACACAGGGTGTCAGCGTAGGACTCCACGGTAAGACAATGACAACGAGCCTTGCGGCTGAGTGCATCCGCAACTACATTCGCCTTCCCGGGTGATAATGTACACTAAGTCATAGTCCTTTGCTAACTCCAACCATCTGCGCTGTCTCATATTCAGATGTGCCTGAGTGAAGACATATTTAAGGCTCTTGTGGTCTGTGTATACGTTGCAGGGAACACCCATCAAATAGTGCCTCCACATCTTGAGAGCATGAATGACCGCTGCTAACTCAAGATCGTGCGTGGGGTAGTTTTGCTCATGAGGTCGGAGTGCTCGCGAAGCATAAGCGATGACCCGGTTCTCTTGCATGAGAACACAACCAAGACCGGTGCCTGATGCGTCACAATAAACATCATACGGCTTGGTGCAATCCGGCTGAGCCAAAACTGGGGTTGAAGTTAAAAGTCTTCGCAGGGCGTGGAAAGCTTCCTCACATTTGTCATTCCACTCAAATTTAACTCCCTTCTTCAAAAGTTCGGTCATAGGCTTCGCAATCCGAGAGAAATCCGGAATGAAGCGACGGTAGTAGCCGGCTAATCCCAGAAAACTCCGAATCTCGTGAACTGAGGTAGGTGGCTGCCAATCTAGTACCTCTTGTACTTTGGATGGATCTACGATATACCATCTTTGGAATCGTGTGGCCCAAAAACTTCACACTCCTAACCAGAATTCACACTTGGAGAATTTGGCGTAGAGTTGGTGGTCTCGCAGTCGCTGAAGAACAATGCGAAGGTGCTCAGCGTGCTCTTCCTCATTCTTGGAGTATACAAGAATGTCGTCGATGAAACCACCACAAACTTGTCTAATTCAGACATGAAGACCGAGTTCATGAGGTACATGAAATAGGCTGGGGCGTTGGTGAGTCCAAAAGACATGACCAGGAACTCATAGAGTCCGTAACGTGTGGAGAAGGCAGTCTTCGGAATATCACAAGGTCTGATTTTTATTTGGTGATAGCCAGAGCGAAGGTCAATCTTGGAGAACACTCTGGCGCCAGCTAGTTGATCAAACAGGATGTCAATTCGGGGTAACGGATACTTGTTCTTAATAGTTACCGCATTGAGAGGCCGGTAGTCAATACACACCTCAAGGAATGGTCCTTCTTCTTCACGAAGATAGCGGGACATCCCCACGGTGACACACTTGGGCGAATGAAACCTTTATCTAGCAATTCTTGGAGTTGAATTTTTATTCAGCCAATTCATTGGGTGGCATCCTATAGGGTCTCTTTGATATAGGTGCTGTGCCAGGTTGCAAATTCAATCACAAATCAACGTCCCTATCCGGCGGCATCCCTGGTAAGTCATCCGGAAATACATCGGCATACTCACATACCACCGGAATGTCCTTTAGTTGGGTTTCGACCATAGAATAAGCACACGCATCAACGCAAGTCCGTCGTAGGCAGATATAGCACACTCGGGCCATGCGTAGGTGAGTTTATCTCAACAACTCGTTCCGCAATATCTAGGACAACCTGTGCTGAGTCATCCAATTGGCTCTAACACAATGTCAATCCCTTCCATACCAAGTAGAATCAAATCAGTAGGGAATGTTTACTTCCCAGCCTGATCGGAACTTTGTGGGTGACTTGGTTGGATGCAATTTTGCCTCCCGCAGTTGATATCACATAGGAGGATTTGGTATGGTATGATTTTAATCCGCATTTCACGTGGAATCTTGTGCTTATGAAACTATGCGTTGCTCCAGAATCAAATAATATCACAGCAGGTTGAGTGCAGATAGGGAAGATACCAGTCATGTCTGGGGCTCCCTCGGGTAAGTCGGCCAAGTTGGTGTAGTTGAGCCGTCCTTGGCGGACTTGCACACGCTGCTGCTGCTGCTTGCCCTTGCCTTGTTGATTTCCAGGGCGCTGGTTCTGCTGTCTGTTCTGTGGCAATCCTTGATAAAGTGATCTTTGCTTCCACACTTGAAGCATTGATAGCCGGCTCCAGGACGAGCTGGCTGCGGTGTATTCTGCCTGGGTGCTTGCTGCTGCGGCGGTGGAGGGAAACGAGGCGCGTTAAGCTGTGGCGGCCTAGCAACCCAACCACCTCCCTGAGGTGCCCTGGACTGTCCCTGCGGTGCAGCCGGGGGAACCAGGCGGAACCTCTGGGGCTGCGAGCCAGACGGTCCAGCGGGAGCCTTCCTCTTCTTCTCCGCCTTATGCACCGTATTGGCGTCTTCTTGAGCAATGGCAAGGTTGACAAGATCACCGTACGTGGGAGCACGGGTAGTGGCCAACTGCGCCTTCAGCTTGGTGTTAAGGCCACGGCGGAACCTTTCAAGCTTCTTCTCATCGGAGTCAGCATGGTGACCCGCATAAGGGCACAGACCGTTGAAGGCCTGAGCGTACTGCAGCACCGTGCGAGTACCTTGGGTCAGCGCCAGAAACTCGTTCAACTTTCTTCCACCAGACCGGCTGGAATGTGATGAGCTTTGAATGCAGCCTTGAACTCATCCCCACTCAACTACGTGACCCTCCTGCTGCAGGGCCAGGTATTCCCCACCAAAGGAGAGCTGGGCCGCGGAGCTGCTGCGGCCGCGAACACGACCTTGCGACTGGCGGTGCAAGGCCGTGGCCAGTATGGTGAACTTGGACTCAATGGCTCGAATCCATGTGTCGGCCTCCAAAGGTTCGTCGGCACGAGAGAAGATCGGCGGGTGTGTCGCCAGAAAATCCTCGTATCGAGCCACCTGAGGCTGAGGGGCCGCTGTCCTCCCTGCTGCATCATCTGCTGCTGCATCATCTGCTGCTGATGCTGCAGGTTCCGAAGAATCTCCGTCTGGGTGGCATACAGTTGCTGCCACGTCGGAGGTTGCTGCGGAGAGAGGAGGCGGTGGCTGCTGTTGCCCCTCAGGCCCCTGCTGGTTAGCATTGGAGCCGCTAGCATCGTGACCGCTGCGGGTGATTGCCATCTGCAGTAGGACTTATATTAGCCACATTTCATAAACTTGCATAATAAATGACAAGGTAGAATGTGACAACATTTGAAGTATACTGCGCAGAATGACAAACCAGCACGCAGTTTGGGAGAAAATTCATATCTCTCAACAGGAAACAAGGCATAAGCTCCCATTCGGTCAGTAGCTCGAAAATTTCATGCTCTACAACTTTCATGTTGGGCTCAATTTCAAATTCGGACTGGAACTAAGCCGAAAAGTTCAATTCTCAGCTCTCTGCTCTGCTGTTTTCAGCAGGCCGAGCTGTGGTGTTTTCACTGCCATTTTTATTTCGCTTATCCAATGGGTTGCAATTTGTGGTCATTTAGTTGGATAAATCCAAACAACTTTCTAGTTCACATCACAGCCCAGAAATGAAAGGAAGAACCATGAATAATTAAAACGAAGGGAGGCTGCAGAATGTGTTCAATACAGCCCTTACATCACCATCAAGTTCCACACCATTAAATTTACAATGCCACAAAAGATAAAATGGGGAGCTCAACTCCATCTAGCCTATTACATCATGAAGCCAAACTCTAGGCCCTAGCGGAGGAGTCATTGCCACTACCACTCTAAAAGTCATCAAGGTTGTTTAGCGGTAGCCTCGCTGCCCATAGGGGAAGGTGACGGGAAGGAGGCATGTCGTCCTCAGTGTCCATGTCGGAGTCGGGGGCCTCTCCTTCATCAATCTATGTCCCCACCCTGCTCATCAAAGAGGTGCTGAGCGTCGTGGGCAGCAAGCATGGCATTGGCATGCTGCAAGGTGCCATGTACCTCCTCAGCTCGTCTCTAGTCTGGGCCAACTCATTCTGAGTGTTGTGTGTGCAATCTGAAGGTCATTGAGTTGCCTCTCTAGGTCAGCAATCATGGCATCCCTAGTAGTCACCTCAATGGACAAGGAGGTCCTCTCACCCCTATGTCGCGGGCACGAGCGGACATGTCCATGGCAGTGCGGAGCAACTCCGCTCTGTGACCGATTGAGAAGTGCCTGCAACCTGTGATACGCCCGTATCCACCTCATCATCAAGGCGGCTGCTGCAACGGGACTCTCTGCCATCCCAGAGGGGAACTCAAGTACGCCTCATCCAGTGAGGGTCGTCCGGCTGAGTCGACGGGAACAAACCAAGTAACTGATGCTCCACTAACTCCTGGTTTTGAGCAACAAAAGAGCTAATGCGTTCATGGCAGCTAGCTCGCACGTGGTCTCCATGTGGTGCCCATGCACTTCCACCGTCCAGGTGGTGAGAGCTAGGACACGGCGGGTGGCGGTATACACCAACCGCACGCGCGGGAGCGAACCACACCTCTCTCCCGGATAATCGTTCTCTCGTACTGCGGCGGCGTCGGTAGTCCATAGCCTGAAGGACCGACCATAGGATACTGGGGAATCCTTCCCATCCCAACAGTCAGAGAAGGACACGTCGCTGGGGTAGCTAGCCAAGTCAGCGTTGGAGGCCATCTTGAACCAAAAGAAAAAGGGCATGGTGAGAACCGGTTAGCGCCAAACAGATTCTGTTAGGTGGTAAAAATTACAAAACTCGAATCTGTAAGCTCAAAATTCTCAACTTGGCCAGAACATGGTTTAAGTAATTCCTAACAAGTTTCAATGTTGGAGGTTTGGGCAGATACTGT
The DNA here is from genome assembly GCA_015342445.1 of Digitaria exilis. Lineage (NCBI taxonomy): Eukaryota > Viridiplantae > Streptophyta > Magnoliopsida > Poales > Poaceae > Digitaria > Digitaria exilis. The sequence continues at coordinate 140,003 of JACEFO010000654.1, forward strand.
CGTTAAGATGGGGTAAAAATTCAATTTTTACCCTTACTGTCCCCAGAAATTCCCAGCAGACAGGGGGTTTACCATTTTTTACATAACTCCAGTTTTACCGACCCATTTTCGTTGAAATTTCTCCAGCATGTTCTTTATAACATTTATGACAACTTTCATGTTGAAACACTTTTTCATTTGACCAAGTTTTCCAGTTTCGAATTGAAGGTGCAAACAGACTGTTCTCAGCAGGAATTTTAGATTTGATTTCAATTTCTTTGACGGCGGTTCAATATGGTCAAGAATTAATTTTGAGATTAATTCAGTGAGATGAAATGCATGAGCGGCCTATTCGATCTCACAAACACACGTGCCAATAACTTTTGGCTTACGAAGTTAGTGCCGGTGGCTAGGCAATATTCGTCTCTCCTTATAGTAACTAGTCGGAATTCTCTAACCGTTTCAACGTACGAAATCGCGGTTAGTGTACCTGCAGAAAATTCATCCCAGAGCATTCATAATCAACCTTTCGTGCCAGCACTCACGAAAGCGTCTCCATTCATTACCACCCACTATAGAGGTGGCACCCGAACGTTTAACATTGAACGGGCAATGTTCATATGTCACCGAGGCGACATATTGACGGTTTCATACGCTATTGTCATAGCGTATTGACTATGTGCCGCCATCATATTTGCATATGATGACGTGGTACGCTACAGCAATCGCCGTACCTTGCGCCCACCATCCTATTCTAGTTTCATACGCCATCACAGCGTATTGACTATGTGCCGCCACTATATTTTCATATAGTGTCGTGGTACGTTACAGCAATCGCCGTACCTTGCGCCCACCATTGCGGAAAATAAATGACGGAATGAAATGTGCCGGAAGTCAGTATAAATATAATCTTTGCCACCTATCATAACGTGATCCCTTAACCCACATAGGCTTCACGCTCTAGGTAACATCCTTAACGACCCTAACTTATCCTTCCTTTGCAAAGCGCATCGGAAGTACGAATTGGCAAATTTTATTCAAAAATTGTTGTTTAAGGTTTGTTGCTCTCTCCGGGCTGCTGCTTCGGCTCTGATGCCAGCTGTGGCGGACCACTCCGAAATTATTCCAAGTTAAGTACCCTCAGACCACTAACCACGTAGTCAGGCACTTAATCCGGAATAAGCTGGAGCGCCGTCGGATTAAACCCGATTAAACCACGTACTTAACTAGATCGTAACAGCAGCAGGCCCACACGAAGGTGAGTTCAAGAGATTACAACATTCCACAGATTAAATTACAAACATAGGGTACAAAGTTATTACAGACTGAGTTCAAATTAAAATCAGAGTACACAAGTTTTTGCAGCGGAAATTAAAAGTTCAACAACTGAAATTTAGAAGTTCATTGCAGCGGAAGTAAATAAACTAACGACGAAACAAGTAACTCCGTGATGAGGCCTGCCACGAAGCTACTCCTCCCGATCCTCGCCAGAGGACGGGACCCATTCGATGTGCCAGCCAGGTGGAACCTGGGCAGGCCAAGTCATAGCATCCACATCCAAGATTTATACCTGAAAAATAATGCCACAAGCAAGGCTGAGTATACTAATACTCAGCAAGGCTTACCCGTCGGGTGAAAACTACATCACCGACATCTAGACAATGAAAGGCTTTTGGCTGGTGGGTTTGTTTGCCAAAAAGCGACTAAAGGTAGATCCTTGCTTTCAAGTTTTAGCACCGTATTCTAATAAATTTAACCATTCTAGATTAGCATCCTCTCTAAGCATACAAGTGGAGCAATACAATTTAATTCATAGAACAAATTCATAATCTCAAATTCCACTTATTACTCGATGTGACGTGACGGTCAAGCAGTCTCATTAACCGCGAGAAGCGGACAGTTCGAACCGAATTTGTGCTACCTGGCCAGGGAAAACCCAACACACACGGATACTCTGCTTGAGATAAAAGGTACAAGCATTCCCAACCTTTCCCATCTATCCACAATTCGGAACCGGGTCCACTTCCTTAGGATGAAGGTTTACTGCTTCACTCACAGCATCACGCATACATCCACGAGTGTAACGGCAAGGGAAAACAGAGTTTCCAAGGAGAGATGGCTATCGGCCCTAGCTGCTTCAAGCTGGTACCGGGCTTACCGGCTTCCCATATACCGGCATGCATGTGGTACGTTCAAAAAACTTGACTTAGTATCCACACCTTCCGACCTTAACCAATTATCAAACACGGACGGGAGATCTACATCTATCCTCCCGCCCGTCAATCCTTATGATTCCAACATAAGTAAAGACGAACAATTCCTATGTCTCGCGAGTGACAGGAAATCACTCGACTTGTAACGAACCTACAGCAATGCTCTACCGAACCTTTCATACTAGTATTGCAAGTCATAGGTACTAGGAAAATATTGCAGCTATGGTATTCAATCAACTCTCTGAAACGTAAATGCACAACATAGAGAATTCAAGTGCATAATTAGTAAGAAAGTAGTCATGCTCCGGGGCTTGCCTTCCTGCTCGGGCTGGGGGTTAGCTCCTGCGGGTGGTCACGTCTGCACCGGCGTCGGGCTCCGGAACTTGCTCCTCGTCTGCGGGGAACGAGGGTGTAGTCGCCGTCGGGGAAGAACGCCTTCTACATGATATGCATAAGTTTTTAAGGCGGCTGCCCTTTCGATGCTAAGACTAGGGCCTTGAAGGCCATATTCACCTAGACATACTTAGATACTTGTATTCTCTTCATCAAAAGCAAGTGGTTGGTGGTGAAAAAGGTTTTAGTTGAATTCGATTGGTGATTGTGTACATATATAAAAGAATTCTAGTTGTTTCTTCACAAAACAGGGTGGCTGTTTTGGGGATTTTAAGTTATTCCATTTTTACTCTAACTAATTAATCCAAAGGTTATTCTTCTTTTTATTATAATCGATTTCCATCTAGATTCTTTCCCATTTTTATTTCTCCCATTCTGTTCATTAATTTTAGCTATATAAACTTATGACAGCTACTGGAGTATAAGAGCTAAGCTCACCCCAAAAGTCAAGCTAATTTCGAGTTACACATAATTTATTAAAAAATGTTTCAAACAGCTGACTGCAGGAAATGGAATAAAAGCCTATAAAATAGAAAATTCATCTTTTTCAGGAGATCTTCCTACCAGAGCTAGGCATAAGCATGAGGAGGGCTCTGGCCAAGTGGTGGCTCAAAATAACCCTTGGGTAGTCCTCATTATTTTTCTATCCAAAAACACATATTTAAATATTTGTCATCCTAAACAGAGCAAAAAATTAAGTTTCTTATTTTTAACATGTGTACTAACAAGTTTTTTAGTTTCTCTGGGAGCAAAATAACGGTTTTTCGCTGCACAATTATTTTTAACAATTTCTCTTTACTGCAGAAAGTCAGAAATCACATTTAAATCAATAACTGGAGCTACACACCATATTTTTGAGTCTCCTTTGGACACAAGCTGTCCAAAGCCTCATATGCACAACATACCAAAGCTCAACCCCAGCGGAGCTATGGATTTGAAATGGTGCACAAACTTTAGGTTTTCCTAGTTTTGATTTTTTAATTCTCAAACAGTTCACTAAAAGCAATAACATGTCTAATAGAGAGATTGTAGTTTAGACTCTAACGATTCCAGAGAGTATTTTTGCACATTTTTCGATTTTTCTTACGATTTTTAATCGTTTTACAAGATTCGGGAAACAAATCAAATCTCTAGACCGCGTAAGAACTCTATTCTTTCACCCGCGCCCGAGAACCCCTAGAACTTTTCAAACTTTCAGCGAACAGGTCCTGCACTCCTCGGCGAGCTCGCCGGCAGTTACGCCGGGGAAACCACGGACGACTGTGCTCGGGGGAGAGGGGGAAAAGGTCCTTGGCTCACCACGAGTGTCTTGGGCACGGTTGGCAGGGCCGGGGTCGACGGAAGTTCGCCGGCGACGAGGAGGTGGCGGCCGGCCAGCTGCGGGGTCTAGCGCCCTGGCAGTCGGGTGCCGCTCGCGGTGGGGAAGAGGTCCTAGAGCACCAGCAGAGCTTGGGGAAGCCAACGGCGTGCTCGAGGAGGCTCGGGGAGGCTCGGAGTAGGGTCTCGACGGTGAGGTGGTTCGACGGCCGGAAAAGTCGATTGGGGGAACTTGGAAATTCGAGCTCGGGAATGGGCAATGTGCTGGGGAAAGTTGGGGGAAACGGAGCTAGGGGAGTGGTCAAGCTGTGCGCGGAGTGGATTTGGGAATGGCTGCGGACGCGACGAATTTTGCGATGAGCTCTAGTTCGGTCCGTGCGTCGCGAGGAGAAGAAGGAGGGGAGCGCGCGAGGAGGCTCACTGGAGGTCTGAGCGAGCGAGTGGAGTGAATGGGGGCTCAGGGGTGCTCGAGTGCGTGAGGGAGTGCGGCATTGCCTCGGAGCGCGCGAGCGCGTTAATGCTCGACGCGACCCGCCATGGCCGCACAGTGAGCTCGGCGCGAGTGGGGAGGCGCTGCAGGCGAGGGGATCGCCGCGAACTGCTCGAAAAGATCGCCTCAACGTCCTTGGCGCGTAGTGGAACGGCATCTCGCGCCAGCAGACGCCGGCGCAGCGCGCTCGCCGCGCGCGCCCGCGGCGTGCGACGCCATGATGGCGTCCGCGGCGCGAGAGAGAGGAGGCGACGCGCGACTCGACGGCTCACATGACGGAACAGCGCTAGACGACGAAGCAGCTCCGCCGCGCCTTGGCCGCACGTCAGCGCGGCCTGAGCCGCGCGCCGGCGCGTGAGCGGGCCGAGCTCTGCCGCCGCGGCGCGCGCCGGGGCACCATGTTACATCGGGCCTGGGGAGCGCCGGGTTTGAATTTGAATTTTCTCAAAATTGACAGAACGTGAAAAGTGCAAACATAAAAGTTAGTAGATTGAAGGATGGGAACAACTTCCTTTTTTGGATGAACTTTGAATTTCGAAGTTTTTCAAGCTCAAACAACCCAAAACAGAAAATGTGCCAAAATCGGGAATTTGAGTTTTCGAGGACTAAACCGCAAAATTTTAAAAATTCCAAACAGTGACTAGGGTTTAATTTTGATGCCAAACAACTTTTATTTTGGAGATTTTCAAGTTTAGTACAAAATCATGAGTTTTCGGTTG